>CM060681.1:116302500-116902500 GCA_030686995.1 Artemisia argyi | reverse complement strand
ACCTGTATATCTGTTATTTGTGAATATTATATCTGTGTGCAAATACCGAAATATCAGTAGCAAAATCAATTCCATATTATCTTGGCTACTGTCCTCAGTGCCACTCATTCCCATAAACGATTTCCAAAAGCACCATTTCAATCTCGCTGGGACTTAACGACCCGGGGACACACTATACTATCACCGAAGAATTGGAACGAGGCTGTCTTTGACTTATTGACCTTAGTCAATAATATCTGACCGTTTCGGGACCAATCAGTTGCGTACACCCATTCGAGTTGCAATGCGTAATCCAGTAATTAGGGCTTCATATTCTGCCTCGTTGTTTGTGGCTATGAATTCAAAACGCAGTGCGTAAGTGAATTCCATTCCTTCTGGGCTGGTGAGGATAAGGCCTGCGCCTGACCCATCCACGCACGAAGATCCGTCCGTGAATAGAACCCAGGGTTCTTGTAGTTCTACCTCGCTTTTTGAAGGTGGAGTATCAGTATTTGGTTTCTCAATGATGAAGTCGGCTAATATCTGCCCCTTAATCGTAGTGCGTGGTCTATAAGAGATGTTATGCTCGCTCAGTAACACACTCCATTTTTATAGCCGTCCCGATGCGTCGGGCTTAGAGATAACTTGCTTAATAGGTTGGTCCGTGATCACTGCTATTGGGTGTGCTTGAAAGTATCTGCGCAGTCTTTTAGTTGCGAATACTAAAGCTAGGACCAGCTTTTCCATTGCGGTATAGTTAATCTCTGTCTTCTTGAGTGCTTTGCTTACAAAGTATACTGGTGTTTGTACGGAGTTCCTATCAGTCAATAGCACCGCGCTGACTGCTCTATGAGTTGCAGACAAGTACATGATCAATTCTTCCCCTGGTCGGGGTGCGACGAGTGTGGGAAGCGCTGCTATATGTTGCTTAAGTTGTTGAAAAGCTTCTTCCGCTTCCGCAGTCCAACGAAAATCTCCCTTTTTTGTACACTTCGTGAGTGTTTTAAAGAGTGGGAGTGACTTATCCGCTGATTTGGACAAGAATTGATTCAGCGCTAATTTTCCATTCAAGGACTGGACCTCTTTCAATATGCGTGGTGAAGGGAGTTGGACGACAGCCTTTGTTTTTTTCTGGGCAGGGCTTAATGCCATCAGGCTCTATCAAATATCCGAGAAACATGCCTTCTGTAGCGCCAAAAGTGCACTTCTTGGGATTTAACTTCATGTTGATCCTTCCTAGTGTTTTGAATGTTTCTTCAATGTCGCGCACCAACTCTTCTTCGGTATGACTCTTTATGACAAGTTCATTAACATAAACCTCCAGGTTGCGGCCCACTTGCTTCTCAAATGCATTGTCTACCAACCGTTGGTAAGTGGCTCCCGCATTCTTTAGGCCAAAGGACATTTTTGTGTAAAAGTAGACCCCCTGACTTGTGTGGAAGGCTGTTTTCTCCTCGTCTTCCTTGGCCATCTGAATTTGGTGGTACCCTTTGTATGCGTCTAGGAAGCATTTAAAGGGGTATCCGCACAAAGATTCTATCTTCCAATCTATCTCTGGTAGCGGGTAGCAATCTTGTGGACATGCTTTGTTGAGATCAGTGAAATCCACGCACATCCTCCAGCTGTCATCACTCTTTTTTACCATCACTGGATTGGAGAGCCAGTCATGGTAGTAGACCTCTCACATGATGCCTACGTCTACCAATTTGTGTACTTCCTCTAGGACGGCTTTTGAGCGTTCTGGAGCCTGGCCGCGCTTTTTCTGCCTTATTGGAGGGTATCCTTGTCGAATTTTCAGCTTGTGCTCTATAATCGATCATGGCACGCCAGTCATGTGTTTTGGTTCCCACGCAAAGATGTCTAGATTCCTTTGCAAGAGTGCGCACACGGTTGCTCTGCCTTTGTCAGACAGCGATCCCCTAATCGATATCTCCTGATCCGGGTAATCAGGGTGGATTGTGACCTTCAGGTTTGACAATTTAGCTGCGTGCTGGTCCGGAATGTGCGGGGTCTCACTTGTCACCGTGTTGCATTCTTTAGGTGACATAGTGGTATTGTAGATGATGACAATGCCTCCTTCTACTGGGAATTTGAGCATCCCATGTGCCGTGGACGGTACCGCGCGCATGGATGATATTCCTGGTCTTCCAATAATGCCATTGTATGGCGAAGAAGATCTGATTACCATAAAGTTCATCCAGGCTGCCATAGAGTGTTGCTCATTACCAACGACCACAAGTAATTGTAATTGCCCCATGGGCCATATCTTCTCTCCTGTGAAGCCAGTCAGTGACGTCGAGGCCGGAACTAGCTGACTTCGTATATCAGGTCGCAACCTTTTAAAACAATGTTCATACATGATGTCTGCGGATGCTCCCCCATCAACATACATGCGGTGGATATCGTGACCCCCCCCCCCCCCCCCGTATGTATCTCAATGGTGAGAGGTTCCAATACTGCGTTGTCCGTAGTCAGAGTGGGGAAAGAGATTTCGTTCCCATAGGAAAACTTTTGGCTGACCATTTGTCTTGTCTTTCGCTGCCATGATTGTATCATGTAGATGGTGTCAGCCTTGTCTTTAGGTGTCTCTTTTTTGCCCCCATTCTTCTGTTTATCTTTCCCCTCCTTGATGTTCTTGACGAGGTGATCCATTTTGCCTTCTTTCACTAATTTGTCAATTAGTTGGCGCAATTGGACACACTCGTTGGTGGTGTGGCCCTTTTGTCCATGATATTCACAGTACCTACTTCCTACGCACCGATCCTCTAGGGTGCGCATTGGTGGAGGTCTCGAGAAGTTTGCACCTTCTGTCGCAAATATCTCCCTTGGAGTCTTCGTGAGTGGAGTGTATTTGTCGTTATCTCGCCCACTTCCCTGACTGCGGTAGTTTTTGTTGCGGTTGCTACTTTGGTCATTGGATTGTCTCCTGGGCTGTTCTTGTGACCTATAATTTGAGTAACCTTTTTTGCTATCCGCAGCAGCTGTTTCCCCTTGGATAAAGGACCTGGTGCGCTTCATCAGTTCATCAAAGGTTTGGGGAACCGTATCATTTAATTTTCTGATAAGCTCTGGGTTATTGATCCCATTCATGAACCCTGAGATCTTTAGTACTTCGGGGCATGCCTTGACGTGTATGCATTCATCCTTATAGCGCTCCACATAAGCGCTTGTGGATTCCCCTTGGCGTTGTTTTACTCTGGCAAGTTCGACAGGGTTCTTGGCGTGTAGGACCGTAGAACAACCTATTTCACTTGTTAATCTTGCATAAATCCTAGAGAGAGAAAGAGAGTATAAAGAGAGAGTGGGAAGGACAGCTAGTGTGTGTAAAATAAGAACATGATATTACTAGTGAACCAACCAACCTCAAATGAGAGGTATACATGAGTATTTATAGTGTCCAAGTCTAGGGCATAACTAACTTTGGGCTTATACATATTTGGCCCCTAGACTTTGGAATAACATGAATACTAGAACTAAATAACTTGAAATGATATACTATCGCAACCTATTACATGACATAAATGACCAACACTTTTTATAAATAAAATACATTGCTAACAATCTCCCCCTAAGTGTTGGTTATTGAAGGTTGCGCGACGTCATCGCCTTTGTCGATTAATTTTAACATTCATTGCTTGGACATCTTTAAGAATCATTAGATAAGTCATAGTTCATTGTTCATCGTTCTTTGTTCCTTCATGCTTTATGATCTTCGATAAATGACTTTTCTTTGTTCTTTGTTGTTGTTATGGATATATCTGCCTTTTGTCACTTCTTTGTCATTGATGGTTGAACGCCTTTCCAACATGCTCATACGTCTTTAGTCTTTGTCATACATACATTTGTCATTCCCGTTCTTCTACTTTGATCTTTGTCACTTTACTTTGCAGATCCTTCTTATTGGCGTAGAATTTTTCTTTGACTGTTGCTATCCTTTGATCTTTGTGAGAACTTTCCTTTGACTTTGTGATGTATGTATGAGCATGTGGAAACTTTGTGTCACGATGGTGGTTGTAGCTGCATAAAATTTGTTAGTAATGAAACAACCGGTACTTACAGATAAGGAATTAGAGATCATCAACAGCATAGTGTGAAGACTCCTTCTAATCCTTATCCAGGCCGTTCCCATATCAGATACCCCCCGAAGGAGCTTACGAGACCTACTAAGTAGCTCAATGACTGGGTGAGTCGCTGGGGATCACTCCAAGACTGTAGACCATTTGAAACCACCGCGAACACTAAGCGTAACCCATAAAGAATTACCGAAGTGACCTGCTGTCAGGGCTGCTTGATGTTGACCCTGGCAGGAATTTCTGTTCAATCATTGAGAAATACATTTGTAATTCTCTCATAAACGTTCTCGGCAGATTGCTAAGATCTGCGAAGGACTCGATAATTTACAGCGGATGCCCATTGATGTAGAACACCAGTTGTAGAAATACTAAGTGTTCCTAAGAGATCTTTAATGTATCTCATGGCTCTAGACTCGATAAGTGCACACTTAGGTTTCCTATGCGGAGATTAGGGAGAGGTCTCCTGCTTCAATATCAACCATTTCTAAGAGACAGGTCGATAGATTACACCGGTTCCCCGTGAGAATGAAACAAGCTCTTTTAAGAGAACTTGAGTGGTTAAGAAGGTTAAGTGCATTGCGTCACTGGGTCCATGACGTCTTTATCTTCAATATCGGCGTCATCTTAGTAACAACCAGTAGCATACGAATTAAACCCGGTGTCTGCCCTAAGGTTGAACATTTGGAGGGCTATTTATTTTCACCCTTTTTCATAGCTTTTCTTTTTAATTCTTCAACCCCTTCTTTCTCCTTTCTCATTTTCTCCTTTTTTCAATCATACCTAAGGACTTCTAATTCTACTCTATTAAAATTGTCCTTGGGTAGATCCCTCCGGCTCTGGCGGATCATAGGACGGTTTTTCCTAACCTTAGTCACCTTATAACTCCATGACTATCCTATAATTGCCATGAAACCATTTACGAAAATCTCTCAAAGTTTTTATGAACATAAACACATTTTTTTTGACACTTTGAGAGTTTTTGTTTCTTTAGAAGGACTCCCCCTTCACATGTGCTCATGGATTTTTAAGAAATTTGCACATGCGTGAAGAGTTTGCACTTTTTGAATTGATCCACTTTCAGTGAACATGACCGATTCGAGACACGCTTACATCACTAGTTAGACTAGCTTGAAATTATTACCCGTCCTGGTCAAGTCCAAAGAAAGTCTCTCGATACGGTACATTCTACTCAGACAAGTCCTATTCGAGACACGCTTACATCACTAGTTGGACTAGCTTGAAATTATTACCCGTCCAGGACAAGTCTTTTCGATTACTGACATTTTAAGCTTCGTCAATACATTGGTACTTTCTAAGTCGAGCTCTTTTGAGATTCAGTCACAATCTTTAAACATCTTTGATCACATTTTAATCATGTCTTCTCCCCCTCAAAAATAGCATATCGTGATATTTTTGATATCAACTGATTAAGAAAAAGCTTTTTGGAGAGATAGAAAGATTTCATTTTGCATGAATTCGGAACTATTTTGTTTTTGTACTCCCCCTTAATGATAGCACATTTGAAAATCAATTAAGGGTTTTGAGGGAGTTATCTTGAGCACTCATTTGAAAGATTTTGAAAAATCTTTTGATGAATCTTGAAAAAGTGCTCAAGAATTATGTTTTGAAAACGAGTTTTTGTTTGAAGTCTTTTTTGTTTGTTTAGACTCGAAATTTTTGAAAAAGATTTCATCCTTGAAAAACACGAGTCCTTGATTTGAAATAATCAGAAGTCATCATTCTTGTCCGGGTTTCGTACTGAAGTATACGAAAGCCATTGTGAAGAAACTTTTGAGAAACGACATGTTTTAGAAAAACATTTTAAAGAACTCCCGTTCAAGCATCTGTACATGTCCGTATCATTGTTGAATGACATTTCTAGAAACGTACAGAATATTGATTTATACGAGAGACATGTCATGAGATGAATATTTTTGGATTTTTTTGATTTTATATTGTTTTTGTATTTTTTGAAATTTTATATTTTTGTATTTTGTTTTTGTTGGTTTTTCAAATTTTGTATTTTGTTTTTTCAAAAATATTTACAGCGAAGCGATTTTGAAAACATTTTTCAAGAAGATTCGAGAAGACGTTCTAGCTCCTCAGGAGTTAGGCTTCGCATGCCAATTCGTCGAACTAAATAGTCAAACCATTCTTTTGGAAGGGCTTTAGTAAATAGATTGGCGAGTTGGTAATCAGTCTTAACGAAAAATAATTCAACAGTACCCTCTTCTACGTGCTCTTTGATGAAATGGTAGCGGACTTTGATATGCTTCGTCTTAGAGTGATGTACGGGATTGCACGAGATGGCTATGGCACTTTTTGAGTCACAATACATAGGTATTTTGTCAAAAGTAAAGCCATAATCTGTGAGCTGTGTTCGCATCCAAAGAACTTGGGCACAACATGCAGATAGAGACACATACTCGGCTTCGGCGGTTGATAATACAGTACAATCCTGTTTCTTTGACGACCAGCTTACAAGCTTTTCACCTAAAAATTGTGCTCCACCTGATGTACTCTTTGCTGTAACTTGATCACCGGCATGGTCTGCATCTAAAAATGCTGTTAGATTAAACCCCGAATCCTTCGGATACCAAAGTCCCATGTTAATGTTGCTTCGTAGGTACCGAAAGATCCGTTTAACCTCTTTGAGGTGAAGTTCGGTAGGCTTTGCCTGAAACCGTGCTAATAAACAAACAGCAAATTGAATATCGGGTCGACTAGCAGTTAGGTACATGAGAGAACCGATCATGCTCTGATATTTCTTCGGATCGATGGGTTTCCCAAACAAATCAGCACCTATTTTTGGTGAGGTGACCATTGGTGTACCAACAGAATCACAATTTTCCATTCCATGTTTTTGCAAAATCTCTAATGTATATTTAGCTTGATTGATAAAAATACCACGAGGGGATTGATGTATTTGTAAACCAAGAAAGAATTTTAGTTCCCCCATCATGGACATTTCAAATTTGCTTTTCATGAGATTTTCAAAATGTTTTGAATGGTTAGGATTGGTTGATCCAAAAAATATGTCATCCACGTAAATTTAAACGATCAAAATGTCATCTTTGAATTTTTTGATAAACAAGGTGTCATCAACCGCTCCTTTGGTGAAATTGTTTTTTAGCAAGAAAGATGATAGTTCGTCATACCACGCTCTTGGAGCTTGTTTTAAACCATAAATGGCTTTCTTAAGCTTGTAAACGTAGTCTGGATGATCTTTGTCGATGAATCCCTCTAGCTGACTCACATACACTTCTTCTTTCAGAGTTTCATTCAAGAAAGCTGTCTTAATGTCCATTTGATAGACTGTGATGTTTTTGTGAGCTGCATAGGCTAAGAAAATCCGGACTGCTTCAAGTCTAGTTACAAGCGCGAATGATTCTTCGAAATCTATCCCTTCTTCTTGTGGATATCCTTTAGCCACGAGACGAGCTTTGCTACGAATAACAGTCATTTCCTCATCCAGTTTGTTCTTCCACAACCACTTGAGATCAAGAATATGTTTATCAAGTGGTCGTTCAACAAGTTCCCAACTATCTTGTAACTGGTATTGAAGAATTTCCTCTTGCATCGCTTCAATCCAAGGGTTTTCTGCCATTGCTTCCCGAATGTTCTTTGGTTCTTTGAGGCTTATTGAGCAAATGTAAATGCACAATTCGAGATCGGTGGCAAGTTGTCTCCTCGTCTGAACTGGCTTTGAAGGTTCACCAATAACGTGTTCAATTGGATGGTCTTTTGTCCATTTGAGTGTAGAAGGGTACCTTGGGTTAAACATATGTGTGTTAGATGGTTCTTGTAACCTTGAAGAATATTCAGCAGAGTCTGTTGCAAATGGGTTTTCAAATACTTCTTCTTCTTCTAACGCAACATCGTTTGAATTATTTGTTGGTTCTTCTTGAAAATTAGTGTTTTGATTTTGCTCATCAACTCTTGGTAGATCAGTTTCAATAACTGGAGTTGCTGGAGTAGATGTTGATGATGCTGAGGGAGTTGGAGCTTCAGCTTCGACTGTTGTAGATGCATCTTGTGGTGGTGGTGGTGGTTGATGGGTTTGAGCGGGTGCAGCGGAATGTTGTTGAGATGCATTTGTCGAAGTTCCACCATAATATTCATCAAACATTAACTCGAAGAAATTTTCCCGTTCTTGTTCTGAAGGTTTGTCTGTGTTTGTTGAATGAGCTCCTTGAGGCACGAGTCCTGAACTTATGTGTCCAGAAGTCTGACTGTTTGGTGCGGGTCCTAATCTGGTTTGATTAGAAGCCATCTGATTAAGCGCGGGTTCTAGAGCGTATCTCTCAAAAGCCATTTGTAAAATCTCGTCAAACTTCACATTCATCGTCTCCATTATCCTTTTTGTTCTTCTATTGTACACCCTGAATGCCCTCGAGTTTTCTTAATATCCAATGAAGATTCCAATATCACCCTTAGCTTTTAACTTTCCTAGATCTTCTCTGTCATTCGTCGGATAGCACAAAGCGCCAAACACATGAAGGTAAGAGATGTCAGGTTTCCGGTTATTTACTAGCTCATATGGGGCTTTATTGAATCTTGGATGGATTAGGGATCGGTTTTGAGTAAAATAAGCAGTGGCAACAGCATCAGCCCATAAGAATAGTGGTGCACTAGAATTAATTAGCATTGTGCGAGCAGCTTCCACAAGAGTTCGATTTCTTCTTTCAACTACCCCATTCTGCTGTGGTGTTCTAACAGTTGATGTTTGGTGAGTGATTCCAACATCTTCAAAATAGGTTCTTAACTCCTGATTAGCAAATTTTGTGCCATTTTCTGTTCTTACAATCCTTACTGGAGCTTGAAGTAGAACTTGAATACGCTTCAGAAAGGTGATGATGATGCTTGGTGCTTCGTCTTTTGATCTCAAAAACTTTACCCATGTATATCTTGAATAATCATCAACAATAACAAGAATATACTTCTTCCCATTAATGCTTTCAACTCTCATTGGGCCACATAAGTCCATGTGCAACAAATGTAACCTTGCTTCCAAACTAGGTACGGTTTTAGGTTTATATGATGCTCTTTTGCTTTTTCCTTGTTCGCATGATGGACATAGATGATCCTTGGTGTATTTGAACTCAGGAAGACCGTTGACGATGTTGTCTTTGGCTAATTTGTTGATGGTGTCGAAATTGAGATGGGATAAACATCTATGCCACAGCCAGGACTTATTTTCGGTTGCCCTTGTCATGAGACAAATTGGTGATGTAGAAGCCATTTGGTTGATGTCGATAGCATACAAGTTTGTACCATGATTACCAGTTAAGAGATCATCACCAACCAAATTTCTAATAAAAACCGTGTTTCTCCTGAATGCAACTTCTAAATCTGCATCACAAAACTGCCCAACTGAAAACAAATTGTGTCCCAGCCCTTCGACGTAGTAAACTCGAGTGATTAAAAAATTCCCAAACCGAAGATCTCCATAACCCTGAATAGCTGCTACATGATCATTTCCAAAGCGTACAGTTCCCATGAATTTCCATATGAAATTGATCAGCAGCTTTAAATTCCCGGTCATGTGCTTGGAGCAACCCGAGTCGACGATCCAAAGACATATTTCGATAACATGCCAATAACAGAAGAGTTTGTATTTGGAAACCGATTTGAATTTGGTTCCATGGGGTTAGGGGTACAATCAAAATCACACTCATAGACAGTTGCTACTTGTTTAGCTTGAACTATTTCTAATTTCCTATCCTTGAGTACAAATTCCCTACCCGTTGGAATCCAAACACAATGCTTAAGATAGTTCCTAGGCGTGTGACTATTAGTGGTGTTCCTAATTCTTTTAATTAGGTTTCCAACAAATCTAGATTTTGCACTAGGACCTTTCGAAACGCTCTTCTGTTCAGGCGTAACATTCTCATTCTTAGAAACACATTCATTATGAACATCATTAATTAGACATTTCTTGCATATTAAACAAACAGTGTCATTACATGCATTAGAACCAGTACTCTCGACATTACATTCAGATGAAACATGTCTCTTATTACAAAGCGATAAATTCCTAGGGTGTTCTTCTACTTCTTTAACTTTATTCTTGCAACTACTCTTAGAGGCAGGCGAGACTCTATTGTTCCTTGTATTGCTCCTAGGCTTTAGTCTGCTGCTCCTAAAAGTGCTGTCTAATCCTGTAGAAGTTGAGGCACACGCATTAGGATTTATATTGTTGTCCTTTTTAGCATCACTAGACTCTTTAGAATTATCCTTTTTGCCCTCAAAAGTCTTAGATGTGGAGACAGACGCATTAGTGGGACTAATCCTAAAAAGGCCAGGTGCTAGAACTTTTGGTGTTTCGACAACCGCTTTTCCTTTGTCAACAATCTTATCATTTGCACTTTGCTTGGGCAAGGGTGTTGGAGTGACTGGTTTTGTCAAATTCTTTTTCTCATCGACTTTTGGAGCAAACCGTGAAATAGACATTTTTGGTTTTTGAACCGTGTTTGGAACATTTGGTTTCTCCGAAGTCGATAGTTTTGCAAACTTAGTTTCCTCACCCTTCCCTTTTTGACTTTCAAGCTGAGCCCTCAAAAGATCATTTTGCTCTTTCATGCTCTTGAAAGCACGCTCATACAACAGTTTGTCATACTTGTATTCTTCCTTTTTTCGATCAAGTTGTTTAAAACATGACACATGTTCTTTTTCAAGCTTTATAAGAGAATTTTCATATTTGGAAACAATTTCAGAGGTCTCAGCTCTCAGTGTTTCATCGTTTTGAACCGAATATGTTTGTATAATGATAGACATTATATCAGTAGACAGAACTGCTTCGAAGAGAGAATCATTTAACCTTTCCAAAACATTCATGTTTTCACGAGTTTCATTAGCTTGTTTTACTAGGGATTTGTGGTCCTTGACAAAATCGGCCGTTTCTTTTAAGAAAGCGTTTTCAAAATGGATTACCCTCGCACTGATGTTATTCAGTGGGATAGTAATTTCGTTTTCAAACACCTTTTTCTGTTCGCTATGAAAACTAGAATGCAAGTTGTTAATACTGATAGTAGTTTTAGATTTAACAATATTTTGAAGTTCTTGAATTCTCTTTTTAACGTCGTCAAGAATGTCTCTAGCCTCACTTGTATTAAAAGTGTTGTTAGAGGACATTTGTTCCATTTTTGAAAAAGATTTGGAAACAACTATCTTTTTAGAAAAGAATTTCACAAATGGTCTTTTTATGGAAAACACAGATGGTTCTGTTTGTGAAACAAAAGTAATTCCGGAAAGTTTGTTCAATTTGTTGTAATCAATGGGTTTCAAATCCTTTTGTTTCATTTTATTTATGCTATCTTCGACAAGTTCCATCGTTTGCACAGAATCCCGAACGACGGGAGGATCATGTTTGATGTAAATCACATTACCATTATACAAAACATTCTGTTCTTCCTGAGCTTTCTTGAGATTACAAGGGGTGTTGTTACCAAGAGCCATTTTACGTTTCGTATGGTAAATCGGATTAGTTTGATTTGAAATCATTTTCATTGTTTGACTTGACTGGCCCGACTTAACCACTAATTCTTCTAGATGTGCAATCATGTGTTCTGACTCTACGATTTCTTCCAAAAGTTTATCTTCTTTCTTTGCAAATTCCTTTTTCAACTCATCCCTTTCTTTTTCAAGATTGGAATAAGCTGATTTTTGTTTAGAGAGTTGATTTTGCAAATCAGAAATTTCCGCATTTAAAGCTTTTATCTTTTTGAAAGAATTAACATCAAGTGTATCAAACTTGATTTGCAAAAGTTTTTCCCTTGAAACGGAATTTTGATAACCAGTTTCTAATTCAGACAATCTTTTGTTATGAAATTCAAAAGCTTTAACGTTTTCCTTGTAACTCTCAAGCTCAGCGGTCAATTTAACATTCGCTGCCTCAACATCGCGATTGACCTTTTTCACATTCTCAATTTCAATACGACAATTATTCAATAATGTTTCAAATAAAGCACGTGTTTCCTCATCATTCTCAGCATGCTGTGAAACAAAGCCTCCATTATAATTCACATCTCGAGTTGCTGAAGGAGTATTACTACTACTTGGCGCGTCCAGATATGTCTCATAATTAGATGCTAGCTTCTCAGAATGTTGTTCCTCATGAGGAGACATATCAAATATATCATTATTGTGACATGTGTTTAAGTTGGAAACCTCAGATGGTGCATTGGTGTCATAAACAGGAAGTGTGTCAGAATCCGTGTCATACTTAGCTTCCTGAAGATTCGCCATGAATATGCAGTTCGCATCGATATCCTCTCTGTCTTCCATGTCATCCATAAGAGCCATAAAATCATTCTCCTCTGCATTCAAATGAAACCCTGCCTCATTCTTTTGTGCCAACAGCAATGCTTTCTGCAAGTACGCTATGTCTCTTTTGTTCGGCTTAGTAGGACAGTTCCTTGCCATATGACCTACACCCTGGCAGTTGAAACACTTTATCGGATTACCCTGATTCACATTTCCCAGATTCCCAACAACTGGAGGTGCAACATTCCTATTCTGATTACCCATTGCCTGATTACCAACATTCTGACCCCTCTGATTTCCAACAAACTGACCCATCTGATTCCCTGCATACTGACCATACGGATTCCCTGCATACTGACCATACGGATTCCCTGCATACTGTCCTGCATTCTGCATATTCTGATTACCCATATTAAATCCAGTAGCATATCCCTGCCGATTCCCATAAACTCCAACCATTTGGCCTCCATTGTCCATATTGAAACTCGGCTGAGCAATCTGCTTGTTGCGAGTGTTCGATGAAATCCTTTGGTTGTTGTTAGTTGGTGTAGAATAACGTCCTTGGAATACCTTTGTCAGAAAAGCAAACACTTGTGTCAAGGCTGCAGTAGCTTCATCATTGTCAGTGAATTCTGGTTCTTGGAACTCTGGGTATTGTTGTTGTTGAATAACATGTTGTTGTTGCTGTGGGTAGAACTGTTGTTGGTAGACCGATGTTGGTTGTTGAATGTATGATGGTTGCATGTAGTTGTGAGTGGAAGATTATGATGGTTGTTGTGTGTCCACTGAAAACGGTGTTGGTGTAGTAGCAATTAATGCGAGAGGATCATGATTCTTTGCCAATCTTTCTTTCCTTACTTCATTAGCCTCAGCTTGGTTTTGCTTCAGAAAATCATAAAGTTGATCATAATTCACCTTATGTAAATCCTTTGTTTGATTGACAATTGTAACATAACGACCCCATTCTTCTGGAAGGTTATTGATGAATTTGATGTTTGTTGCAACTGTTCGTGGTGTCAACTTGTTTCTGATTAACTCATTCATCAAAGTGCAAAACCTTGTGTAGTATGATTCAATCTGTTCACCTTTAGTGGATGTAAAGTTCTCCCATTCAGTTATAAGTTTGTTCTCAACGTCTTGTTGCCCAATCTCTGTTCCATGACATATCCTTCTAACTTGTTCCCACATATCAAAAGTAGTTTCACAGCTGTCAACCGCAGCAAAGATCTCGCGTGGTAATCCAAGTTGGATTAAATGCATTGCCATATCATCAGTGGCGATCTGCCTCTTGTCTTCATCCGTGTAGTCTGCTTTTGTTTGTTCACGCACGAATGGTAGAGTAGGAGGTGTTGTATTTGGATTACCTTCAACTTGAACTTGTCTTGGCTTAAATGGACCATTTGTAATGGAGTTGATCATTAATTTACCATCGGTCTTTGTTTTTATGTAACGAAGCATGCGGCTTGTCCATGGAAGATATCCACCTTTTTCAAGCATTGGAGGTCGATTTTCGGCACCGGCAGCATGAATGTCTTGTTGAGTTGCCATGATATGAATTCAAAGTGAAATGTTGTTCTGAGGATCTTTTGAAAGATAACAAAGGTTGTTGTTGTAGATTAGATGTTTTGGTGAAGTTGAAAGTTCATTCTCGGTTGATCTCAGTGATTTCGTATTTTCCCTCCAAAAATAATATTTGAAAATTTTCTCGCCCAAAATTTGAAAATCACTATTAAATGCAATTCTAAGGTTACATTTAAGAATTTTGACGCCAAATTTTACCCAAAAAATTTGAATTTTGGCCTAAAAATTTGAATTTCAGGCCAAAATTTTCAACCTTATACCAAAATTTAAATCTCGCGTAAAAATTAAACGTTTAGTCTCCAGTAAAAAAAAATTTTACTCAACTTTACCCGCCAAAAAACTCTTTTTTTTTTTTTTTTTTAACTCGGTAAGATTCTTGATACTATAACTCGATAAGCTTGTTGATATGTCTAACTCGGTATTCTCAATTTAGTCTAACTTGATAAGTTTGGTGATTCAAACTCGGTAGGATTTGTAATAGAAACTCGGTAAGATTGGCAATTCTGTCTAACTCGGTAAGTAAACTTAATTTGAGCAGAGTTTCCCCTAGTTAGTAGCCACAAATAACCTTACTCGATGTACGATAAGGTAAAAGGGTAACTCACCAGATTATGTCTTAACTCGATATAAAGAAAGGCAAACTCGCAGAAACTTAAGTCTAACTCACTGAAACTTAGTTCTAACTCGCCAGAAAATTTCAAACTCGCTAAGTAACCTAAAAATTCTAACTCGACAGAAAAGTAACCTAACTCGCTAAGATAGCGATGAACAGTAACCGAGATCTTAAGAAATTCACTTTTAACCTAATTTTTCTTCCAAATCAAACCTAAATCAACCTATATTATCCCTTGGCGAATGATACCACTTGTAGGACCGTAGAACAACCTAATTCACTTGTTAATCTTGCATAAATCCTAGAGAGAGAAAGAGAGTAGAGAGAGAGAGTGGGAAGGACAACTAGTGTGTGTAAAATAAGAACATGATATTACTAGTGAACCAACCAACCTCAAATGAGAGGTATACATGAGTATTTATAGTGTCCAAGTCTAGGGCATAACTAACTTTGGGCTTATACATATTTGGCCCCTAGACTTTGGAATAACATGAATACTAGAACTAAATAACTTGAAATGATATACTATCGCAACCTATTACATGACATAAATGACCAACACTTTTTATAAATAAAATACATTGCAAACATGGCGCACTTCTTTCTTTGAGTAAAGTTTAAACGAAATGCCTTTCGCAACTCTTCAAACCATTTATGCTTCTTCGTGGCAGCTTCCTAAACCAAGTTCGCGCATTCCCCACCAATGTGGAGTTAAACATGTGGCACCACACAGGTTGTGGCCAATTTTCGATAATAGCGGCTGATTCGAAAATTTTTAGGTGGTCATCAGGATCACCTGTCCCATCATATGTTTTAACATTGGCGGGCATGCACCTTCTCTTATCTTCTGAATAATCGCTAATGCGCCACGTGAATGCGTCGACCTTTTGGCGGCGCCAAGGAAGAGATATATCTTCGTCCTCCACATCGCGATGTCTTCTCCTAGACTTCCAGTGTCCTGTTTCTTTGTCCTCGTTGTCTGAGGAGTCACTTGACGAGGAGCTGACCCTTTTGCAGCGCTTACGCCATTTTTCCTCGGAGTCCGAGCTTGAGGGGCTTTCACTTGGGGAGTGTTGTCTCCCAAGCCTATCATGAACTCTTCTACTACTAGACCTTGAAGGGCTCTCGCTTGGTGAGCGCTGCCGTCCAAGTCTATACTGAATCTTGCGGCTACCAAGTCTAGCGTGGACATTGGTATGCCTTCTATCATCTTTATGCTCCCCCAAGTACTGCAAATCAGATGCTTCATCGTCTACAGCTCTTTTTCCAACTCTAGCGAACTCTAGAAGTCGGCGACTATCCTTTTCGCGCCCTTCCTTCCGATAGCGCGATGGGGATGCTTCGCACTTAGGGCCGAAGTTAAGTCAGGCTTGCAGGCTCTGACTTGACCTTCTTCTTGCTTCCTCTTGCATGAGGGTAGCTAAGGTTTCGTAATTTTGGGACACAAATTTACTTAGCGTTAATTCAGGCGCGTCCCCCTCTAGCGCGAGGATATCTGTTTCCACATTAGGTCCCCTGTCTCGATCAGGCGCGCATGGCGGCTCAGTGGTGTCCACGATGGGTGCCATTTGGTAGGGAGTGGTGAAGAGAATGCGATGTAGATCTTCTGCGCTAGGGGTCGCCGTAGTGGCCTGGGTAGTCCCTGTGGGCAATTCTACCGTTGGAAAGATCAGACATGGGCCTCATTCTTGGTGACTGGGCGCACTGTTTGTTCGAGAGGCCTGCTTAGTGGTCGAATCACTTTGATGTTTCTTCCTCTGGGAGTCACCATGTGTTTTCTCCAACTGCGGAGTCCGCTGGCTTGAGTTTCTATGCTTCGTCATTCTAGTTCTTAGTGTAGGGTCCCACGGATGGCACCACTTGTTGATACAAAAGTTGGGCGTTCCTTGTTTGGGCTCCTGTTCTCGTATCAATTGGATCTTAATGCTTGAGACCTGCGCACTTAAGAAAGCAAACAACACCGTTAGGCTTATCGTGGGATTGTCTCCCACGATTATCCTCCGGCGTGAGAGTAAGTAATCGGTTTTTAGGGTTATAGTGAAGAGTTAGGATTTTTAGATGATACCTCAATGAGAGCCGTGATATTCTTTATATAGGTATGGAATCCTTGTAGATTTCATGCTCCTTACTCTTTGGCATATCTCGCCTTATCCGGTCTATTGATCTTTATCCCATAAATAAAAGATCATTATCAAGACCATAAATAATATATTTGGGTTTGGGCTTTCGTGAGCCCAAACCGTTAGCATGGTAGCCCAAATCATTATTATGATAGCCACACGTGATGGGCTTGGGCTTTAGTAATGTCCATTAATCGGGTTCGTGACCCGAGTGTGGACTATACGTCATCAAACGGTCCACCCTCTAACTGTACTTTCAACAACAATCCTTCCAATAACTATGGTAGTACCAATAATCTTGAAGGATTGATGTCCAAGTTTATGGCATCTCAAGAAGCTCGCATAGCTAAGTTTGAAGCCGAATTCAATCAACAACAAACGGAGATGACCAATAAAATTGACAACTTGTTGAAAGCTCTCAACAACCAAGTGCTTACCACACCTAGGAAGGACACTAGGGACACGAGTAGCGGAGTCCAAATTAAGGACCCCTCATCATCCAAACACGTCCACTTTGTCAATGTTGTCACCATTAAGCCAATAGATAAGAATATAGAAGAAAGTGACAAGGATGAAGTTGGAATAGAAACTGGACCTAAGGATGAGATTAAGGAAGTTGAGGATAAAAAGGAAGAAAAGTTAGAGGAAGTAGAAAATGTAGAGGAATACTTTGATAAGTTACCTAGCAAGGAAGAACGGGAATACCATAAGGATCTATTCGATGACACCGAGACACCATACGTCCTTGGTTCACCACTCATCAAAGCGGGTGATCCCTCTAACATCAACATACCATGCAATATTGGGCATATACATGTGTTGAAAGCCTACATAGATCTTAGATCTCCCATAAACATTATGACCAGGACCTATTATAATTGGGTAATAAAGAAGCAACTTGGGTATAGTTTGATGCCTAACACGAGCTGGATGAGTAACTTTGTGGGAAGAGTGAAAGGATTACATGTCTTTGTAGGAAACTTCACTTATGTTACCGACTTTGTGATTGTAGAAGATATTCGTCCGGTAATAGATGGTTGTTTAAGTCCAGTAGTGTTCGAAAAACAGTTTGTTGAGGCCTCTAAGATGAATTATGACCCATCCCTAAGGATACTTAGATTCAAGGATGAGAACGATGAAATAGCTTACCAAATGCCCTATAAGATTGAACAATTCCGTCTTGTATCAAACCTTGAAAAGGAACACAAGCAAGCGGTTTACTAAAGGAATGATGAGGATAGACGTAGAGGAGTAGACTATGTCATGAGTAGAATATTCGGTTTCTACAAGGAATGTTTGCAACTAGGTCCGGAATACAAAACTAAGATTGAGGATGACTTAGAGAATGTGACCAATGACGAGGTCACGTAATTGCCCGTGACCTTGAGTCTAGCTACAAGACTCGTAAATAAAGAAAAGTGCTTCTTGGGAGGCAACCCATGTTTTGTGTGTTTTTATTTGTTTGATTTTTATTTGTTTCGGTATGCATGTTTTATTTTTATTGTTTGTGGCTCATGTTTCAAAGTAAATTGTGAAAATGCTTTATTTTGTTTTTAACTTCGTCTTAATTACATATAAAGGTATTTTACAAAAGCTAAGTGTAAGGGAAATCAAAATTTGTTTATAAGAACGAAAATGAGCATGATTCACTACAATCTTAAACGAGCATGTATATTAGTAATTGTTTGAGTCAAATGCTTGTAGCGAGTCATGATGATATTTTGCAGGATTTTCCAGGAAATAAGGCATAAGTTTTTCCAGAAATTTTCCGGAAACTTAACATAAGATTTTTCCAGAAACATTTTGACGGCGTCAGGAGTTACAACCTGACGGCGTCAGGTACTAAAATTCTGAAAAATTTGGCGAGTTTTGTTTAAACCTGAGTCTTAAAGTTTTTGTTGATTCTTTAGTTTTATAAACTCCAGGAAATCTGCAAACATTAATTCCACAAGCATTATATCTTAATTTGCTTTCTAGGATTTTGTTTAGTATATATAGATTGCCGCCGATTTTACACGAGGTTTGCCTTGATTGTTTTCTCAGGTTTAACAGGTTATATATGACAAGAAGATAATTTATATTTCTAGAGAGAATTCAAAGTTCATTTTCTTGGGGGAAGATCTAACTTTTTTGACACACTATCCACACCGAACGAATCAGGGAAGTATTTGTTTTCATTCTTTTACCTTATTTACTTTTACATCCTTTAATTGAACATTGTGGACAATGTTCATTCTAAGTGTAAGGGGAGGGTAAATGATGATACCTTTTAGGATACAATTACACTTGAGTTTGTTTGTTTGATAGTATGTGTGTAATAAAATTAAGAGAAATACTTGTTAGGGAAATTTTAGCGCCAAATTTAAATTTTTTTACAACATTTAGGAGTGAAACTTTAGCCTTAACAAGCGTCTCATGGATAGGAGTTGTATGACTAGCACAAAACCGTACCACTTAAAAAATTTTCCACCCAAATATGTGAGGTTTGCCTTTAGATTTGATAGAAAAAGCATTCATTATTAGTGCTTATGAGTGTACCGGTAGTATTTAGATTCTAGAACTTGCGTTAGTGATACATCCCGAGACCGTTAGTGAGACTACATTCGTGTAGTTAGGATTTACTACATGATAAGAGGCATTAGGATCACCCTTGTGTTTAAACCCGTATCATAATTACTTGACCATTTAAGTCAATTACCTTGACTAGTAAAGTCAATTAATTTTTCTCACACCTTTGCGTTGTACTCATTTTTACTACACGATACCCCTAGTACACCCCTCCGAGCCTATCTTTTTCGTTTCTAACTTTAAGCATTTTACTTAAAGATAGAATTTGTTACAATCCACCCCAAATGTGCAACCAAATCGCCTTAGCCTTCCGTGTATTCACTTATCTTTAGTGCATTATTGTTACATGTTTAAACCCTTAGTTAATTATCTTATTGATTACATGGTTGCTAAGTCGAGTCATATCTTGTACATATTGTTTTGGGACGATTGGGACTCATGGGTAAAGTACTTGTGTTATGGAGTAATGGAGAAGAACATAATTTATTACCCCCATATGTGCGTTAATATTTAAAAAGTACTCCAAGTGTTTTGATTATCTTGATTCGAGTCATTAGAGTAGTTTATTGTAAAGTATGTAAAAGTTCAAGTGTAAGGGGAATGCAAATCCCCTATGATGTATTATTTTGGATGGTAAGGTAAGAGTATATGAAAAAAAATCGAAAAAGAAAGAGAAAAAACATACGGACTACCATCCTGTTTCATTCTATGTTTATTTTATGTTTTTATTAGTATTTGATTAGCTTAAGTCGAGTCGAGTCTTGGCTTAACAACGCCATATTGTACAGGTAATTAACCAAGATGAGTAACTTGCCACCAGTAAATATTGCCTTTATCCAACAAAACCGTGTTTTCCATATCCCTACATCTAACGTTATAACCCTTTAAAAGACCTCTTTGATAGTTTATCCTAGGTGCTTACGCCAAGTGGTGGAGGTTTGATCCTTTCCCAAGCCTATGGTAATCTATTTGCTATGACAGGTAGCGAGAGATGTTTTCCATTTCCATATTGTGATATATACTTTATTACACCCGAGAGATGTGAGTATCTAAACACTATTTGTGATGTGCTAGTGTATGACCTCCGTGCTTGTTTTTGGTTTTTAGTGGAATGATTATTTGTTGTAATTACTTTTATATTAGTGTTAAATGACCCCTAACTTGTATTTTGATTAGAATAAAAGCGGATTTGCTTGAGGAAAAGCAAATCTCAAGTGTAAGGGTATTTGATAAGGCGAAAAGTGTACCGCTTTTAAGGGGTCATTTAAGCCCGAATTCGTGATTATTTGATCAATTACTGCCCTAAATCGTTCATTTTGTCATTTTAGGTACTTTTGAGAAGAAATCTGGAAAAGGAAGCATTTTGGATGTTTTTAGAGCATAAAAGTGAAGAAAACGGAAAAGTCTCAAAATCCTTGCTGGGAACAGTACCTGACGACGTCAAGACTTCACACATGACGGCGTCAAGCTTGGCAAAAGAGGTGTGATGAGTGCTCAAACACTCATCATTTTTATCGTATTTAAACTGCCAAAACCTACAAAAACAATCGAAAAGTCATCAAAATACTTAAATTATCCCAGGGATTGTGTTTTATGTGTTTTAAATGCAAAACGAGCAAAAACAAATGAAAAATGATCAAAGTTTGCAATATTGGCAGTTTCAGTCCCCCAAGTTTCAAAATTTGTCAAAAATAGTCCCTATGCATTTATTTTGAAAGAAAAGTCAACCCAAGTCCTTGAAAAATCAAAAGTTATCAAAAATGGACTTTGGGTGAAAAGTTTGGAAAATTTACATGTTTGGTCCCTGGAGTTTGGAAATTTGCAGAAATAGTCCCTGGGAATTTTGAAAAGTACAAAAATTGCAAAAATGGTTTTTGGATATTTAAACTTTGCATGAATGGTCCTTTATGATACTTTGGCAGAATTACAACTCAGGCCCCTCATGTTTGGTGGAATTTCAAAAATGGTCCTTGTGTACACTACTTTACCAACCGGACCCTTAATTAAATAAAACCAAAACCAAATCTAAACCCAACACCAAACCAAGCCCACCCCAATTATCTTTGGCCCAATCACCAAAACCAGCCCACCACTTCCTAAAATATACTTCCCCCGTTTCAAATAATCACCCCACCCAGGTCAAACTTTGACCTCTTCCACCCTTCACCCTCCCAGCCTGTAATACCAAACCAACACACAACCTCCCCCCTCCTCCACCTGAGCATCCATGCCCTGTCTTATTGACAATCCACCAAACTCCAAATAACATTAAATGCTTCTTCAAGACTTCCAAGTTACCAGAGAGCAGTTGTAGAATTTTTTGGCGCCAAATCAATTTCAAAGGCTAGGATTAAAGCCAGTCATCCAACGGCTTATAATATAAGTGGGAAAAGTCAAGTGGGTCAATCAAACCCTAGAAGTCAAGATAAAACGAGAAGAGGAGCAACAGAGGTGGTGTGTAGTTTTTAGGCTTATTTTGTAATTTTTCTACTTATTGTAAACTTAAAATTCCAAGTAGCAATTTAGCTTTTCAAGTTGTACCTTAAGTTTTACCAGTGTAAACATCATCCTTTTAATGAATGAAATCCAAGTTTCCTGTTAAATTCAATCTTTTTATGTTTTATTGAAAATCTCATGTTTGTATGAAGTGGAGTTAAAACCTGTCTCTATTATTCCATAAGCTCACATTTAGTTTCAGTTGAGGTTTTGTAAGCTATTTTGGGCACCAAACCTGTCTTAAGTTCCATTTTCAAGAAAATAAGAAAAATAAGTAAAAAGTAAATAAAAATATAAAAAATCAAAATGAAGAAAGAAATGGAAGAAGAGATGGTGCAGAGTTGAGCTTTGATTGGAATATTGGTAATAGAGCTCTGTGGAGAGCAATAGGAGTGTTCATTGGGTCCATGGTTCTTAATTTTCAACTTGGAAGCATTTTGTAAGCAAAAATCTCACTCTTGTCTTTTCATTTTATCTTTGGTTTTTAGCTGTTCTTTCAGTGTTTTGTGATCACTTAAGGCTAGTTTAGTTATAATCTTGCTTAACCTTAAGTTTTTGTTCACTAGAATTTATTATAACCTGTGTTAAGTTTGAAACTGCCAAATTTAGTATAATAGTAGTTCTTAGGTATTAGTTGTAATTGTTGGTACTTGTATGCTCATATAAGCTTATTACAACATTTCATGTCCCTGTGCATCAGTTGATTGGTTCAAAGTTGTGATTTCCTTTGCAAAATCTCTAAATCAGTCATAAGTAGGGGTGTTTGGAACAAGCTTGTAAGCTGAGCTCTTGTTGTTATTTGGTGTCTTTTCTAGTTTCAATAGAATGCAGTAGTAAGATATAGGTCTAGTAAAGCTTAAAATCAAGTCTTAAAACAGTCAACTGTTGAGGTTTTGGGAACTCAAATCCCTCACATTAGCTTAATCTTTGAAGTTTTATCTTAAAATAGCTTTTTTATAGCTTAAGTACATGTTCTCAGTTCATTAGGTAGGATCAAAATTGGGAAAAGTCAACTGAGTAAGATTATTGAAAAAGTCAAAAGTGCATGATCAGTTTTTTCTCCAATATGGCAAGAATTTTCATGAATTTTGTACTTGGTTCTAGGATTTGAAACTTTTTGGGTGGTTAGTCTATCAGTAGAACTTGTGCTTTTTATATTTTTGTGAATTTTCTGGGTGGACCTTTTTGCCCCTTGAACACAGCTGCAGGGCAAACCTCTGCCCTGTGCATCAACAGACCCCTCAATCCCACCACCTTTGGTGGTTGTTTGTGGCCACCCCAGTGGGTCCCACACTCCATAATTGGGTTTTCCCAACCCCCCTCCTACCAGGCTTCAAAAGTTGACCATTTGTTTGACCTAGGGACCAGTGGACCCCACTTGGAATTGCCCTCAATTCCTGTCCCATTTCTGTCTGAGAATCCTAGTAAGTGAAGTGCTAATTGTTGTCTTGTGGCTTAATCAGCCAGCTTATTGGTGTGAATCTTGCTTATAATTGTTCAAACAACTCCGAGGAACCAAATTTTACCATTGTGAACCCCACACACTCCCATTTGAGCCTAATTCCCCTCTTAGTCAAAGAAAGTCAACTGTGTGGACTAATAAGCACTCAAAGTGCTTATTGCTGGTTTACATAAAAAGTGTTAGTTTTTAGTGTAAAATTAGTTTGGAAAAAGAAAAAAGTCAAAAAACCAACTTTAATTTTAGTGATAGCTTCTATTTAATAGAAATTATCATTTTAATTTTCTTTTTAGCTTATTTATAAGCAATATATCATTTTCATATTTTTATTAAATCTCTTTTATATTAAAGTACAACAACAACAACAACAACATGCCCAATCCCGCAAGAGCGAGGTATGGGGGAGGTAGAAGTGTAGACAGATCCTACCCCTACCCCAGGCAAAGCCTAGGAGTAGAGAGACTGCTTCCAGGGAGACCTCCGGCACGTGCACATGTGTGAGTGATAAAGAAACCCAAAGTGCAAGGAGCAAAAGAGCAACAAGACAAACAAAGCACAGAGAACCAAACAAATAACAAGGAGCAAAGCAAGTAAAGCAAGCAAACAAAGCATAGAGGAACGCAAGAGAAACAAGGAACGAAAAGGCAAAACAAACACAAGCAAGAACGCAAAGGCAAAACAAACACAAGCAAGCAGGCAGCAGGCAAGAAGACAACACAAAGAACAAGCAAAGCAAAGCAAGGGGCAAAAGCAAAGGCAAAGCAAATGGCAAAAACTAAGGCAAGGGGGCTAAAGCAAAGGCCAAGGGGGAAAAAGCTAAGGCAAAGGGAAAAGAGACACCACTAGCCTACTAAAAACCTAAAAGGGGACAAGCAAAGAGACCAAAACGCCTAAAGTGCAAAAGGGCCTACCAGACCTAAAACGCAAAAGGGCAAGGCAAAGACAACCTACCACACGACCTAAACTACCCGCAAGTTCTAATCCTAGCTCTCCACTCGTTCCTATCTGAGATCATGTCCTCGGACAAGAGAAGCTCCTTCATGTCTAGCCTAAGTCTATCCTCCCACCTGAGCTTAGGTCTTCCCCTCCTTCTCAAACCGTCGACCCTCAGCTCTTCGACTCTCTTTTATATTAAAGTAATTCTAGAAATTTTTCCAGATTTTCTTTTGTCTTTTAGTGGTTTTTAGAATTAATTTTAGTTTAATTAATTATTAATTAATATTAAGTAATTAAATAGCATAATTATATTTTATAAAGTACAACCTAGTTTTTATAATTTTTCTAGCTTTTATATAAGGTAAAACATTTTTATAAATTTTTTTAGAATTTATACTGTTCATTTTCTATTTTTTATAATATAATTAGTTTAATTGGTAATTAATTAATAATTAGTAAATTAGTTTTAAAATACATAAAATCAACTTTTTATAATTTTTAGGATTCCTGTGATGGTTAATTAGTTTTATAAAAATCTTCTTAATTATCTTAATCTTTTTAGTAATTTTTAGTAATTTAAATTAATATAATTAGTTAATAAATAGATAATTAGTAATTAATTAATAATTAATAATTAAATAGTGTAAAAATAATTTTTCTTTTTCTTAAAATTTTATTTATTTGTTAGGATTGTAAAAATAATAATTTCACACTTGTAACCTTTTCCGTCCATCAGTTGTACTTTCTGTTTCGTTCGTCAGCGTACGTTTTTAGGTTATAAATCGATTTTACCTAATCTCAATTCCAGTAATCAATCACATAGCTTTCCTAAGCTATTTCTGTTTATAATTTCCAAATAATTCTTATCACAACCCTTTTCTGTGAATAATCACCCGATCACAAGTACGCTAAAACACAATCCACACCTCGTCGGGACATAACGACCTGGTGATACCCTTTATTACCCGGAGATTGATTCTAGGCTCTTTGACCTTGTTGACCATTAACTTGGTCAATTTAAGTTGACGGTTTGGGACCAATCAATTTTTGGCGCCGCTGCCGGGGAGGTGTGCGCGTTTCTATAGCGTCATTTGAGATTAGTGTTACTTCACCTCAATCACTGTACAAATACCATCACTTTTGTAAATTTTAAGTCAAAACATAAAAAAGTCATTAACACTTTTCCTAAAGTGTTAAAACACCAAAAAAAATTAAAAACAACAAAACAGATCGTTACGTTTTCTATATTGTGTTTCTTTTAAGGTGATTCTTAAAGAAATACGATTTTGATAAACGAAACGATACCAAAAGTATTGTCCAAAAGTTTTTAAACCCATACACAAAACACAAAAACATCTGTCTTTTCTTTTGAATAATAATAAATACATAAAAACCAACCGTCGCAAACCAAGACAGAACACCTACCAACTGGGGGTGTGAACATAATAAGTTCCCAAACCAAAGATTTAAACTTGCCTTTGTATCCCTGTGAGTGGTGTACCTTTCTTAAACAAGCCACTTGCTTGTGATTATTGGTTTAAGTTCACTGTGGATTTGCCTCGATTTTGTTTTGATTGGTTTTATCTCTAGTTCATGCGCACTCGTTCTTCAAGGTCCACGAGCCCATTACGTGAGCTTGTTCGGAAACCTCGAAGACCTCGTAGACGTTCAGCACCAACAGTCGGATCTGAGATCCGTACTGTTGCCACACCCACTGTCACCATGGCGGAAGACCGCCCCATGTGTGAGCTTCTCCAAGCACCCATCGAGGGTTACGGAGATGCCATTGTTGTTCCAGCCATCATGGCTGATAATTTCGAGCTCAAAACCGGGTTACTCAATCTTGTAACCTCAAGTCAATTCTACGGTTTTGAGAGGGACAATCCTCATGCTCACATTCGATGGTTCAATAAAATCACTTCGACCATCAAGTACAAGAATGTCCCTTATGAAGCAATAAAACTTCTTCTCTTCTCATTCTCCCTGGAGGGACAAGCCCGGATTTGGCTTGAAAAACAACCTCCACGATCTATTGAGACATGGGAAGATCTTGTCAAAAAAATTGTGAATGAATTCTTCCCACTTTCCAAGATCACGAGTCTTAAGAACGAAATCACCAAGTTCACTCAAAAATATGATGAATCTTTTGGTGAAGCGTGGGATCGTTTCAAAGAATTACTTCGCAAGTGTCCACATCATGGTTTCTCTGAGTTGATGCAACTCGATACTTTTTACAATGGCGTGAGCCAAGCAGATCAGGATTCTCTCAATGCCTCCGCGGGAGGTAATTTCTTGAGTAGAACCACAAAAGAAGCTTTGCAAATCATAGAAAATAAGTCCAAGGTCCGCTCTACACGAAGCAAACCGATTGTTTCTCAAATCAATGCGGGTCCTTCCACTTCATCTTCTGTGAGTCAATCTAGCACGGATGCTAAGATTGACAAGCTCACTGAAGCGATCCAAGCTTTGGTTCTCACCCAAACAAAGAAAGTTTCATTTCCACAACATCCTCTACCTGCTGAGGTTAAAAAAGTGGAAGTCTGTGTGACTTGTGGTGGACCGCATGCCTACTACAATTGCACAGCTACTGATGGTACTCCATATGAAGCTCATGCTGTAGCCGGATCCTAAAATCAAGGAGGCAATCAATATCGCCCTCCTATGGACCCTAGCTATCGTCCCCATCATCATTATCCTGGACCTCTTGGTTTTAAACAAAACCAAAATGTCCAAAACCGTGGCCAAAATCAAAATAGAGTGAACCAAGGTTTTCAAAACCAAGGTAACTTCAATCAGGGTCACGGTTTTCACAATCAAAACCAAGGTTTCCAAAATCAAGGTTTCCAACATCAAAATCAAGGAAACTTTAACCGGAACCAAGGTCAGGGTAATTTCAATCCGGGATATTTTCATGGAAACAACAACCCTAATCAGGGTAATTTTCAAAATCAAGGTCCTAATCCGAACAATCGAGCTCCAAATATTCCTAATCCGAATCAAGCCATTGTTCCAACCGGGCCTTCATCTGACGAGTCGTTAAAGCAATTCATGAAGTCCCAAGAAGAGTTGAACAAGTTGCTGGTCAGCCAGATTTCTGGCATCAAGAAGTCTTTAAATGATCGACCCTCGGGCTCAGGTACTACTTTACCGAGCAACACGATCGCTAACCCGAGGGGCGATGCTAAGGCGATCACAACACGAAGTGGTGCTTCATATGATGAACCCTCGATTCCTACTACCTCTTATTCCTCTCCTCCAAAGGTAGTGGAACGTGAACCTGAGGTGACAAAGGACAAGGTGCAAACTCCTAGCCCACGAAGTACAACACACGTTCAACCTCAGGTTATTCCTGAAACCAGATGTAAGCTTGGAGTTGTCTTTGAACCACCAGAAACTCCAGTGGACAACCCTAAATCCAAAACTTCTATTCCTTATCCATCACGTCTCAGTGAACAAAAGCTCCGCGAAAAAGCTAATCACCAAATTGACAAGTTTTTCCAAATCTACCAAGATTTGCACTTTGACATTAGCTTCGCGGATGCTATTCTCTTGATGCCCAAGTTTGCATCGACAATCAAAAATCTGCTAAGTAATAAGGAAAAACTCTTTGAGATGGCAAGAACTCCTCTGAATGAGAACTGCTCAGCAGTTCTTTTGAAAAAGCTTCCTGAAAAGCTTGGAGACCCCAGGAAATTTCTCATTCCTTGTACTTTCTCGGGTATGGTTGAATGCTTCGCCTTGGCCGATCTAGGTGCTAGCATTAACCTAATGCCATATTTTGTGTGGAAGAAATTATCTCTTCCCGAACTTACTCCCACGTGCATGACTTTAGAGCTTGCCGATCGTTCGATTTCTCGTCCTCTTGGCATTGCCGAGGACATATTCGTTAAAGTGGGAAAGTTCCATTTTCTGGCAGATTTTGTGATTGTTGACTTTGATGTCGATTCTAGGGTCCCTCTCATTCTTGGACGGGGATTTCTTAGAACTGGGTGTGCTCTTATCGATGTATTTGAGCATGAGATCACACTGCGTGTTGGAACAGAAGCCATAACCTTCAACCTAAATCAAACTTCGAGATACTCCTCCAATTATGACTGTGAATCGGTGAATCAAATTGATGTCATCGATGTTGCTGCTGAGGAGTATGCTCAAGAGATTTTAGGTTTCATTGATGATTCTTCGAGTGAAAACCTCACTCAATCTTCTCATCCCATCATAGCCAATTCGTCTCCTTCCCTCACTCCGTTTGAGGGAGGTGACTTCATCTTAGAAGAAATTGAGGCCTTTCTCAAAAGTGATTCGATTCCCGATGGAATCGATAACCAAGAGATTGACCCCGAGAGGGATATTCTCCTGCTTGAGAAATTATTAAACGAAGATCCCTCTCCTCTTCCTGTTCTACCACAAACACTTCATAAAGAGGAAGTCAAAAATGTTGAGAAAACTGATGACTTCCCTGAGGTTCAACTTAAGGACTTGCTGCCTCATCTTGAATATGCATTTCTGGAGGGTGATGATAAATTACCCGTCATAATTGCTAAAGACTTAAGTGTTGAGGAAAAGGCTGCTCTTATAAAGGTTTTGAAGTCTCATAAACAAGCAATTGATTGGCGACTCTCCGACATCAAGGGCATTGACCCTGAATTTTGTACACACAAGATTTTAATGGCGGACGACTTCAAACCTGCAATCCAACAACAAAGAAGGGTGAATCCAAAAATTCATGAGGTAATCAAACAAGAAGTTTTAAAACTTCTTGATGCCGGATTGATTTACCCTATCTCGGACAGTCCTTGGGTTAGCCCAATTCATTGTGTTCCAAAAAAGGGTGGCATTACTGTTGTCACAAATGAGGAGAATGAGTTGATTCCAACTCGTTTGGTTACGGGTTGGCGTGTCTGCATTGACTATCGTAAGTTAAATGACGCCACCCGTAAAGATCATTTTCCTCTGCCCTTTATGGATCAGATGCTCGAGAGATTAGCGGGGAATGAGTATTATTGCTTCCTCGATGGTTTCTCGGGTTACTTTTAGATTCCCATTGATCTGCAAGATTAGGAAAAGACCACGTTCACGTGCCGCTATGGAACTTTTGCTTATAAACGTATGCCATTCGGCTTATGTAATGCTCCGGGCACGTTTCAAAGATGTATGATGTCCATATTTTCTGACATGACCGGGAAAACTATGGAGGTCTTTATGGACGATTTTTCGGTCATTGGGGATTCGTTCCAATCATGTCTCTCCCATTTAGACAGCATGCTAAAACGTTGTAAAGATACAAAGTTATGTCTAAATTGGGAGAAGAATCACTTTATGGTCAAAGAGGGCATTGTCCTAGGCCATAAAATTTCAAAAGACAGGATTGAGGTTGACAAAGCCAAAGTGGATGTCATTGCAAAATTACCTCATCCCACAACCGTAAAAGGTATTAGGAGCTTTTTGGGTCATGCCGGTTTCTATCGTAGGTTTATTCAAGATTTTTCTAAAATCGCCCAGCCTATGACCCATCTCCTCGAAAAGGATGCTCCTTTTATCTTCTCCCCCGAGTGCATCGAAGCTTTTGAAACACTTAAGAAAAAGCTTACTGAGGCACCGATTCTTCTTGCCCCCGATTGGGACTTGCCCTTCGAGCTCATGTGTGATGCTAGTGATTATGCTGTAGGGGCAGTCTTGGGGCAACGAAAAACAAAACATTTTCAGCCTATACACTATGCCAGCAAAACTATGACCGAGGCTCAAAGTCATTACACCACCACCGAAAAAGAATTATTAGCTGTGGTGTATGCTTTTGAAAAATTCCAGCCATACTTGATACTGACCAAAAGCATAGTGTATACGGATCACAATGCTTTGAAGTACCTTTTTGTAAAACAAGATGCAAAGCCGAGACTTCTCCGTTGGGTTCTCCTCCTACAGGAATTTGATATCATTATTCATGATAAAAAAAGGAGCTGAGAACCTAACTGCTGATCATCTCTCCCGATTGGAAAACCCCCACCAAGATGTCTTCGAGAGGAAAGAAATTAATGAGACATTCCCTCTCGAGACACTCAATGCGGTTACCTTTCGTGGAGATTCCATTACCCCATGGTTTGCCGACTTCGCAAACTACCTTGCGGGTAACTTTGTGGTGAAAGGGATGTCGTCCCAACAGAAAAATAAATTCTTCAAAGATGTAAAACATTACTTCTGGGACGACCCCTACTTGTTCAAAATCTGTGCGGATCAAGTCATCCGGCGGTGTGTTTATGGCCAAGAAACCGCTGAAATTCTTAAGGCTTGCCATGCTGGTCCCACGGGGGGACACCACAATCCAAACTACACCGCTAAAAAGGTGTTTGACTCCAGTTTCTTTTGGTCCTCGATTTACAAGGATGCCCAGGAATTAGTCAAATCCTGTGACGCTTGTCAACGTCATGGGAATATTTCACAAAAGAATGAAATGCCTCAAAATGCAATTCAAGTTTGTGAAATTTTTGACGTTTGGGGCATCGATTTTATGGGGCCATTCCCGTCTTCTCATGGCAACAAATACATACTCGTGGCTGTTGACTACTTGTCAAAATGGGTTGAAGCGAAAGCTTTACCCACTATTGATGTCCGAGTTGTTGTAAAATTCTCGAAAGCTCTTTTCGCTCGATTTGGAACTCCACGTGCTATTATCAGTGATCGTGGTACGTATTTTTGCAATGACAAATTTGATAAAGTCATGCAAAAGTATGGTGTAACTCACCGTCTTTCTACTGCGTACCACCCACAAACAAGTGGACAAGTAGAAGTTTCCAATCGAGGAATTAAGAGAATTTTAGAAAGAACCGTAGGTGAAAATCGTGCATCGTGGTCGGATAAATTAGATGATGCACTTTGGGCTTTCCGTACGGCTTACAAAACACCCATTGGGTGTACGCCTTACAAACTTGTGTACGGGAAAGCGTGCCATCTTCCGATCGAGCTTGAGCACAAAGCCTATTGGGCTCTCAAGCATGCCAATTTTGACCTCAAAACTGCGGGTGATCATAGGAAAGTTCAACTAAATGAATTAAACGAACTTCGTGATCAATCTTACGAGAACTCTTTGATCTACAAAGAAAAGACAAAGAAGATTCATGACTCCAAAATCAAGAACCGCGTTTTTAACGTTGGTGATCGAGTCCTTCTTTTCAACTCTAGACTCAAGATCTTCTCGGGAAAGCTAAAAACCCGATGGACTGGTCCATTCACTATCGCTAAGGTTTATCCTTATGGCACCGTCGAATTATCTAAAAATGACAGTCCAAATTTCAAAGTGAATGGGCATCGTTTAAAGCACTACTTTGGAGAGGACATACCATCCATGGTTGACCCGGATCTCCAAACTTTCCCCAAGGACAATTGAATTCGGGGATCGAGTCAAGCTAGCGACTCGATGAACAAAAACAATAGCACAATACGGGTTTTCACCCGTATCTCTGATTTCTTTCTATTTTCTACCAACCTAGTGTGGGGGAATGGCCAACCCCCCCCCCCCCCCCCCCCCCCCGCTGTTTGAAAAATGTATATATGTATATAAGTTCCAAAAAAAAAAGGTGTATATATAGAAATAAAGTGAAATATGGTGTTTCCACAGTTAGATTCGAATCTTGGCTTTTTACGTTCAAAGAGTCGGCATAATAGCCGGGACTTTGAATATTGAGGACAATATTCATTTCTAAGTGTGGGGGGGAAATTCTAGCGAATTTTATCAAAATATATCTTCAAGTACCCCCGTTTTTGGCCAAAATTTTCAAAAATTTTTCACTTTATTTCAAAATTTTTGTGGTTATCAGTTCGCCATGTCTAACCGACAAAAGGATTGGCTAATCCAGTAGCAAACGGCTCTTGGTAAAGATAACTCAAATCCGTTGACGGCTTGCAATTTGCCCAAAATTGTATGGTAAATCAGCTCGCCATATCCCAAAAAGTGAATGAGCTGGCTAGCCCGCAAGATTATGGCTTGTGGTAAAGGCCGTGGAAAAACCATAATTGGTAATCAGCTCACCAAGATGTTGACTAGGTCCATCAAGAGTTGGCTAGTCCAGGAGCAAACGACTCTTGGTAAAGACTAATCAAAACCGTTGAAAGCTGGTGGTTTGCTAAAAATCACATGGTTATCAGGTGGACCATAGTTCTTACTAGAATCGATACATCTGGCTACTCCAGAAGTGATGGCTTTTGGTAAAGAGTTTTTCAAATCCATCAAGTTTTCCAAAAAGATTGCTAGGGACTAGCAATAGTTTAGTGTGGGGGATTGATGAGTGCTCAAACACTCATCATTTTTTATCGTATTTAAACTGCCAAAATATACAAAAACAATCGAAAAGTCATCAAAATACTTAAATTATCCCAAGGATTGTGTTTTATGTGTTTTAAATGCAAAATGAGCAAAAACAAATGAAAAACGATCAAAGTTTGCAATATTGGCAGTTTCAGTCCCCCAAGTTTCAAAATTTGTCAAAAATAGTCCCTATGCATTTATTTTGAAAGAAAAGTCAACCCAAGTCCTTGAAAAATCAAAAGTTATCAAAAATGGACTTTGGGTGAAAAGTTTGGAAAATTTACATGTTTGGTCCCTGGAGTTTGGAAATTTGCAGAAATAGTCCCTGGGAATTTTGAAAAGTACAAAAATTGCAAAAATGGTTTTTGGATATTTAAACTTTGCATGAATGGTCCTTTATGATACTTTGGCAGAATTACAACTCAGGCCCCTCATGTTTGGTGGAATTTCAAAAATGGTCCTTGTGTACACTACTTTACCAACCGGACCCTTAATTAAATAAAACCAAAACCAAATCTAAACCCAACACCAAACCAAGCCCACCCCAATTATCTTTGGCCCAATCACCAAAACCAGCCCACCACTTCCTAAAATATACTTCCCCCGTTTCAAATAATCACCCCACCCAGGTCAAACTTTGACCTCTTCCACCCTTCACCCTCCCAGCCTGTAATACCAAACCAACACACAACCTCCCCCCTCCTCCACATCAGCATCCATGCCCTATCTTATTGACAATCCACCAAACTCCAAATAACATTAAATGCTTCTTCAAGACTTCCAAGTTACCAGAGAGCAGTTGTAGAATTTTTTGGCGCCAAATCAATTTCAAAGGCTAGGATTAAAGCCAGTCATCCAACGGCTTATAATATAAGTGGGAAAAGTCAAGTGGGTCAATCAAACCCTAGAAGTCAAGATAAAACGAGAAGAGGAGCAACAGAGGTGGTGTGTAGTTTTTAGGCTTATTTTGTAATTTTTCTACTTATTGTAAACTTAAAATTCCAAGTAGCAATTTAGCTTTTCAAGTTGTACCTTAAGTTTTACCAGTGTAAACATCATCCTTTTAATGAATGAAATCCAAGTTTCCTGTTAAATTCAATCTTTTTATGTTTTATTGAAAATCTCATGTTTGTATGAAGTGGAGTTAAAACCTGTCTCTATTATTCCATAAGCTCACATTTAGTTTCAGTTGAGGTTTTGTAAGCTATTTTGGGCACCAAACCTGTCTTAAGTTCCATTTTCAAGAAAATAAGAAAAATAAGTAAAAAGTAAATAAAAATATAAAAAATCAAAATGAAGAAAGAAATGGTAGAAGAGATGGTGCAGAGTTGAGCTTTGATTGGAATATTGGTAATAGAGCTCTGTGGAGAGCAATAGGAGTGTTCATTGGGTCCATGGTTCTTAATTTTCAACTTGGAAGCATTTTGTAAGCAAAAATCTCACTCTTGTCTTTTCATTTTATCTTTGGTTTTTAGCTGTTCTTTCAGTGTTTTGTGATCACTTAAGGCTAGTTTAGTTATAATCTTGCTTAACCTTAAGTTTTTGTTCACTAGAATTTATTATAACCTGTGTTAAGTTTGAAACTGCCAAATTTAGTATAATAGTAGTTCTTAGGTATTAGTTGTAATTGTTGGTACTTGTATGCTCATATAAGCTTATTACAACATTTCATGTCCCTGTGCATCAGTTGATTGGTTCAAAGTTGTGATTTCCTTTGCAAAATCTCTAAATCAGTCATAAGTAGGGGTGTTTGGAACAAGCTTGTAAGCTGAGCTCTTGTTGTTATTTGGTGTCTTTTCTAGTTTCAATAGAATGCAGTAGTAAGATATAGGTCTAGTAAAGCTTAAAATCAAGTCTTAAAACAGTCAACTGTTGAGGTTTTGGGAACTCAAATCCCTCACATTAGCTTAATCTTTGAAGTTTTATCTTAAAATAGCTTTTTTATAGCTTAAGTACATGTTCTCAGTTCATTAGGTAGGATCAAAATTGGGAAAAGTCAACTGAGTAAGATTATTGAAAAAGTCAAAAGTGCATGATCAGTTTTTTCTCCAATATGGCAAGAATTTTCATGAATTTTGTACTTGGTTCTAGGATTTGAAACTTTTTGGGTGGTTAGTCTATCAGTAGAACTTGTGCTTTTTATATTTTTGTGAATTTTTTGGGTGGACCTTTTTGCCCCTTGAACACAGCTGCAGGGCAAACCTCTGCCCTGTGCATCAGCAGACCCCTCAATCCCACCACCTTTGGTGGTTGTTTGTGGCCACCCCAGTGGGTCCCACACTCCATAATTGGGTTTTCCCAACCCCCCTCCTACCAGGCTTCAAAAGTTGACCATTTGTTTGACCTAGGGACCAGTGGACCCCACTTGGAATTGCCCTCAATTCCTATCCCATTTCTGTCTGAGAATCCTAGTAAGTGAGGTGCTAATTGTTGTCTTGTGGCTTAATCAGCCAGCTTATTGGTGTGAATCTTGCTTATAATTGTTCAAACAACTCCGAGGAACCAAATTTTACCATTGTGAACCCCACACACTCCCATTTGAGCCTAATTCCCCTCTTGGTCAAAGAAAGTCAACTGTGTGGACTAATAAGCACTCAAAGTGCTTATTGCTGGTTTACATAAAAAGTGTTAGTTTTTAGTGTAAAATTAGTTTGGAAAAAGAAAAAACTCAAAAAACCAATTTTAATTTTAGTGATAGCTTCTATTTAATAGAAATTATCATTTTAATTTTCTTTTTAGCTTATTTATAAGCAATATATCATTTTCATATTTTTATTAAATCTCTTTTATATTAAAGTAATTCTAGAAATTTTTTCAGATTTTCTTTTGTCTTTTAGTGGTTTTTAGAATTAATTTTAGTTTAATTAATTATTAATTAATATTAAGTAATTAAATAGCATAATTATATTTTATAAAGTACAACCTAGTTTTTATAATTTTTCTAGCTTTTATATAAGGTAAAACATTTTTATAAATTTTTTTAGAATTTATACTGTTCATTTTCTATTTTTTATAATATAATTAGTTTAATTGGTAATTAATTAATAATTAGAATAATAATTAGTAAATTAGTTTTAAAATACATAAAATCAACTTTTTATAATTTTTAGGATTCCTGTGATGGTTAATTAGATTTATAAAAATCTTCTTAATTATCTTAATCTTTTTAGTAATTTTTAGTAATTTAAATTAATATAATTAGTTAATAAATAGATAATTAGTAATTAATTAATAATTAATAATTAAATAATGTAAAAATAATTTTTCTTTTTCTTAAAATTTTATTTATTTGTTAGGATTGTAAAAATAATAATTTCACACTTGTAACCTTTTCCGTCCATCAGTTGTACTTTCTCTTTCGTTCGTCAGCGTACGTTTTTAATTAAAACGTATGTTTTTAGGTTATAAATCGATTTTACCTAATCTCAATTCCAGTAATCAATCACATAGCTTTCCTAAGTTATTTCTGTTTATAATTTCCAAATAATTCATATCACAACCCTTTTCTGTGAATAATCACCCGATCACAAGTACGCTAAAGCACAATCCACACCTCATCAGGACATAACGACCTGGTGATACCCTTTATTACCCGGAGATTGATTCTAGGCTCTTTGACCTTGTTGACCATTAACTTGGTCAATTTAGGTTGACAGTTTGGGACCAATCAAGGTGGAATCGGAAAATACACGTGACGGCCCAGAACATTTTTAGTGTATTTGACCTGACGGCGTCACCAAGGCCGTCAGCATTTTGCAAGTGACGAACAGGAGCTCTATTTCTACATGACAGCGTCAAGACTGGATCTAGGCAATACAACCCTTAATTTGGCGGCGAGTTGACGGCGTCAGAAGCTACAACGTGACGCCGTCAGGATGTATTATATGTATATATTTTTCCAATTTTTCATTATAAAGAGTGGAACATTATGAGAACTTTGGAGAGCTTAAACCCTAGAAGAATTTTCTGTAAAAATAAGGGTTTCAACCCTTGTTCCATCCATGCTTAATTGAAGATAAGTTTTCCAATAATCATACGATATGTCTATGTGTTGTGTGATTCTATCTTATGCTTGTCTTTCTTTTAACATGCTAGGCTAGGTTTTTATTGTGTTTGCTTAGATGTAGTGAAACCTAGATGTTGATTATTGGTTGATGGTTTGCTTATAGTTGTTGTGGATGATTGTATTCGATGTTAGGCTTAAAAAAACTGGCAGACTTCCATTGGTAACTTGCTTGAACGTCTTAAGAAACATGATCGGAGGTGTACTATGATTTTTGGTTGTATTTAATGCATAAGTGAATTCTAGTGATCCCATGTTAGGAGCTTTTAGTCGGCTCGACATAGGAGTGAAGTAGAAGCTTATAGAGTTAGGGAATATTGTACACGACCCTACGACTAGTATTAAGGAATATAACCCGTCATCCATGCAATTGTAACAAGCTAATCAACCGGTAAAAGATATCTACGGAGTAATGAAATCTAAGTAAACACATTTTTTCTCATTATTGTTTTCACCACATAATCACATTAGTTTATTTTCATTTCTTTTTATTTTATTTTGATTGCATCTTTATTTGTTTGGGTTAGTTGACTAGCAACTAATTCCGCCCACTCCTTCAAAACCCGAGATTTTACTTGCTTTCATAAAATATAAAAATACAAAAAGAATCATCCCTCACCTCTAGACCTAGTTTAGTAGGCTTTCTAATTCTAGCAAACACTATTCCTGAGTTGAACGATCAATCCCCCGGTACTTGTCACTATACTATACTACAACGATCAGGTACACTGCCTGGCGGGGATTGCAAGCTTCTCAAGATCCCTTGAGAGGTAAAACCTGTTGCGAGGGCGCAATCCCGCGTATCACCGATCCACTGTGTTCCAAAGAAGGGTGGTATGACCGTCGTGACTAATGAAGACAATGAACTGATTCCGACACGTCTTGTAACCGGATGGAGAGTGTGTATTGATTACCGAAAATTAAACGATGCTACTCGTAAGGACCATTTCCCGCTTCCTTTTATGGACCAAATGCTTGAACGTCTAGCGGGAAATGAGTTCTATTGTTTTCTAGATGGCTTTTCCGGGTATTTTCAAATTCCCATTGACCCTTCAGACCAGGAAAAGACTACTTTCACTTGCCCATATGGAACATTTGCTTACCGACGTATGCCTTTCGGTTTATGTAATGCTCCAGGCACGTTCCAGAGGTGCATGATGGCCATATTCTCCGATATGATTGAAAAAACCATGGAAGTTTTCATGGATGATTTCTCGGTTTATGGAGATTCTTTAACTTCTTGCCTCTCCCATTTAGAAGGTATGCTGAAACGGTGTGAAGACGCCAACTTGGTTCTAAATTGGGAGAAGTGCCATTTCATGGTAAAAGAGGGCATTGTCCTCGGCCATAAGATTTCAAAATCTGGGATTGAGGTCGATAAAGCTAAAGTCGACGTGATTGCTAAGTTACCTCATCCCACGACCGTAAAAGGAATTAGAAGTTTTCTCGGTAATGTTGGCTTTTACCGATGTTTCATTCAAGACTTTTCCAAGATAGCCCGGCCCTGACCCATTTACTTGAAAAAGATGCTCCATTTATCTTCTCAAACGAATGCATTGAAGCATTTAATATTTTAAAGAATAAGTTAACAGATGTACCAATCTTAGTTGCCCCCGATTGGGACTTGCCTTTTGAGCTAATGTGCGATGCTAGCGATTATGCCATCGGGGCAGTCTTGGGGCAACGAAAGTCAAAATATTTTCAGCCAATAATACACTATGCTAGCAAAACAATGACTGATGCTCAATATCACTATACGACTAGTGAAAAAGAAATGTTAGCCGTCATTTATGCTTTCGAAAAGTTCCGACCTTATCTGGTGTTAAAGAAATGCATAGTGTATACGGATCATTCAGCCCTCAAATATCTAATGGCAAAGCAAGATGCTAAGCCAAGATTAATGCGATGGGTTCTACTCCTTCAAGAATTCGATATTGAAATTCGAGACAAAAAAGGAGCTGAGAACCTTGCCATCGATCACCTCTGAAGATTAGAAAATCCCCATCAAAGTGATTTCGAGAAAAAGGAAATTACCGAGACATTTCTTCTTGAGACACTTGGGAGTTTATCACATAGTGATCCTAGTACCCCATGGTTCGTCGACTTTGCGAATTACCATGCGGGGAATTTCATAAGAAAAATGATGTCGTTCCAACAAAAGAAGAAATTTTTCAAAGATGTTAGGCATTATTTCTGGGACGACCCTATTTGTTCAAAGTTTGTGCGGATCAAGTGATCCGGCGGTGCGTTCACGGTAAGGAAGCCACTGACATTCTTATGGCATGCCACAATGGAACCACAGGGGGACATCATGGTGCCAATTTCACTGTTAAGAAAGTTTTTGATTCCGGCTTCTACTGGCCGACGATATACCGGGATGCCCATGACTTGGTGAAGTCATGTGATTCTTGCCAGCGTCAAGGGAAAATCTCTCAAAAGGATGAGATGCCTCAAAATGCTATCCAAGTATGTGAGATCTTTGACATCTAGGGTATCGATTTCATGGGACCATTCTCATCGTCTAGAGGAAATAAGTATATACTCGTGGCCGTCGATTACTTGTCAAAATGGGTTGAAGCGAAGGCGCTCCTCACCAATGACGCCCGAGTTGTTGTGAAATTTCTCAAAAGTCTCTTTGCCCGATTTGGTGCACCTCGTGCTATCATAAGTGATCGTGGGACCCATTTCTGTAATGACCAATTTGCTAAAGTTATGCTTAAATATGGTATCACACATCGTCTTTCTACTGTATATCATCCGCAGACTAGCGGTCAAGTTGAGGTGTCCAATCGTGGCTTGAAACGAATCTTAGAAAGGACCGTAGGAGAACATCGTGCTTTATGGGCTGATAAGTTAGATGATGCATTATGGGCTTTCCGGACCGCTTACAAAACACCCATTGAGTGCACTCCTTAAAAGCTGGTTTACGGGAAGGCCTGCCATTTGCCCTTTGAACTTGAGCACAAGGCCTACTAGGCCTTAAAAGATGCTAATTTCGATCTCAAAACCGTAGGTGATCATCGTAAAGTTCAATTGAATGAATTGACTGAGCTTCGTGATCAAGCCTATGAGAATTCTTTAATCTACAAAGAGAAAACGAAGAGGATTCATGATGCTAAGATCAAAGACCGCGTTTTCAACGTTGGTGATCGAGTTCTTCTTTTCAATTCTCGATTGAAGATATTCTCGGGCAAGTTAAAAACCTGTTGGTCTGGACCATTCACCATTACCCAAGTTTTCCCTTATGGAACCGTCGAGTTAGCTCAACCCGATGGTCCCAACTTTAAGGTGAATGGTCATCGTCTCAAACACTATTTTGGAGGGGACATACCACCCATGGTTATCCCGGATCTCCAAACTTTCCCGAGGACAATTAAATTCGGGGATCGAGTCAAGCTCATGTGACTCGGTGAACAAAAACAAGCACTTCGTGGGAGGCACCCCATGCGTATCCTTTTTCATCTTCTTAAAATTTCTTATTTCTAATAACGTGACGTGAGGGGGGCTACCCTTTCCAAACTTGTGTTTTCGTGGTTGTTTGTGAATGTCCAGGAATTTCCCCGAAGATTGAGGACTTTCGTGCTCGTGTTTTGTCGTTCTCTCCACTCGAGTCTCATTCTTCGCCGCTCTTTCGAAAATTTAACATATCCAAAATCTTATCGACTAACGTTTATCTCTTGCCATACTTAATAAATGACCATAGATATTACGTAGGATTACCTTTACCCTTAAAACATTGAGGACAATGTTTCACTTTAGTCTGGGGGGTGAATCTTCGATTCGATTTGACCTGACACTTTTAATTAAGCTGTTTACTTACGCAACTCCGTTTTTCCACCAAAATTTTAAAATTTTTTGTCACCTTTTTACTATATATATATATATATATATATATATATATATATATATATATATATATATATATATATATATATATATATATATATATATGATGCATGGGAATCGCACCTTGCTTTACCTCTCGAGGGATCTCGAGAAGCTTACAACCCCCACCAGGCAGTGTACCTGATCGTTGTAGTATAGTATAGTGACAAGTACCGGGGGATTGATCGTTCAGCTTAGGAATAGTGTCGCTAGGATTAGAAAACCTAATTAATAGTTCTAGAGGTGAGAGATGATTATTTTTGTATTTTTATATTTTTATGAAACCAATTAAAATCTCGGGTTTTGAAGGAGTGGGCGGAATTAGTTGCTATTCAACTAACCCAAAGCTAAGATGCAATCAAAATAAAATAATAAAAATGAAATTAAACTAAATTATACTAAGGTTGTGAGCAGTGGTTGGAGAAATTGTGTTTACTTAGACTTCACTACTCCCTAGATATCTTTTACATGTTAATTACTTGTTACACTTGTATGAATGACGGATTGTATTCCTTAATACCATTCGTGGGGTGGCATACATAACTCCCCAACTCTATGAGCTCTTATCTCCTCCTACACCATGACCCAGCACAACTATAGGGATTGTAAACAGTGGCTCATGCATTAAATACAACCAATAAAGACCTAGTACGCCTCGGTTCCTGTTTCTTAAGACGTTCAAGCATGTTACCATTTGGAGATCTGCCAGTTTTCTTAAGCCTAACATATAAATCATTCATTCAAAACAAGAATAGACAAGTAATCAACACATAATCAACATCTAGGTTTCATTAGATCTAAGCAAACACAAAAGAGATCTAGCCTAGCATAATGGAATTGAGACAAGAACAAGAGATAAACAACCAACACATAGACATATTGATTGAATTGAAAGTACACTTATCTCAATTACAATGCAAGGTCTCAAGGGTTTGGAACCCTTGAAAAACCTGTAAAAGAGGCACCAAAATCATCTTTAGGGTTTCACCAAAACTTCTCTCTCTTTAATGAAAAAACTAGAAAACTATATATAGGAAAAACAGTCTGACGGCGTCAAGAGTAACTTCTGACGCCGTCACCTCGCCGCCATATACTTCCTCGGACGGCCTTGATCCACTTATGACGACCTATGTGACGCCGTCACCACCCATGGTATATTAATTTTGCCACTTTGATGCCGTCACGAGTCCGTCTGACGCCGTCACCACCTTCGGAGTTTAATTCTTCATGTCTGACGCCGTCAAGCTGATGGTCTTGACGCCGTCACCTTGTATTTTCAGCATGCAAATTAGGTACTTAGCCGTTTTCTTCACTTTTATGCTCCAAAAACGTCCAAAATGGCTTCTTTTCCAGAATTCACTCTCCAAACACCTAAAATCACAAAAGGAACGATTTAGGGCAATATTTGATCAAATAAAGTCGGATTCGGGCTTAAATGACCCCCTAAAAACGGATCATTTTTCGCCTCATCATATACCCTTACACTTGAGATTTGCTTGTCCTCAAGCAAATGAGCTTTTATTCTACTCAAAAGACAAGTTAGGGGTCATTTAACACTAATATAAAAGTAATTACAACAAATAATCGTTCCACTAAAGACCAATAGACAAGCACGGAGGTCATACACAAGCACCTCACAAATAGTGTTTAGATACTCACATCTCTCGGGTGTAATAAAGTAATATAACATTATGGAAATGGAAGATATCTCTCACTACCTGTCATAACAAAATAGATTACCATAAGCTTGGGAAAGGATCAAACCTCCACCACATGGCGTAAGCACCTAGGATAAACTATCAAAGAGGTCTTTTAAAGGGTTATAACGTTAGGTGTAGGGATATGAATTACACGGTTTTGTTGGATAAAGGAAGTTTTACTGGTGGCGAGTTAACAATCTTAGTTAATTACATGTACAAGTTGGCGTTGCTAAGCCAAGACTAGACTCGACTTAAGCTAATAAATGAAAAATAACAAAAACATAAAATAAACATAGAATAAAAACGGGATGGTAGTCCGTATGTTTTTTTTTTCTTTTCTATTTTTTTTTTCTTTTTCTTAATTTTTCGATTTTTTTTTTTTTTTTTTTTTTTTTTTTTTTTTTTTTTTTTTTTTTTGCATACACTCTTACCCTACCATCCAAAATAATACATCATAGGGGTTTGAGTATTCCCCTTACACTTGAATCTTTACATACTTTACAATTAACTAATCTAATGACTCGAATTAAGAAAATCAAAACACTTGGAGTACTTTTAAGATTAACGTACATATGGGGGTAATAATATTATGTTCTTCCCCATTACTCCATAAATTAAGTACTTACCCATGAGTCCCAATCGTCCCAAAACAATATGTACAAGGATATGACTCGACTTAGCAACCATGTAATCAATTAGAAAGTTAACTTAGGGTTTAACAAATAACAATAATGCACTAAAAATGAGCGCATACACGGAAGGCTAAGGCGATTTGGGTGTACATTTAAGTGGGGTGTAACAAATTCTTCCTTTAAGTAAAATGCTTAAAGTTAGAAACAAAAAGATAGGGTCGGAGGGGTGTACTAGGGGTATCGTGTACTAAAAATGAGTACAACGCTAAGGGTGTGGGAAAAATTAGTTGACTTAACTAGCCAAGCAATATGACTTAAATGGTCAAGTAATTGTAATACGGGTTTAACACAAGGGTGATCATAATGCCTCTTATCATGTAGTAAATCCTACCACACGAATGTAGTCTCACTAGCGGTCTCGGGATGCATCACTAACGCAAGTTCTAGAATTTAAATGCTACCGGTACACTCATAAGCACTAATAGTAAATGCTTTTCCTATCAAATCTAAAGGCGAACCTCACATTTTTGGGTGGAAAATTTTTCTGAATATACGGTTATGTGCTAGTCATACAACCTCCTATCCATGAGACGCTTGCTATGGCTAAAGTTTCACTCCTAAATGTTGTAAAAAATTTTAAATTTGGCGCTAAAATTACACTAACAAGTATTTCTCATAGTTTTATTACTCATCTACTATCAAACAAAACAAACTCAAGCGAAAGTGCATATGTAAGGTATCATCTTTTTACCCTCTCCTTACACTTAAGATGAACATTGTCCCCAATGTTCTAGTAAAGAATGTAAAAGTGAAAAAGTAAAGAGAATGAAATCAAATACTCCCCTGATTCGCTCGGTATGGATTTTAGGTTGGCCAGGTTAAATCTTCCTCCAAGAAAACGAACAATCAAAGCTTCCCTTCCAGAATATAAATCATCTTCTTGTCATAAATATCCTGTAAATCCTGACAAAAATAGACAAGGCAACCTCGCGTAAAATCGGCGGCATCCTATATAAGTTACTAAATCCTAGAAAACAAAGTAAGATATAATGCTTGTGGAATGAAGTTTGCAGATTTCCTGGAGATTATAAAACTTAATAATTCACAAAAACCATAAGACTCCGTTAGAAAAACAAAACCGGTAAAATTTCCAGATTTTTGACTCCTGACTAAGTCAAGAGTAAACTCTGACGCCGTCAGAATGGACCTGCAGAAATTCGTATGTTAAGTTTCCAGAAAATTTCTGGAAAAACTTTGTCCTACTTCCTGGAAAATCCTGCAAAACTTCATTATGACTCAATACAAGCATTTGACTCTAACAAATACGAATATACATGTTCATTAAATATTGTGGAGAATCATGATCGGTTTGTTTCTTAAAAACATATTTGGGGTTTCCCCTTACACTTATCTTTTGCAAAAATACCTTTAGGTTGAAGTTAAGACTAGGCTAAACAACATAATAAAGTATTTCACATTTTAGTAGAGAAACATGATCAACCAACAATAAAAATAAAGCATGCATACGAAAGCAAATAACAATCAAACAAATAAAATTCACACAAAACATGGGTTGCCTCCCAAGAAGCGCTTTTCTTTATTTACGAGTCTTGTAGCTAGACTCAAAGTCGTGGGTTACTACGTGATCTCATCATTGGTTCCACTCTCTAGGTCGTCTTCTAAACTAGTATCGCTTTCATAGTGTAAGTACTTCGGATCTTCGAATTCGAAAACATCCCGTCGATACTTAGAGCCAAGCTTACTAACATCCTTAAAGAACCCACAAGATAAATCAGAAATATTTCTACACCCTCTCCTAACATCATCATCACACAAGACAAGTTGGGAGCTCATCACATCGAGCCCGTCGCAATCTATCTCCCTAAGGTCTCTTCTTTTGTATGGCGTTTGGTATGAAATCCTCCTAATCCCGTCAGTGAAAGTCATGATTCCGTTCAAGTCACCCACTATCAACTTAGTGATTTCACAAAAGGGTGCTCCAAAGACGACTTGCGATAGCCTAGGGTCAACAAAATCCTCTATGTTGTCCACAATCGTGAACTCCATAGGGAATGCCATATTTCCTACGAACACTTGGATTTCATGATCCTTACCAACCACCTTCTCTCCCTTGTAAATCATCCCCCGTCTGCAGATATTGTTATAATGAAACAATGACATGAAATTCTTTGGCAGGAATACATTAATGTATATGTTTTCGAAGTACTTATGACCGATCATGCAAGGGATTTTTAGGTTATTCGGATCACGTCGTTTGATCTTTCTCAACGCTCCATCCTTTGACCCATATAGATTCCCCTCAAGGGAGGGACGATACTCATAAACCTCCTCACCATCCCTACGAAAAATTACCGTTCTAACACCATTGGTGAGTAATACACTACCATCTTTCTCGTCAAGGATTGCTCCCGATTCATTGATGAATGGCATCCCAAGGACAAGGTTGGTTAATGTTTGATTGGCGAGAGGGTCCACGTCATCAAACACGGTGAGGTTAGTATTGTAAACAAGCTCTCCAATCCTAATTGACAAATTCGCTACTACCCTTTCGCACGCAATGTGTTCTGGGAAAGCCTTGTGATATAGGGAAAGTGGGATTACGTTGACTGGGAAGCTAGGATCTATATGACTATCAATTAAGACCTTTCCCTCAATGGTACAGGAGATTTTGAAAAGTTTAGAGCCGCTCTCCTCGGTTTGATTGCTACCTATACTAATAACATCCTCTATTCCGGATTCTTCTATAACAGATTTACTCAAAATGGTTGGGCCTTTCTCCTGTTCCTCCGATGTCTCGTTCCTTTCATCCGGTTTGTCGGATTTCTGCGCGGTGCACTGCTCGGGTGAGTTGGTAGGTTTCCTTGCAGAAGCGTGGTCAACCTTTGAGATCTCATCCTTCGCTGTCTGACTGAGTTTGTCAGTTTGTTGTTGGGTTGGATCGGATGCTGCAGCTGATATTGTGGTGATGGTGTTTACGAAGTGGATTGGTCCAGGGGGGTTGATAGGTCCTTTTTCGTTAGGAGATAGATGTTTGAATAGCTTGCTAGGACTTTTTATTTTTACAGGGGAGGCTGGTGGACTCATGACGGTAGCAGACTTAACCTCATCAACGTGAATGGGCTTATTATCAATATGCTCTTTGATAGCCGTCAACAGATTACAAATCTTGTTGTTCACGTCAGCCTGCTGTTGTTTGAATTTTGTCTCGAGTGTAGTGAGCTGCAGTTCTTGAGAAAGAATGAATTTTTTTAAATCATCTTCACAGCTTCGCCTAGGGGTACTTTGCGATGGAAAATGTTCGGACCAAATGAGTGGTGAGGAGTCATTGAATGATACACTTCGTGTTTGATACCCTCTAAAATTAGGTTTATCCTTCCATGCCTCATATGCTTCGGCAGAAGTTCGAGGGCCCTGCCCTACGTGTGATGATGTGAATTCGTTATAAGCACGTTTTGGAAGTTCCATGCAGTTGTAGGTCTCATGAGGGCCATTGCACAGTTTGCATGTAGAAGCGATTCTGCTTACTTGGCTTGAAGGCTTATGAGCTTCGTAAGATTTCATAAGAGACTTGACTCGACCTTCAAGTTCCATGATCCTACGGTCGGGAGTGCTTGAATTGTTCGAGGGCAAAGATATTGCCTTGACCGTTTTGTTCAAATCACGGGGATCATTCCAACTTTCGTTGTCATAGAGAGCAAGATCTTCTATGAGTTCCCATGATTGTTCCGCACTAAGATCACGTAGCTTACCACCGGCCGATTGGTCAATGGTTCGCCTCGTGGAGATGTCGATATGGTCATAGAAGATTTGGACTTGGAGCCAAAGATCTATGCCATGATGAGGGACTTTTTGGAGTAAGTCCTTGAAACGAGTCCATGCTTCATAAAGAGATTCATTTTGACGTTGTTGAAACATCAAGATGTCATTCCTAAGTTTAGTAGTTCTCCCCGGTGGGAAAAATTGAGCAAGGAAACGAGTGGTGAGATCATCCCATGTGGTGATGGATCCCGCGGGTAAACGCTCAAGCCATTGACTAGCTTGATCCCGTAGAGAGAATTGGAATAGGCGTAAACGGGTAGTCTCTCTAGTTTCAACACCAAGGTCTATGGAATCTACGATTTTGAGGAAGTCCTTAAGGTGTTGGTTTGGATCTTCGGAACGAAGTCCATGGAATGCACATCCGCTTTGCACCAACCGGATGGTGTCGGATCGCAAGGGGGTCACATTGGCTCCGGTGAGCTCAATGGTGTTTCGGTAGCCTTGGTGGCTAGGTCGGGAATACTTTCCTAAGGTTCGGGGCCTAAGGGGTTCTAATGGTGGGTTTTGTTGTGGTGGGATGATGGGTTCAAAGATGTTACCACCTTCCATGATGTCGGATGGTAAAGAGTTACGAACAAAGGCACGAAGAAATAAGATAGACTAAAGAAGACCTAAAAATAAAAATAAAAATCTTACTAGAAAGGAATCTAGCAAGTAGACCTAATAAAAAGAAATCCTAACCTAGACAATAACTATTCCCCGGGCTGCGGCGCCAAAAACTTGATGCGTGGGAATCGCACCTTGCTTTACCTCTCGAGGGATCTCGAGAAGCTTGCAACCCCCACCAGGCAGTGTACCTGATCGTTGTAGTATAGTATAGTGACAAGTACCGGGGGATTGATCGTTCAGCTTAGGAATAGTGTCGCTAGGATTAGAAAACCTAATTAATAGTTCTAGAGGTGAGAGATGATTATTTTTGTATTTTTATATTTTTATGAAAGCAATTAAAATCTCGGGTTTTGAAGGAGTGGGCGGAATTAGTTGCTATTCAACTAACCCAAAGCTAAGATGCAATCAAAATAAAATAATAAAAATGAAATTAAACTAAATTATACTAAGGTTGTGAGCAGTGGTTGGAGAAATTGTGTTTACTTAGACTTCACTACTCCCTAGATATCTTTTACATGTTAATTACTTGTTACACTTGTATGAATGACGGATTGTATTCCTTAATACCATTCGTGGGGTGGCATACATAACTCCCCAACTCTATGAGCTCTTATCTCCTCCTACACCATGACCCAGCACAACTATAGGGATTGTAAACAGTGGCTCATGCATTAAATACAACCAATAAAGACCTAGTACGCCTCGGTTCCTGTTTCTTAAGACGTTCAAGCATGTTACCATTTGGAGATCTGCCAGTTTTCTTAAGCCTAACATATAAATCATTCATTCAAAACAAGAATAGACAAGTAATCAACACATAATCAACATCTAGGTTTCATTAGATCTAAGCAAACACAAAAGAGATCTAGCCTAGCATAATGGAATTGAGACAAGAACAAGAGATAAACAACCAACACATAGACATATTGATTGAATTGAAAGTACACTTATCTCAATTACAATGCAAGGTCTCAAGGGTTTGGAACCCTTGAAAAACCTGTAAAAGAGGCACCAAAATCATCTTTAGGGTTTCACCAAAACTTCTCTCTCTTTAATGAAAAAACTAGAAAACTATATATAGGAAAAACAGTCTGACGGCGTCAAGAGTAACTTCTGACGCCGTCACCTCGCCGCCATATACTTCCTCGGACGGCCTTGATCCACTTATGACGGCCTATGTGACGCCGTCACCACCCACGATATATTAATTTTGCCACTTTGACGCCGTCACGAGTCCGTCTGACGCCGTCACCACCTTCGGAGTTTAATTCTTCATGTCTGACGCCGTCAAGCTGATGGTCTTGACGCCGTCACCTTGTATTTTCAGCATGCAAATTAGGTACTTAGCCGTTTTCTTCACTTTTATGCTCCAAAAACGTCCAAAATGGCTTCTTTTCCAGAATTCACTCTCCAAACACCTAAAATCACAAAAGGAACGATTTAGGGCAATATTTGATCAAATAAAGTCGGATTCGGGCTTAAATGACCCCCTAAAAACGGATCATTTTTCGCCTCATCAATATATATATATATATATATATATATATATATATATATATATATATATATATATATATATATATATGATATATGAAACAATAATAAGTGATTTGACACCTTGTTTTGACTTTCCTGTTGGTGAGAGTAGGAATAAATGTTCTGACTTGACCGGGCGTGTTGAGCTCTAGCTTGTCTCCCTTAACCAATATAATCGTTTTAAGCTCGTGCTAGTCTGGTTCACAAACTTGACTTTAGAAATGCATAGCTTATAAGCTTTTGCTAGTCTTTTACATCAGGAGCTCGAAAACGTGAATTCTTTTCTAAGAGTTAGCAAGTTCCCGTATTTGACTTTATATATGCGTGGTTAGATTATCGGCTAAACATCCGCGGATCTCATTATTTGAGATTTTAAATTTGCGGCGATCGAGAAATGATAGACTTTACTTAAAAGTTTGATGCTAAACGTGGAGTAGTTGGTTCTCTTTAGAGCTCACGAAAGGTAGTTGTGGCCTCTTTGTTCCCGCCAAATTGTTTCACCCAATAAAAATAAATCTCTAGGTTTAATTAAGGGTATACGGTTTGGGCAATACTTAGTTTCTTCTCGTTCCTAAGAAAATTTCTGCATATGGAGGTTTGGTACACATAGGGGTACTGCCAGTGTTACGGTGAAATAGACTATTGCATCTTGCCGGTTCGCAGCTGATGTTGTGATCTTAGTGAAGGTCGTAGGACTTGGGGTTTGGCAAATAATTATGAATATCAATAATAATAATCCAAAGCCATAAAAGGCAGAGGAATCCAAAGCTATAAAAAGCAGCGGAAAAATCCAAGGTCATAATAAAGTTATTGCATCTTGACGGTTCACACCCGTTGTTGTAATTGAAATGAAAGACGGAGGGCCAAAAATTATTAAAGTGCTTATAATTGTTAATAATGCCAAGCTTCGACTCCGGGGATGTCCTAATAAAAAGCTTTCGTCTCGGGTCTCAGACATGGGATGTTTCGGTCGTAAATAAAAAGGGGACCCTCAAAATCGTGTTAAATCAGAGACCTCCATGTGGACTCGATTTTTGTATGCAGGGATTTTCAAGGGAAAATTTGGAAACTATTTAGCGTTTAAATTTTGTGCTCTTATCGGACTAATAATTATAAAAACGAGAAAATATGAAGAAATTCATTTCTCACAAAACTATAATCTTGAGATACAAAACTTAGGAAATGTGAAGAAGAGGTAATTACACAAGTAACTTCTGTGGGCAGTGTTAGCATCTAGCTTGTGAATAAGCTGTGATTTCGATTTTACGCTTAGTTTGGGGGCTTGTGACAAATTAAGGATGACGATTTTTATCCATATGGTCATTTCTCCATGAGAAGTGTTTCTACTCGAAGACCCTAAAAATTATCAAAAGATAATGAAAGTCAAGCAAACCGTCACATATATAAAATGAAAAAAAAAGTACAGAAATAGTAGTGATAGTTAGTATTTATGAAAATCGAAAAACGAAACGTTTTGGAAATAAATGATTTTGAGATCTCTTTCGAACATCCTTGCTACTTTCCAAAGTCAGTAAAAAGAGGTTTTGAAATTATTTATCTCTTAAGCGTGAGGTGATGACATTGCGTGAGAGTACGTCAATACCTTCGTCTGGGGAAGTTTGATGTGTGCTTATTCACACATTATTTTTAGACCCAAAATCAGACCAAATATACCAACTACTAACTAAATATTCCAATAAAATGTGTGTTTTTGTATTTGTGTATGTGCAGGTACGGATATATGAAAAATGGACAAAATCAAGCCAAAACCAACAAAAAACGAGCACGAGAATGAAAAAAGGTCAAAAGCCGAAGCCGGGAAAGTATTTCATCATCACTTAAGCTCAAAGTGTCAAAGAAAGTCCTTGAGAATTCTCAAAGTTTCAAGAATAGTCCCTGGTCAAAAGTTCCCTTTTAAATAATAGTAAAATAAAAACGTCTAATTAAATTCTACCCCATAAAATCTACCCTAAAAACGTTTATTATGTTTACGTTAAATAAAAATATATTAATGGAACGTTTATTATGTTTATGTTTATTTTAAATAATAGTTTCAAGGATTGCTGGGATGGAGATCGTGCGAATGCAATCACTTTTTTTTTTTTTTTTTTTTTTTTTTTTTTTTTTTTTTTTTTTAAAGGCTTCTAGGATCCCAACTTTATCTGTACTGGTATTTTTTCACCTTCATTTTCATCCTTTAAAGTTAAATCTATTTCTTCTTCCGGTTCATCATTTTCGTTTATTGGTTTGCTTAATGCTATTAATCTATTACTTTGTCTTCTAGGTTCTAAACTTTTATATATATATATATATATATATAAATTCTTTTAGAGAAGCGTCAAATTTAGTGAGAGAGAGAAAGATCAAAATTTGGAACTGAAATGATGGAATTTGAGAGTGGAAGGAAGGGGGATTAAATGTTTTGGGTTTGTGTAATGACAATTTAGCCCTATTATTTATATGACACATGTCCTAGAATGTGTGTTTTAATCATGACCGTGGGATTGTTTGGATGGAGATCGTGCGAATGCTATTTTATTATTATTATTATTTTTAAGGCTTCTAGGATCCCAACTCTAAAAGGGTAATGTGTCGGCTAGTAAATATAGATAGATGCCAATGAAGAGTTACTTTTTACTCGTATTGAAATGATGGAATTAGAGAGTCGAGGGAAGGGAGATCAGACGTTTTGGGTTTGTGTAATTACAACTTTAGCCTTATTATTTATATGATGCACATCTTTGAATGTGTGTTTAATCCTGACTGTGGAATTGTTTGGGTGAAGATCAGACGGATAAAATCACTTTTTAGAGCATTAGGTACAGTGTGCCATGGGATTCGGCACTAACCTTTGGCACTACATATCATACCGCAACTCGTGCTAAAGCATCCTGGCTGTTATATACCAGCTCACGCCAAAAACTTTTTTTTTAATTTGTGTGTGTGTGTCTATATATATATATATATATATATATATATATATATATATATATATATATATATGTGTGTGTGTGTGTGTGTGTGTGTAGATAATTATGGTAAAAAGTGCTACTTTGATGTTATTTTTTTTATGGCATCACCCACGACACAAAACAATACCTAACGCTCTTATGGTTAATAATTTCTAGGATCGCAACTCTAAAAGGGTAAATGGGTGAGCTGGTAAATATAGATGCCCTTAAAAATAAAATGAAGAGTTAAATTTTACTTGATACTTTGTTAGCAATCAAGAAGAACCTAGCCGCACCGAAACCATTCATCGTAACCCTAATAATAATCTACACATACATAACATAACGCACTTGTTCTTCATCACCACTTTTCTTCTTAATTATTATACTTCTTCCACCATTTATCAACCAACCAACCAACTGATCTCTATTAATTCACACTTCTCAATCATCGTCATCACAAATTCACATACCCAAGTAAGCTATCCACACGCAAGTTTATAATATAATATTTTTATTTAGATTTGATTTGATGCTAATTGTTTGTATATTTTGCTTATATGTTTTCTGCTTATTATGTGGAATTACTGTTTGGATTCGGTATTTTCTAAAAAGAGAATAAATAAATCTTTATCTAATCCAATTGGTTCGATATAATCAAATAAGAAGCTTGTATTAACAACTGAAAACTGCTTATTTTGTGCTAAAATAAGCAGTTTGGATGGTCCAAACACATCAAACTGCTTATCTGCTTAAAATTAAGCATATAAGCAGTCAAAACCTATGCTTTGTTTATTGCTTATTTAGTTTCACGTCGAATAAGAACTTATAAATAATAATTGATATCTCCTTATTCTGCCTCAAAATAAGTTTATTTGATGATCCAAACTCTGTAAGTTGCAGACATATATGATTTATTATTTGTTTATATAGATTATTATAAATTCTTAATCTATTTATTTTGTGTTTTTTAGGGTTTGAAGGTGTACTGAGATTGTAGTTTATTTGTCGAAAAAATAATATATAAATGGGGAAAAAGAAGACTGCAGTTCGTGAGGGTGAGGGTGGTGCTGTAGGTAAGTCTAGAAAGAAAGATGTAGTGATTGATGATGACGAGTACGGTATTGGAATTGATTTACCCGAGGATGGTAATGATAAATCAGTTCAGGAAGAGGATAATGTTGCGCCGGTTTTCGGTGGTAAGAAGAAAGGCAAGAAAGGTAAGAATGCGAAGAAGAATAACGATGATGACGAGGCGGAGGATGGTGAGGAGGATAAGGTGATTGAGGTGAAGAAGCCGAAGGCGAAGGGGAAAAAAGGTGGGAATTCGTTTGGTGCCTCGGCTTTTGCATTGCTTGATGATGACGATGAAGATGTTGATGAGACGTCTGTTGTCACTAAGGATGATGATGAGGACAGTGAGGATGAGGATACGAGTGTTGTGTTTAGTGGGAAGAAGAAGTCATCAAAGTCGAAAAAAGGTGGTAGTTTGTTTACTGGTTCAGCATTTGATGCAATTGGTGACGATGATGATGTTGATAATGATGATGATGAGGATGCCGATGATGAGCCTGTTATATCTTTTACGGGGAAGAAGAAATCATCAAAGTCCAAGAAAACGAGTGGCAGTGTATTTGCGGCACTTGATGAGGAGGAGAATGATAAGGAAAGTGAAGAAGATGATGAGCCTGTTATTTCTTTTACGGGAAAGAAGAAGTCTAGCAAATCTTCAAAGAAGAAAAACGCGGACGTTGAAGAAGATGTTTCTGTTTCGGGTTTGAGCCTTGATGATAGTGATGAAGTTGTGTCGTTTTCTGGTAAAAAGAAACCGTCTAAGAAGAAAGACAGTAACCCAGTTAATGTGGTTGATGAACCTGAACAGCCTACTACTAGTGTTGTTAGTAAAGAAGCTGATGTCCAGCCTTCTAAGAATAAAAAGAAGAAAAAGAAGGGTGGAAGAACAGCCCAAGAAGAGGACGATCTTGATAAAATTCTTGCGGAACTTGGTGCAGCTCCTCCTGTTCCCGCTTCTGCTCCACCTTCTGCAGCAACCATAGAACCAGTACAGGCTGAAAAGGTTGAACCACAGGGGGAACCAGCCACGGTGGCGGAAGAAAGTGGTGAAAAGGATGAGACTGAAGGTGTGGTCGAGTCTGCAGCAGTGAAAAAGAAGAAAAAGAAGAAGGAAAAGGAAAAAGAAAAGAAGGCTGCAGAGAAGGCAGCCGCAGCCGCTGAAGCGGAAGAAAAACCGGTACTGGGGAAAAAGGTTCCGAAACATGTCAGAGAGATGCAAGAGAAACTTGCAAGGCAAAAGGAGGCGGAGGAAAGAATGAAAAGGGAAGAAGAGGAGAGGCTAAGGAAGGAAGAAGAGGAACGTTTAAGGCTAGAAGAACTTGAAAGAATCGCGGAAGAGAAAAAACGTGTGAAGAAAGAAAAAGAAAAGGAAAAGAGAGCACAGAAGAAGAAAGACGGGACATTGCTGACAGCTAAGCAAAGAGCTGAAGCTCAACGACTGGAATCAGTGAGAAATCAAATTCTAGAAAAAGCTGGTGGTTTACTTCCACCAGCTGGTGATACTAATACTGCACGCACAAAACGACCCAAGTACGAGTCAAAGAAAAAGCCAAATCAGCACGCTAATGGAAAAGCCCCTTCCACAGTGGACACCCAGGAAGATTCTGTTTCTGAGCTGGGATCTGTAGATGCTGACAAGGCTGATGACGTGGAAATGGAAAACATTGAGGAGAAAACCGAGGCTCCTGTAGTTGAAGAGAACGGGAACAAAGAAGAGGAAGAGACGGAGGATGAATGGGATGCAAAGAGTTGGGACGACGCTGATCTTAAATTGCCAGATATAAGCTCATTTGCTGAAGAGGAGGAAGTTGCTAAACCTGAATCTAAACTTACATATGCTCCCGAACCTAAACTCAAGGAGGTTAAGAATGTTCCTCAAGTAACCAAGGAAATTAAACAAAATGTCGTGAGTAAAGAAAGTCAACCTGCAGCCGTCGTTGCAAACAAAGGTAAGGGTAAAAAGAAAGAGAAGGAGGAGGAAGAAGAAGGTGAAAAGACGCTCCGGTCACCAATCTGCTGCATTATGGGTCATGTCGATACTGGGAAAACCAAATTACTTGATTGTATTCGGAGGACTAATGTTCAGGAAGGTGAGGCTGGAGGAATCACCCAACAAATTGGTGCTACATACATTCCGGCTGAGAACATTCGTGAACGAACAAAAGAGTTGAAAGCTGATGCGAAGCTCAATGTCCCTGGTTTATTGGTTATCGATACACCTGGACACGAGTCCTTCAAAAATTTAAGGTCTCGTGGTTCTGGTTTATGTGATATCGCCATTTTGGTCGTTGACATTATGCATGGGTTGGAACCACAGACAATTGAGTCACTAAATCTGTTGAGAATGAGGAATACAGAGTTTATTGTGGCCTTAAATAAGGTGAGCTGGTTTTATTACTCCATGAACTTTACATAGTTGTTACGTTACTACTCTTGTCTGATTTTATTTACAATGTTATTGTTGGATCCATAGGTTGACAGATTATACGGGTGGAAAACATGCCGAAACGCACCAATCGGGAAGGCAATGAAGTTACAGTCTAAGGATGTTCAACTTGAGTTTGATCATAGGGTCACTCACGTCAGTGCTCACATCTTCTTTTTGTTACTATCTATTTAACAATTAAAGCAAAATTTCAGTTTTATTTTCTAACCGTATATTTCGTGATTCATGCTTTGCAACTTCAGGTTATCACACAATTTAAGGAGCAAGGATTGAATACTGAACTGTACAACAAGAACAAAGACATGGGTGAAACTTATAGTATTGTACCTACTAGTGCTATTAGGTAAATTATCTTTTCTGTGATTGAATGCAACATACACGCCATTTGAATACTGCTAAAGACTCATGATTATTTTTGGTGAACAGTGGTGAAGGCATACCCGAAATGTTATTGCTACTTGTCCAGTGGGCTCAGAAGACGATGGTTAAGAAACTTACATATAGCAGTAAAATTGAGGTATATATTTATTCCAGCTTGTTTCTCTTTTGTGAAAGGGTAGCAGCGTCTGATTACTGATCTATTTACTATGGGGATGTCTCAGTGTACGGTATTGGAGGTTAAAGTCATAGAAGGTCTTGGAACAACCATTGACGTGGTATTGGTTAATGGTGTGCTTCACGAAGGAGATGAGATTGTTGTTTGTGGCTTTCAGGTAAGAATAAGTGCCTTGTTGCCGTGTTTAAGTTGCTATTATGTTATCTCTTGCTTAACAGACATGTATGTGCAGGGACCAATACATACTACAATCCGGTCGTTGTTGACTCCCCATCCAATGAAGGAACTCCGAGTAAAGGTGAGATCTTGGAAATTCTTTCTAGATAAATATTCTGTTTGAATTTAAATTCACTTCGGTGTTTGTGTAGAGATAATCGGAATGTTTGCACAAGTATCTATACCCATCTTATCTCAAGTTATTATTATTTTGGAGCATTGACTTTCTACATTCAACCACATTTTGATGTATGTTGACATGATAAAGGGCTTTTGAGTTAAAATTTCTAAGTATGGCTTTATATAGTTGACATCTCACAGGTCAAAGCTCCAGCTAGTTTTTCCAGGCATACCCTATATATAAATGAGAAACATGCCATTGCATCTGGTTTCATCTGCCAGCATACATAGCTTATCATGTAGTTACGAGTATTGATGACCAGTTTGTTCTTTATTTCAGGGAGCCTACATTCATCACAAGGAAATCAAAGCTGCACAAGGGATCAAAATTACTGCTCAGGTAATGATTAATAAGACAACAGTTTTATTCGTTACGGGTGCTAACATCTTTGTTGTGTTGAGCAGAATCTTGAGCATGCAGTGGCAGGGACCTCCCTATATGTGGTAGGGGAGAACGATGATGTGGAAGAGAAAAAGGAATTAGTTATGGACGATATGAGGAATGTAATGAGCAGGATTGATAAAAGTGGTGAAGGAGTTTATGTTCAAGCATCTACTCTTGGATCATTGGAGGCATTGTTAGAGTTTTTAAAGACTCCAGCAGTAAACATACCTGTTAGTGGTATAGGTATAGGTCCGGTGCATAAAAAGGATGTCATGAAGGCTAGCGTCATGCTAGAAAAGAAGAAAGAGTATGCCACAATCTTGGCTTTTGATGTCAAAGTGACACCGGAAGCCCGGGAGATGGCAGATTCCCTTGAAGTCAAGATTTTCATAGCTGACATCATTTACCACTTGTTTGATCAATTCAAGGCCTACATTGAAAACCTCAAGGAGGAAAAGAAGAAAGAAGCAGCTGAAGATGCTGTGTTTCCATGTGTTCTCCAAATTATGCCAAATTGCGTTTTCAACAAGAAGGATCCAATTATTCTTGGTGTTGACGTTATTGAGGGCATTCTTAAGGTAATATTTGATATTTCAATCTTATCTGTAATAACTGAGAATGTCGACTGCAATCATGATCATTTATTGTATGTTGTTTTTGATGGGCAAGTTAAGTTAACGTGCATAAATTTAACAAAAAGTGACAAGTTGCTGCATTGTTAAGTGTTAACATCGCGTTACTCAGATAATACCATGTTAAGTAGAAGATCTTTGCCAGGATCTCATATTCTTATTTCTGTTACTGCTCTTACCCTCTTCCAAAAAAAAAAAAAAAAAAAAAAAAATGATTTTTTATGACTTATTTGTATTTATTTATTTATTTGCAATGAAGTAGTATGATGATTAAAGAAGTTCGATTAAGAGACTTGAACAACTAGCTATAGATTCTGGACTAGGGTTGCCTACTTCTTTCTAAAGTTTCTGTTCCTTCCATCTTGTATCGTAGTATTAAACTTCTTATCATCACTCTGCCATTGATGTCTACTAGTTATAAGCGCGGGTTTTAAATTTTTTTTTTAATGATATATTTTTATTTCTTAAAAAACAAATAATTTAATCTTTTTGTTTGTTTGATTTATGATTTTTAATTATATTTTTTTATTATTAAAGATAATCATTTAAAAATTTAATCGCATCTTATCTATATTTTTTTGTATATATCTTAGTATTGCATCTTATCTATATTTTTTTGTATTTATCTTCTTTTATATCAACAAAACAAAATTTTAAAATTTTAAATTAAAGAATAATAATTAAAATATTACCTAATAAGGAAATATTCTTTTTTCAAAGTACTCACTAGGGGTTTTGTTTTATTATATAAAAGATTTTCATTATTATATCAGGAGCCTACTCTAGCTTTTAACTTTTTATGTCCTGTTGATCTCGTAGTAATGTTTAAATATTGCAAATTCATACTAATTTTTACTAGAATTGTTATGTTTTACAAACTATTTTCCATTAGTTGGCACTTTACCAACCATAAAGAATATAACATGAGCTCCTGAATCTTAGTCTCCATTTAGTACATCATCGTTAGTTTCACTGCTGTTGGAATCCTATTTTATTTTAATATATAATAATACTACTGTCAAGTTGTCGCCTCTAGAGAATTGTTCTCTCCACTCCTACGAATGTGGTATCCTTGAATTTAAATATATGTTTCTACTGCTGATAGAATCCTATTTTATAAGGTCGACTGTATTAAAAGTAGAAGAAAACACATTTAATCATCTACACGTTTATCTAAATTTACTCTAAAGTGTCTTCGAATCTCAGTTTATGACACCGTTGATGATTTGGCTTTTGCTACTTTTTCGAAGTTGTGTTATGCTCTCTCTGAAATTGCATGCTTTTGGTATATGCTTATGTGTTATGGATTTTTCTCATCTCATGACACGTGCCATTAAAATTGCTTTTAGTATATGCTTGCTAACTATATGGATGCATGTACCATTGATGATAGCGTTATCAAATACGATCACCTGCATCTGTCATCTTCTGATTATTGTACGCGCATAATTATTCTCTTTTTGAAAATACAGATTGGAACTCCAATTTGCATTCCTCAGAGGGACTTCATTGATATTGGGCGTATTTCTTCCATTGAGAATAATCACAAGCCAGTCGACTACGCCAAAAAAGGACAGAAGGTGGCTATCAAGGTATGAACCTTCAACTGGTCGTCTATTGTATCATTATTTAGAGGTGGCAAATTCAACTCTTTGTTATAGTTATATGCCAATGGGGAGCCATTAAATATATTGCTCTTTAACTTTCATAAAATCTCATTATCTTTTACATTATTATTGTTATATATAGCTTTCCTCACGCTGTTTAACACGTAAGTTATACATAGAATTCAAGAAAGTAAACAACGTGGTGTTTGCGGGTCTGACACAACTCCACCTGAGGCGTACTAAAGATTTACCATTTTGACTCGTTATCCTGCCCATATATCTACTATGTGGTCTTCCAAATATATTCATTTTAACAATGTCAACTCTGTAATTTATACTTGTACATCACCTTGAAAGCATACGAGGAGTTGGATATTGTGAGATTACATGGGTAGGAGTTATTACACAACTTTTGAAAGTCCCATATTTTTTATACCATTCTACGCCACTGTTGATTCAAACCTTGGTTCAGCATAAGTAACTAATAGATTTGTAAACCTAGCATGCCAATTAAGCTAGCCTAGATTAAAGCATGTGGGACAAGTTAAAGAAGTCAGCCGCACATATTCTCTGTAGCTGTGGCCATAATACTTAATTTTGTATAGCTGGTACCAAATTTACGTCTCAACAGCATTTGACAACTTTTTTGTCACCTCTGGGATATTAGTTACGCAAATTAGAGCAATTCTAAGCTGACAGATCCTGTGTTTTTCATTGGCAGATAACGGGAAGCAATGCTGAGGAGCAACAAAAAATGTTTGGGAGACATTTTGAGATGGAGGATGAACTTGTCAGCCACATTTCAAGGAGCTCAATTGATGTTCTAAAGGCCAATTATCGGGTAAGTTTATATTTCAATTGTAAATGACTTCCATCAGTTTTTTCAATTAAAAAGATGGCCCCTTTGGTTATTTATTTTTTCTTTCTCAATAATGTTGTCCCTTTAGCTTATCATCTGATATTGTTTACATGTACAGGACGAGTTGTCCAATGAAGAATGGAAGCTGGTGGTGAAACTGAAACATCTCTTCAAGATACAATGAGTTTCACGGGTAAACTGTTTGTTTTCAAGCTTTGGCTTTTTTGTGATACGGCGTCGGGAGCATAATCAAAGGTGCAGCGGCTTAAACATAAACAAAGAGAGTTAAGTTAGAAAGTGTGATTTGATGTGCACATCAATTTTCTTTCACTGTGGGCCGGAAAAAGCTGTCTGTCAAATATTGAGAAACAAGTTTGCAATTTTTTTGTGTCTTGAGATGTATCACGTTGATTCGTTACAAGTAACATCATCAGAATCAGTGTTGAAATCCAACAAAGGAATGGGGTATAACATTTGTTAAAAGTGACTCAATCTGAATAATTCAAGTTTTTGCTATGGAAAACTTTTTTTTTTTTTGAATTCTAAAAACTGTTGTATCATATTGGCCATGTTGAAAAGCTATTAGTTGGTCAAGGAACATGTCCTTGAGATGTTTGATCATATCTATGTATTTTAGATGTGAAGACTGTTCTACTGTAACACCTTTTCCGTCCTTGATCAACAAGGTAATGTGATGTAGAACATTTAAATCATGTTTCTTAACAGTGTTGGCCGACCGTTTTAAATCCCTATGTCGCTTAAAATGGGCAGTGTCAGTTGCTCTTTTTCAATTTCTTAATTTTACAATTCGTTAATGTTATTTATAAAAGCAAATACGATAGGATTAATGTATAATGCGATAAATGTAGAAATGTTTTTAATGAACCAATCTAGAATGTAATGCGAAATCCAACTACAAATGCTTTTTAGGGGCAGTTTGGTATGTTGTGGTTAGTTTTTGCATGGTAATATGACCCAAAAATCTACTTTTTGCAAAGCCTAGTGGGGTGGGTTGGTTCTGATTTTGAATCAAATTATTATTATTATTATTATTATTATTATTTTTCTTTATTATTTTTTTCTTTTTTCTTTTCATTTTATTATTATTATTATTATTATTATTATTATTATTATTATTATTATTTTATCTTTATATATTATTATTATTATTATTATTATTTTATCTTTATATTTTATTTTTTTATTTTTTTATTTTTTATTTTTTATTTATTTTTTTAGTTTTTATTTACATATTTTATTTTATCTATTAATTTTTATTTTTATTTATTTTTTCTCGTCTTTCCTTTGAGATTCCATTGCCGGAGGTCTTAATGGAAGCAGTCTCCTTACTTTCAGGTTTATCCTGAGGCAGGGGTAGGATCTGTCTACATCTTACCTCTCCATACATCGCCCCGACGAGATTGGGTATGTTGTTGTTCTTTTCAATATTGAAAATTGTGTACTTTCTTCACGGCAGCACCACCTTCTACTTAATTCATGGCATTTATTATTATAATAATTTGATTCCCAACCCAAATTAATAGAAACAAACTTTAGGTCCGTTTGTTATAAGGTATTTAGATTTAAAGAAGACAAAAATACACCGTTGGTCTCTAAACTTTCATAAAACATCGCCATAGACCTTAGCTTTCCAAAATCGTCGTGGTGCGTCTAAAACTTGAGATTTTAAGGCCGATTGCGTCCCTCGGCCCGTAATAGGAATTGCAACGTCCCGTTATAGTTCCCAAAACCCCGTTACATGTTTAGTTTGGAGGGTATTCATGTCTTTTTACCTAGTCGCATTTCTCTCTCTCTCTCTCTCTCTGTACTTCCCAGTAGACGTCTAATCCTTTTTCCCGCCATTATGACTAATATAAGTAGCCCAAGTACTCATTGCTCATCCCCAAACTTATTTTGGAAGCCTACTAATGCAATGTCACTCACCAAATCTAACAATTTAAGTAAAAAATCAAGAATCTCAAACCTTGGATTGACATTATAGCAAATCAGGGATGAACCTTACTTTGATAGCCATGAAGTCGAGAGAAATTGGGCAATGAGGCAACATGGTTAGTGTTTTTGTTGATAATCGTTTACTATCATATGTATCTTAGATTGTTTTATGGTATTTCCCTTTTTTGTTAGAGAATCGTAACAGTGTTTTGTTTACTTTTTCAACAGCAGATCGACCTGGTGAATTTAACATGAGAGTTCACCACAATGGCGTATTCAAAAACTGGTTAGACAGGATCTATGAAGGAGGTCAGGAATGTCAGGTTGATTATGTTGGTATTAATGAGATTTCGATTGACGAACTTGATGCTCTGATGACCCAAATCGGTTATGCAGAAGTCGAAACCAATTACTACTATTTTGTTAAACCTGGTATGACATTGGACGATGGCTTATATAGTTTTCATGAAGCTGTCAATCTTGACCTGTTGAAAGACATTGTGAAAGAACATAAGCTGATAGATGTGTATGTTGAAATAGGTAAGACTAGGTTAGAGTTGTCTGAGATGTCCCCACAGTCTATTAAGACTGTATTTTTTGAGATGGATGAACCTAGTAGAAAAATAGCTCGTGATGCTATTCAATCGTGCTGCAGACGTTTGGTTCTAGATGACATATAAATTTTGCCCATTTATGCAACTTACGCAACTACCTATAGATGTCTCATATGTTGGGGAATCTAGTGACTTGCCACACATTGACTCCGGTTTTTCAGGTCTTGACATGTCTTCCTTTGCCAGCCAACCTGTTGATAACAGTGAAGGTCCATTAGTAATTATTGATAACGAAAATAGTTTTCAGGACCTTGATAGTTTTGATGTTAGTCTGTTCAGAGTGACTAAGGAAAAGCCGTTGGAGAAAGTAGTGAGACCACTAGTTGATGGCAATAACACCTTTGAGGAACCTGATGTGGAAGTCACTCTATTCCAAGTCAATCAGGATAACGAGTTAGAGAATGTAGGAGGAGAACTTGTTGGTGGCAATAACATGGAAGATGAGGGTGATGTTGATATCACTCTGTTCCAACAGAGTGATACTAGTCACTTAGGGAATGTAGGTAATGACACAATTGAGGCAAATGAAAATAATGTTACTGAGGAGAATCATGTACAGGTTGCTTTGGTCCAACAGAGTCAGAGTCATGAGTTTGGCAAAACAGGAACATCTACTAATAAAAGTGATTACTTGAATTTGGAGACTCAATTACCTATGTTGGATGCATTTTACACTGCTTATGCTTCTGACTCAGACATAAGTAACTCTGGGGTGCCAAGGGTTAGGACAGATTCTGTTGATGATACTGTTGTTGAAACTTTATTTTATTGTGATCAATCATTTCCTTGTGCAAAAGATGTGAAAGAGAGGGTAAGAGAGCATTCCATAGAAACAAGAAGGGAGCTGCTATTTCTAAAGAATGACAAAAAAAGAAAAAAAGAATTAGAGTCAGATGTGTGGGTTGTGTTCCCCTATCTGGCCCAATTGCTACTGCTGGACTGGGTATAAGCCCAGTTAGAAGTCCATTAACAAGAAGGGGTTTGGAAGTATTAATTGCTGGTAAAAATGACCCTTCCCAAATACTCTGCCCATGGTTGTTGCTTGTCGGCAAGGATGGTAGTGAAAAAGGTGCTTGGACAGTGAGAAAATATAATGACCAACACACATGTTTGCAATCAAGGGCGCTCAAACATTTTGACCTCAACTTTATCTCAAAGAAAATTAAAGATACGATTCAAACCAATACAAGGATTCCTGTCAAGTCGATTCATAATCAACTTACCAACCAATTTGAGCTTGAAGTCTCAATGCAGAAGGTTTTAAGAGCTAAAAGAATAGCAGTCAGAGGCATTAGGAGGGAATTCAAGCTCCAATTCACCATGTTGAGAGACTATGTTCAAGAGTTGCAGAAGAGGAACTCTGATACAACAGTTGTGATTCATGTGGAACGGCCTGTTGAGGATAGTCTTCCAACAAGAGAATTCAAAAGACTCTATGTTTGTTTAGGTGCCTTGAAGGAAGGATTTAAAGCTTGTCAAAAATAGTTGTTGGGGATACATGCTTTTCCAATTGATGGTCCTTTGAAGGGTCAACTTCTAACAGCTGTGGGAATTGATAGCAACAATGGTATATACCCATTAGCTTATGCTTTTACTGAATTAGCAAACACAATAGCTTGGACTTGGTTTCTTCATTGTTTATCTGATGATCTTGAACTTGAGCCAAATTCAATCTTCACTTTTGTTACTGACATGAAAAGGTACTCCCATAAACTATAAATGATTTGAATTTCCTATTTTTTTAAATAGACAGTAAATATATCTGTTTTTGTGCAGGATATTACATTAGCATTAAGAGAAGTTTTTCCAAATGCGGAGCACAGATTTTGTCTTAGAAGCATTCATGAGCAAATGGAAGTTAATTGGCAAGGTAGGGCCTTCAAAGACCATCTTTGGAGATGTGCAACGGCCTCAACTGTTGTAAAGTTTGAGAAATCTATGGATGCTTTAAAGACATTTTGTCAAACTGCCCATGCTTGGTTAAGTCAGATACCACCAATCCATTGGTCAAGGTCACATTTCTCATGTAAGTCATCTAACTGTGTAAATTAACATGTATATGGTAAAGTAGTATGAAATGTATAAGTAATACAACTTTATTTGTCTTGTTTTAGGGCGACCCAATTCTGATGTGTTACTTAATGCATGTTGCGACGGTCATTGAGAAGAGTGATGGGCCACTAACACCTACTACACAACACATGTTAGAAGGTATTAAGAAAGAGGCGATTAGGTATAATGTTTTATGGAATTGGGGGAGATAAGTTTCAGGTAACTGGACCATGGGGAGACCAATGTGTAGTTAATGTTGTAGAGATGTCTTGTACTTGCAGAATATGGGAGATTACAGGTTTACCATGTAAACATGTTGTCGCTACAAATTGGAATATTGCTTTAAATGGACAACAAGTATGAGCTGTTGAAACATGGGCGCATCCTTGTTACTATCTCAACACTTGGGAAACAACCTACAAACACAATGTCTCCCCCATAACTAGCAATGAGCATTGGGAAAAATCGTCTGTGCCAACAACTATTGTTCCACCAAAGACTCAATCAAATGCAGCTAACTCAACTAGTAAAAAAAGAGTAAGGTTAGCTCCTGAAACTAAAGATATTGTCAAGAATGGTAAACTGTCTAAGGCTTGGAAGAGTGTAAGGTGTAGTGTTTGTGGCATTGCTGGACACAACAGAAAAACATGTATTGGCTATGGTGGAACCCAAAGTAGTCAAACTGGAAGTAAAAAAACAAAATAGTTCAAGTTCTAAGGGAAAAGGTAAACAAGTGCCTCAATAGGTTGCATCAAAGAAGACACATCCTACAGGGAACAAAGTTGCAGCAGATAAACAAGCTGAAGGTACATGTGTTGATGAAAGTCAAGATGTTGCAGTTGAAGGAACTTGTGTGCAATCTGGAATTCAAGATCAAGGTACTCAGGATGTTGCAACAGAGAAACAAGATGAATTGCAGGTGTTCAATCTTAGAGTCAAGATCAACCTATTGATGAATCCCAATGTCAATCCCAGCAGCAAGATCAATCACAGTCTCAATCTCAGGTCCATTCAAGTAATGTGCAAGTAGTTTCTGTTTCATCCTAGCATACTACCAGAAGAGTGACTAGGCAGTAGGCTTTTATGGATAGAATGATGCCCTCACCATAGGGCTTTCTTTATGTTATGCTAGTGAAGTAGACAATATTTATTTATGTTAACTATGAACAAGTTATGTACTCTGATTATCATGCTTCGAAGTATGAAATTTTATGCATTTGGAATTATATCCAATTACATTATCTACAGAACCATGTTATGTTTCTGCATTTTAATTGTGTCCAAAATATGTATGTTTTGTGCAACGTATGTTATATCTAAGGGTTCGTTTGGTAGGAATGAATGAAATATCAAATGAATGGAATAAACGATGTAATGGAATGAATGACGCAATGTCATAATTTATTACTGTTATTAATCATATTTGGTTAGTAAGATAGGACGTAATGGAATTGATAAAAAAAGACTAAAATGGTCATTGATGATAGGAAGTTTATTTAATGTGGTTAGTTAATGATGAACTTTTATGTAATTTTCATTCCATTACGAGATGTAATGAAAAAAAGAGGAGACTCCTAAGGAATGAAAATGGTGTAATGAGTCATTCCTTGCAACGAATCATTACGTTGTAAATTTATAAACAAACAAGATTTTTCAATCTACCGTAATAACCTTTTTCATTCCCACTTTGATTACAACATACCAAACACTACGTAACTGTATGACTGCATAATATGCTACTGCAAATTGATGCAGGCAAAACTAACCAAAACTAAAACTTCAAAAGAATGTTGACTATTCAAAGTCAATTATAACCAAAATTTTAAGCATATGCATATATACCCATAACATAAACTCAGAAAAAGAACCAAACTTCATATCTATGTTGGAGACAATGTTACTACCATTCAATAGAATCTAAACTTAAAACATACTAGTACAAAATAGTTTTGGTAAAGGTTCTAACACTACCAAGGTAGCCTAACAAGTAATTACATTTCCACAAAACACAAAACACGGTTATCATACGTTAAAGCTAAAAAGTTAACCAATTGCATAAACAATCAAGACCAATATCCAACTGAGCACCAGGTAAATCATCCACTTCCACACATCACCTAGAGCAACTTCTAATCTTTTCTCGAGTTCATTTCTCCCCCTCAAAAGGCCTGGTATGATCATTCTTGAACGAGCACACATTTCAGGATCATAACATCCTATCCACCGACAAGAAGATCCCTAATTATTAATATGACATTTCATTAATGAAACCACCATTGTTACAATTTACTTTGCTACTTACAAAAGCAAGGTAATACAATAAATCTTAAAACGCACTTACTTCATCAGGGCAAGCATAGAATCGATGCCCTGGGTTGGCCGATGTCCATGAAGTGCGTGTTATAACTTGTTTACCACACCAGCAGCGTACCATGTTGAAGGAGGAAAGGTTTTGGGGGAAAGATTAATGATGATGAGTGGCAATATAATTGTGACTCACAGTAATATAGGGAACCGGGACAATCCACAACGGCTAGAAACTAGATCGCTACAGTGAATGACAATTTTGCCCTCACCAAGAATACGTTGGAGTTCCTATTACGGGCAGAGGGACACAATCGGCCTCAAAATCCCAAGTTTTGTACGCATCACGACAATTTTGGAAAGCTAAGGTCCATGGCGATGTTTTGTGGAAAGTTTAGGGACCAACGATGTATTTTTCTCTTTAAAGAATGATTTCAAAAAAAGAAAAAGAAAAAACAATTTGTTTGGTTACACAACAGTATTTGACGCTCTTACCGATTGGTTTTCACAAAACCCATTGAGACCCCATGAATTTCAAACATTCCTCTTGTACTTGTTGACTTTTTTATACTTATCACAATAAATGCAAGGCTTTTTGTTTTCATTTTTAATGGCGTGTATTTTCGTAACCAAATGTTTCCTCACAAGGACGATCTTTACACTTTCATAACGTCTAGGACGAAACATGCAATTTGACCAAATTTTAAAGACGATTAATGCAATTTACTCTATAATTTATTGAACCATCTTTTTATTTAACTTTCATAAAGTTTAAAAAAGACATATTAATTTTATATTTAATAATTAATTCAATCTAAAATAAATAACATTTATTTTATTTTATACTTTTAACATATAAAATTATTTACTCTCTTACATCAAACCCTAACCTAAATTCTAACCAATATTAAAATTCAAATGGGCCCTTAATACAATCATTATTTTTTCTTTTACATTTTTCTTTAAAACCGAAACCAAATTCTAATCATGTTCTAAACCGACCAACAAAACAAAAACAAACGCATCTCAAGATTTTGTATTCATTGTTTAGAAATTCGCATATATGATATTGTTGGTTAGGTTTTTTTTATTTTTTTTTATTTTTTTATTTATTTATTTTTTTTTTAAGGTTTATGAGCTAAATGATCAATTGTAGTAAATGGCTGATATTATTATGACGATTAGACTTGGGTATGATGGAATGGGAAGTCAAGAATCGAAATAAGAAAAGAATGGAGTATTAACTTAGGATTCTCCAGAAACCAAATCCATTCTTTAAAAAAAAGTAGAGAATGGTGAGAATAAAAAAAATAAAAATAAATAAATAAATAAATAAATAAATTTACAATTCTAATCAACTTGAGAATTAAAAAGCTATGAAAAAAGGGGGGACAAAGCATGTGCGTGGCACACGCTTCTCATTTTGAAGGAAAAATCTAAGAATCTTAAATACAATGTTTTGAAAACCGGGTTTAAAATCGACCCGGTCGAGTCACCGGGCACCGGGTCAACCGGTTTGACCGGTTGGACCGCCGGGTCAACCCAGTTTACAATTTTTTATTTTTTTGACCGGGTCAACCGGTTCGACCGCCGGGTCAACCCGGGTTTTTATTAAATTTTTTTGAAAAAATGAAACCCGGTCGGGTTTTGAGAACCGGGTTGACCCGGGTCACTCAAAACCCGGCGGGTCTAACCGGTTAGCCCGGTTTTAAAAACCCGGATTTTTTTGACCCGTTTTTTTTACCGGAACCGGTCGAACCGGTTAGCCCGGCCGGGTCGACCCCGGTTTCAAAACATTGCTTAAATATATAATGTACAAAATTACAATACAAAATGTGAATATAATTAGAGCTGGCAAATTGGGTACCTGTTAGGACCTGTTAAGACTTGTTAAAGGAAAAAATGTACTATGCAATTTTTTTTATTTTTTAAAATAATTGTTTTTAGTATTCTAGGGTTCAATATTTAACCTTTTTGATACATAAAACGTATATCTGTCATACTCAAACCACCAAAACCAAGTGTTAAACGAGTCGTTTTCATGTTTGAAACTTATGTTATTCGCGCGCTCAAAACCTGTTATGACCTGTTAAGACACGATTTGCCAGCTCTAAATATAATATTGTATTGTAAAGTTAGTTTTGATGATCGATTGAAGCATGGACTTGAATAAAATCATATAAACTAAAAAGTATTCTAGTGTTATCATTCCGTTCTATGTAATTTTATTTTTCTGTTTGTTCTAAACAAAAGAATTATTTTTAGGGAAAATTTCAATTTTATGCTAAAAATTGAATTTGTGTTCACAATCGAGTCACGATTTTTGCAAATTCCAATTTTGGTCATTTGCGACCGTGCTATTTTGCGACCCCATTAAAAAGTTGACACGTGTCATGACAAAAAGTACCATTCTAATCATTTGGTGACACAATTGTCACATTTTGAATGGGTCGCACAGTCGCACAACTGCCGGTCGAGCAAGGTAAATGTGCGACCCATTCAAAATGTAACAAGTGTGTCACCAAATGATTATAATGATACCTTTTGTCATGTCACATGTCCAATTATGAATGGAGTCGCACAGTAGCACGGTCACACATAATCAAAATTGAAATTTGCAAAAAACCTGACCAAATTGTAGACATAAATTCTATTTTTGGCATAAAATTGGAATTTTCCCATTGTTTATGTCTTAATTTTCTGATTCTCATTCTTTATTTATATCAAACATCGAAATACATTTGCTTTCTATTGGACTATTTTCTTTCTCACTAATTTCATTTCAAATGTTTCCATTCTACATCATTCGCTCGTACAATGAGAGATAATTACAAAATCAGCGTTCTTTATTGGTTAAAAAAAATCCTCGATTTGGTCTTAGACGATGATATTTATCTTTTCAGCATTTTTTTAGTGTAAAAACAGTAAACGGTCATCTATGGTTCTCGTATATAACATTTATAATATGTTTCTCTGACTTTGCAACGATAACTTACAGAGATGACGTTTGCCTCCATTATAGCCTTCTTTATCTATCTCACAATCATGTCATTAGAATAATTGGATCAGCAAATCAACCAGAGTAACTAGGTTTCTAGTGGTAGATATTCGCTTCTAAGGAACTCGTCTTAAACCTAATTCATAGAAAAGTAAGTTGTACTGTTGTCGACATTCTTTGTATATTTCTTTTTAACATGCTACATTCGTGCACATCACATCAACCATCAAATTTAGTATAATAGACGATTACCCGTGCATAGCAACGAAATTTATAGTGGCAGATAGTTATAGTGATATTTTGGCACAATATACTAACCTCAACATTAATATTTTCTTGATCATTCATTTCCATTTCCATCAAATTAAAAAAAGAAAAAAAAAAAAAAAAAAAAAAAAAAAAAAAAAAAAAAAAAAAAAAGTATGGTGTTTATATATTAGAGAGTAGCATATGATTTTTTTTTTAAAACTATTACTCCGTATTAATTAAGTTTGTACTGACTTGCCATTTATAATAAGAGGTATACAACTTTATAAGTAGTTAAGATAAATTCCTTAACTTGAAAACAGATACGCAAGAAGTGGATTTTTATGAACAATTTGAAGTGTACGTTTATTTTGACACAATACACAGATAGAACTCTATAATGTACGAGGGCTTTGCCATTCTGTTTAAACTAGGAAAAACAATGCTCTGCTAATAAAGATGGGTACAAAATTGTTGTAATTGTTTTTAAAGGTAATTCACGTATGTTTTTAGATTGTGATGGTGTTGATGTAGTTACAAAAATTCCCAAATGGTATTATATATACTTTTTCGACTCATTGAGATTGCACGTCTCTTGGTTTTTATTTGAATTCATACCGACACTGGTAATATATGGGGTACACATTCAGAAAAGTACTTGACTCATCTACTGTTTTAAAACCATTGTATTAAAACCTTTAATAAGAAGCATATGCAAAAAGTGCCTCGTAGACTCTTTACGAGAAGTGGTTGAAGTCACACTAATTGACACTTTGACTCCTTTGGATTAAAAGATATGCTAGCTTGAAAGCTTTGGGAAAATATAATGCACACTTTAAGATGAAGAGCAAAGTGAAGCAATAGTAGGTGACGTACGGGATACACTTGCACGTACCTGCATAAAACCATCACCATATGCTCTAAAATATCAACATACATAAAGCCATAAACCTATTCTTGTAGTATTAAATAAAAAAAGTTACCCCTTTGACTCACAACACGAGTGTGTGTGTGTGTTTTTTTTTTTTTTTTTTTTTTTTTTTTTTTTTTGAAATAAAGGATCTAAATCTTAAAGAAATTAACAAGTATAATCTTTTGAAGCTACGTTTATTAAAGACTAAACACTAATTATTTCAGTTTAAAATCTGAATATTTGAATAATCAATTTCAAGACGTTTCTCCGGTCACTTTCTTTCATGTATGCAACACTAATGCCATATGTCATTGGTGGTCACCATGACCGCTTTTATGTTAACATGTCCTTTTAATTCGATCATTTGAAACAATAAAAGAAGCATACTTTAAAGTAGATAAAGTTAAAAAATAAAAGAGAGAGCAATAATAATAAAGAGGAAAATGGTACCCGCACGTTGTGACGGCATGTATTCTGAACTACGGAGTAAATATTTTCAGTGAACCAAGTTTTTAAATTTAATATGTTTTTTTTTTCAATAAATTTATGAATATAAAGAATTTCATATCACATATTATAACTCTTTTACCAAAGTTAACGTTTTTCGTTATACATTTGTGATAATAAATATATTAGTGAGCGATATTTTTTCGCTGTTTAATGACTATTTGATTTATGGATAAGGTGTTCAAAAAATCTGTGAAACCGATTCGCAATAAATGATAACCATGAAACAAAAAAACTTAACCCGGAAAAACCCTCTTATCACATACAGTTCAACTTCGGTTTTTATTTTCAAATATCCGCGATTACAAGAACCAAACCGTGTTTAATATACATGTAGTTTTTAACAAAAATAAAAGTGTACAATCATTAACTATATGTATTCAAGTTTAATATCTTTTTACATATCTTGGTCAACTTAGATGCTTTATTTGTTGTGTTTAATGGGATTGTATGTTAAGCTTTATTACTTGTAATGTGTAATATTGTATTTCTATATTGTCTTAGTGTATTTAATAAAAGAAATGTCATTCATCCATCATGTGTAGTATAAATTAGCTCGTCAAAGTTATTTAATGTTTAGTTATTACGGAGTATATGAATAGGGATAGCTTGACTACAATTTTTGTAGCCAATATATGTGTTACAATATATTTTACATGCTTTCACATTCTGTTCAAATATAATATGCGTATAATATGTACGTTGATGTGTCATTACAGGTTATCGATTACACTGGTTAACATAAATACTTAGTACAAGTCTTTAATTTTTTCCCCGACATGCAGATCTAAAATAGCAATATGTAAAGCTCATGTCAATAATAGAACATTTAAAAAAGTATGTTGCTAAATAGATAACTGGAGTTTTCATCTAAAATAATGTGGTGGGCATCTAAAATAATATGACGATAGTAACACAAAATTATTAAACTTTGTAAGTTATTAGAGTACTTTTTCGAATTGGCGGATTTTAATAGAACATTTGTGAAAGTAAGTTGCTACATAAGTTGTTAGATACTTATCTTTTAACTAAAATGAAAACATTTTTTTTTCTACATAAGTTATGCATTGTAGACAGAGTTACTGATCGAAGCACTTGAAAGTCAGGCCGAATTCCGATAGCCAGGATCTTGTATACAAATGTTGCAACACTCATTCTTGTACATTTTCAATTTGAAATTGTTTCGATTTTCCTATTAAAAAAACCAAGATAATACTAATGGTTTTGCAATTAAGTTATCCTGTGAACAAAACCAAAACAAATTTTTCTTAGGAGACTAGGCAGCACAAACTCGTATATAAATGATAGAACCCACGAGTTACTTACTGAATAAAATGTTGTGTTAAACGTAAAAGATGTAGCTATAGATCATATCCATTCGTGTATATATTTACAAACGCTTGCATTGGTCCTACACATCGAAGTGTTAAAACTTAGATTTAAAATAAAGGTGCAATTGACATAGTTTTCTTTAAGTATATGTAAACAAGGAAAAGAAATATTAAAAGTTGAAACCATGCATAATATAAGATGAAAGCTCCTATAGACCTCAATGGAGTCCCTTTGTACCAATCAACTTTGTTAAGCCAAATGTAATAGCCATAGCTATCCAACCTCCAACTACCACTCGAATGGAGGACTTGATAGCTGGAGCACGCCCCAAGGCCGCTCCTAACCACCCAAAAATAGCCAATGCCATAGTCACTGCTGCACCAACAACTATAATCCTCACTTTGTAAGGCTGTATGAATGAAGCGGCTAATAAAGGTACCATTGCCCCCAAAGAAAAAGCTAAAGCTGATGCAGCTGCGGCTTGCCATGGGTTTGGCAAGCCGTCAACTTCAGCTTCAACATCATCTCTTCGGTTGAAATCCCTTTTCATTTGGGCAACTTCTACATCAAGTTGTGAATAAACGGATACAAATTCTCCTATAGCCATGCTACAAGCTCCAGCTACTAAGCCAGCAAAGCCAATCAAGATCATGGCTTTGATGTCTTTTTTAATGGCTCCGATTCCCATCATTAGGGAAGCAGTGGAGACTAACCCATCAGTTGCTCCTAGAACCGCAGCTCTTAACCATTGGGATCGTTTCGAGTAGTCAAACAAGTCGTTGGGTTCGAGCTCGAGGGTAGTTTGGTGGTGCACCATGTCATTGACAGGGATTGTAGACATTTGAAATTAGTGAAGCAAAGTTAGTGAGTGTGGCTAACACACGCCTACAAGTAAGCTATTTATAAGGAAAATTTTGTTGAGTTTAGTTACAGAAATGATCCTTGGACTATTCTTTAACTTACAAATTTAGTATATAAGAATAAAAAACCATATAAGAATTCGGTCTATATATGAAAAATACATGAAACGAGATGTAGAATATACTATCAATTTAATGCGTTTAAGGTTTTATTTATTATATTATTAAACTTAAATAGGTATTAAGATAAAAAAAAACAAAAAAGCTACTCTACTAGTTTAAGGATAATTTTGTATTATTAGTAATTTAAGGGGGTGTGTTTTATATAATTAGGGGTGTTAATATAATGATTAATGGGTTTAAGGTTTATTATGTGTCATTTGTAAGTTCAGATTGAGTAAATGAGTAAAAGTATTGTTGATACATAATCTGGCGCGGGCTGGATTTGACGACTCTCCCTGGGCCGTTCGTCGTCTTCTCGAGCCCTGAGCAGATCTGCCAACAAAGAGAACCCGTAAGGAGTGGACCGAGGCCGTAGCCCCGGGATCCACCTCCGACGGTCAAGTTAGTATCGATGCGATATAGCATACAAGAATTAGGTTTAGAGTAACCTGTTATGTTCTGCCAAAAAGAGAATCCCAACCCTATATTTATAGGGTATGGATTAGGGTTTAGGCGTAGAGTGGGCCGCTGTCTACCGGGCCAATTCCAGACTATACGTCCACAAGCCCCCCAAGTCTAGTGTGACATAGTGCACTAAGTTGGGCGTTCCTTATTTGGGTTCATGTTCTCGTACCAATCAGATCTTAATGCTTGAGACCTGTGCACAAAGAAAACAAACAAACACTGTTAGGCTTATCGTGGGATTGTCTCCCACGATTATCCTCCGGTGTGAGAGTAAATAATCGGTTTTTAGGGTTATATTGAAGAGTTAGGGTTGTAGTCATACCTTTAACGAGGGTTATGATATTCTTTATATAGACACGAAATCCTTATTGGATACGTGCTCCTTACTCTTCGGTATATATCCGGTTGTGTTTGATATATATCCCTTAAATAAGAGATATCTATATCAAAACGATAAATAACTTTGGGTTTGGGCTTTCGTGAGCCCAAACCGTTAGTATGATAGCCTAATTACTGTTATGATAGCCCACTCGTGGTGGGTTTGGGTTTTAGTAATGTTCATTAATCGGGTTCGTGACCCGAGTATGGACTATACGTCATCATGTCCCCCCAAGTCTAGTGTGACATAGTGCATGACTATGTTATGCTAGACTTAAGTTCTATTCATGGCCACGTAGGCCCAATCAACCATGACGGCATGGCCCATGTGTGCGCAACTCAGGTGTGCACATGGGACAGACTATACTGCTCAGCCCAAATGCGACAGTGCGCACTGGTTGTCCCAGAGGCGCAGTCCTGTTTAGCCCATTAGACTATATCCGAATCCGCGACCTTGTAGGCGCGTCTGTGGTGACGATGTTCCATCCTGAGTAACACCCGTTCTTACATGACGGGGAGGGATGCGCATATGCTAGGTTTCCCGCCACCTTGTGACAGTAAAGACCCCGTAAGAAGAACACGTAGTTTTATAGTTGGGGTAACACTGACATTGCGATTGTGAGGGTCTCACAATGGTGAAGGTGGATCTCGTATATTGCATCCTGGGTAAGGGCGTACCTTTTGTACCAGTAGCGATGCAACATGGTGCGACAGAAGACGTGCTTCTGTGGCAGAGGTGCGCGTTGTGCGCGACAAGGAGGTGGGAACATTACATCCGTCTTTACAATCGACAGAGGACGTCTCCCCTGCGGCAAGATGGTGCGAATATTTAAATCCGTCTTTGTATCGGGCTTGCAATACCTCTTATGTACGATCTGCTTCCAAATATACCTGAGTGACGCGTACGGAAACAGTGGTATTATATACCCTGGTAGCCCCCCAAGTTTGATAGTGCTATTCGTGTAGGAGCATTAAACTTAGTTATTCAAATCCTAAAAAAACACTTAATGAAAATATTAAAAGTATATGCCGCGAATCGCAATATATAAAACCTAATGAAGTAAAAGATTAGTGTGAAGCAATATATAGCACATAGCATATATAATTAATTGTTTTTTTATATATATAAAAAAAACCCGGATGGACGCACCGTGACCGCGACTAATAGTTTCAATCGCACGCACAAACGCAGAAGGATGTCGTGACCACATATACCCAAACGTTTGTGGATGATCGCAGATGAACATAACGTGACCACGGCTTTTGTCCAGTGCGCTCATGGCGATTGACTAGCATCGTGGTGCCTGTTCAATAGCACGTAGCTAATCTGCGAAGATGTCCGAACGCACGGCCTAACGCGGGTAGATTTATCGTGACTGCGTCGTGCAAACAAGCATACCAACCGTAGAAAACATTATGTGCGTGAATTAATTCGCGGCGAAAAGATAAAGTAGGTGCGATCATGCGGACTTAGTGCGACTATAGATAAAATCGTGTTTACCAAGTTAAAAGATTTACATAAAATCTTATGAATATTTAAAAGATAACATATCTTAATGCATGAATACCGCATCGGCCGGGTTTTAAAGTGCAAACCAAAAAATACAAAGTTTTAAAGTTACCGGCTTTTGAACTCGATGATTACTTTCCGGTGATGTGAGAGCATGAAACTTGTCGTAGTCGGTCCTACGGATGGCGCCACTTGTTGATACATAATCTAGCGCGGGCTGGATTTGACGACTCTCCCTGGGCCGTTCGTCGTCTTCTCGAGCCCTGAGTAGACCTGTCAACAAAGAGAACCCGTTAGGAGTGGACCCGAGGCCATAGCCCCAGGATCCACCTCCGACGGTCAAGTTAGTATCGATGCGATATAGCATACAAGAATTAGGTTTAGAGTAACCTGTTGTGTTCTGCCAAGAAGAGAATCCCAGCCCTATATTTATAGGGCATGGATTAGGGTTTAGGCGTAGAGTGGGTCGCTGTCTGTCGGGCCCATTCCAGACTATATGTCCACAAGTATAGAGTTTAATAGGTCTAATGGTTGAATTATTAGCAAAGTTAAGGGGCTATATTTCACTTTTGTTAGAGACCACTATTCATCTAAAGTGGTTAATATGTAAGAGCACTCATTGTATTAACGTGACACCAATGTTAAACTTTTACATTTTGGCGTTAAGGCTTGCGTTAACACACCATGCTCCCAAGTTAAAGCTGTGTTAAAATACCAAGTTAAACCTTTAACGCAGCGTTAAGGGTGAAAAAAAAAAAAAAAAAAAAAAAAAAAAAAACTTCGCCCCGAGTGATGATTTGCACACACCTTATGCTCTAAGTGATGATTTACATTCCACAAATTTATTTGCACATTCCAATTTATGTGTTTTATATTTATATCTTTATATCACTTTTTATTCATTTTCACCCTTTTAAAGGTATAAATGTCAAGACACCATAAATTGAAGTTTGCAAATAAATTTCTAAAGTGTGTAAATCGTCACTGAAAATAAATGAGTTTAGATTGATGTTTTGCAGCGGGTTGTTAATAATTATCACGCATAGCACCATCGATAAATCTAGTTATATTATAAATATAGTGAATGACTTATTAACCCAACTTTATTTTTAATTCCCTACATGCTTAGTGAATACATTTCACAACACTACAAATGCAAATATGTTCATTGTATGTGTTTGTTTGGGTTTTCACGTATTTCCTGCAACACCACCTTCACACTCTCTTACCTGTCAAACACTACCTCAGAAAGTATATAATTTTGATGAACCAAGTTTTTTTTTTTTTTTTTTTTTTTTTTTTTTTTTTTTTTTTTTTTCAAATTAAGGTTAAAGTTGTAAAAAAATTTAATTGAAATAAAACAAACCCATTAAAAATGTAAAAAACTAAAAGTTCATTATATATATATATATATATATATATATATATATATATATATATATATATATATATATATATATCAAAATGAATATTGAATTAAAAAACACAAAATTTAAATTTTTTTAATGAAATTAGATCATAAAAAAATAAATCAAAAAATATTTTAGTTTAAAAATAAAAATAGTTTTTAATTGAGAAGTGACACACGTCACATGTCACTCTATGATGTGGCTCTCTATCATTTGTATAAATGAGATGGAAAATCATCCTCCTTATCTTAATGAGGAATGCTGGATCCACAAAAAAACATCCACAAAAACTTCCACAAAATGAGTTGTCGGAGTGTGATTGGTGTATTTTGCTATAGTTTCTCTCTCCTCTCTTTGATTAAGCCAATCACTCTCCGACAACTCATTTTGTGGATGTTTTTGTGGATGTTTTTTTGTGGATCTAGCATTCCTCTATCTTAATTTAATGAGCCCCACACTATAAATGAATTGTAATATAATTATAATATCGTATATATATAAAAATTCTTGTGACATGTTACTTTTAAAATTTGGTGTTTAAAATAATGAATGTTATCTACATTTTTTTAATTACGAATTTGTAATTTTATAATTATATGTTAAGTAACAAATAGAGAAAAAGTACAGCTAAGATGATCAAATGCCTATAGCTAGCAAAATTGTAAAAAATCTATAGAAGTCTATAAGTGTATATTTCTTCGCTTAGAGCACAAGGTGTAACATGTTAAAACACCTCGTTGTTCCTTGCTGGAAGCTCGTTGCAGCTTGCCAAGCTTGTTGCTGCACCGCCCTCCTTGTTGTAACTCGCCAAAAGCCACTTGCGTGTCTGCACGACGAGCTAATATTCTGACAATTGTACATTTTTTTTCCTTTTTGTGAGTGAAAAAAATAAAGGTGTAAGTGGTGGGCACCCAATGAGTAAGTTGAGGTTAGTTGTTAGTGAGGGGGTTAGTTGTGAAGAGGTGTTAAAGTGATGTGACACCCCATGAGCCTGCAAATGACGAGCTAAGGCTTGTTGCTACACCTTGTGCTCTTATAGTGATTAAATGTGTAAGATATTTATTTAATGCTTTTGATTTAGTGGTATGTTAGTTGTTCACCAACTTAGAGGTTGTAGGTTGGGGTGTTACACTTGGCTACTTGGTCTAAAATGGAGATTAAGTATTTTTCTTAAAATGAAAGTATTATGCTAAATAAAATGTAAGTAAACTTAGATGAAGTTATAAAATATTGTGAGGTTATGCAAGTGCGAAAATCCTTTGATAATTATGTAAGTTGTAATAAACAATATTCATACCTTAAGTGATTTTCCTCAACAAAAAACTTTAGTATTGTGAAAACTTGTTTACATAAACTTGTACTTAATATGTTTTATATTTGTCATTATTAAAACTTAGAAGATATTGAATAGAAATAATATTTTTAGACAATTATTTATATGAGATTTTCTAATATGTACCACCATGGCACTTGTTTAAAAGTATTAAAAGAACTAGATTATTCCCTAAAATAGAATTATTTTTAAATAAAACAAAGTTAATCATGGTTATTAGAAGAGAATTAGAAAATTATTAATGTTATCTAACATTTACACATGGTAATTTAAATTTATTAAATATATTAACAAGTGTCATAGTGGCACAAGTTAGAAAAAGCCTATTTATATTAACAACAACTAAGTAGATATGTAATGTGAAAAAATTGGAAGGGCGGATCATGTAGATGATTGATTTTATTTCCTAAAATAGGTAGGTGATAAGGATTTATTTGATGCGTTTTTAGGGGGTCATTTAAGCTCTAAGTCGTGATTTATGATCAAATATTGCTTCAAATCATTTTTTTTTTTTTCTCATTTTAAGTACTTGAGAAATGATTTCTGGAATATGGAGCATTTTGGACGTTTTTAGGCTCAAGAATGAAGAAAACAAGAAAATCAAGAAAAGTCAGGATTTACACCTGAGGGTGTCAGGCTTGGATGCTGACGCCATCACTTGAGAATGGAACTGGTGAACTTTTACACGTGACGCACCAGAAAGAAATTGGAAGTTTGCAATTGACGACATCAGGTGCATTTTTGTTGAGGCCGTCTGGCTTTGCAACTACACGAGACGACCCAGAAGGGCTAACAAGTGAAGACGTATCTCTTGGGCAATACGAATCCCTAAAAAACGGCGTTCTAACGGCGTCAAGACGTATAACCTGATGTCGTCACCTTGTAAAATCTATATATAGTTTTGGAATTTTCATTAATTAATGTGGTGTAACTTTGTGCGAAACCCTATAGACGAATTTCCAGAGATTTCAAGGGTTCCCAAACCCTCTTTTCTCTCATGTTTCATTGAAGATAAGTAATCTTTTAATCACTCATCATGTTTATGTGTTGTTTGATTTTTGTTTATCTTTTCTTCCTTTTAACATGTTAGCTTAGGTTGTTTTATGTTTGTTTAGATCTAATGAAACCTAGTATTAATTGTTGGTGAGTTGTTTATTGTTTGGTTGATTAATTTGCATTAGGCTTAAGAAAACAGGCTAATCTCCGATACGGTAACAAGCTTGAGCGTCTTAAGAAATGTAATCGGATGTGCACTACGGTTTTATTGGTTGTATTTAATGCATGAGTAGATGTTAACGTGTCGTCATAAGAAGAAATAGATACTCATAGAGTTTGGGAAGGTTGTGCACACCTCCCACGACTGGTATTAAGGAATACAACCCTTCAACTAAACAATTGCACTGTGACACTCAACTAACCAACAAGAAATAACTTGGGAGTAAGGAAATCTAAGTAAACACGTTTGTCTCACATAAGTAGTCCACCACATTTATTTTTCTTGTTATTTTTTTATTTTATTGTTTTTAGTTTCATTTTTAGTTTTGGGTTAGTTGACTAGCGATGATGAAGCGAAAAATGTACCACTTTTGGGGAGTCATTTAAGGCCAAAGTCGAGATTATTTGATCAAATATTGCCCTAAATCGTTCCTTTTGTCATTTTAGGTACTTTTGAGAGGAAATTTACAAAAGGTGGCATTTTGGACGTTTTTGGAGCGAAAAAGTGAAGAAAACGACAAAGTCTCAAATCATGCTGAAAATTGCACTTGACGGTGTCACCTGTTGCTAGTGACGGTGTCATGACTTGACAAAGAGGTAGATAAATCAATTACACGTGACGCGCCAGAATGTTTTCTGAAGAGCTCGTGACGGCGTCACGTTATAAGTTATCAAGCTCGTCACGTATAAATGCAAAGAGAGACGGCCCAGAGATCACAAAGAGTGATGGCGTCAGGTCTAACATTACTCAATTTTAAAACTTTTAAGTTAAAGCAAAATCATATGTAGTAAAAAAAGATTGGTCAGGTCTAACAACAACCATTAAGCTAAGATTGAGTTTATGAAATAAGAGCAAAATTATTTTTACCAACATTAAGGTGGTAAAATGTCCAAATGTGTTTATCAGCAGTAATTTTATTTGATAATTGTATTGTATGTATGAATTATAATTTACAGGGTTCTAAAAGGCGTGTTATGGCAGCGCTAAGGCGTGAGGCATGACCCTTATATTACACAATAGACCAAAGCATCGACTCTATGCGTGACGTGAGATAATGCATTTTTTTTAATTTAACTCCAATGGAAAAGGTTTTTTTTATTTTTTATTTTTTATTTTTTTTTATTTTTTATTTATTTATTTATTTATTTATTTATTTATTTTTTTGAAATAAATGAAGAATATTACATGTAAGAATGTTTTCTTGACTTAATTCATTATGTATCACTTTTTATAAACTCGATATATATGTAATATGATATAATATATAAATCTATAAATATTTTCATATTTTGTGCCGCTTTAAGTCACGCATTAGAAAATGTTATAGCTTCTAAAGCGTGAGGCTTGGCCATGCTGTCACATCACACCTCACGATATTTAGAGCATGGGGTACCGCTCGTCGTTGGAGCTCGCCACTCCAACGTGGCCTTCGTTGCAGCTCGCCACCACACCGACTGCCCCTCGCCATGCCTCGCCGTTCACCACCTCCTCGTCTGCGTGACGAGGGTGGGTTTTCTGCAACTCGTCCTTTCTTTTTTTTTTTTTCTTTTTTTTCCCCTTAATTGTTTGTGTTAATGTTTTGTAGAAAATGTTTTTTCAATATGTAAATGTAAATGTGTAATGAACTTGTCAATATGTAAATGTAATGTGTAATTGTTGTCAATGCAAGTATATTAAACATACGATTGATATTACTTCAAACAACGATTACAACAATAAACTACGATACGATAACTAAGAAACGGAAATTCAAACCACTAAAATACGATACGATAAATAAACATAAAACTATGATTCAATTAAATGAATCATCCGACACATAGCCCTCGTGACTCGAATAGGAGGCACTTGAATCGTCCTCACTCGATGGCACAGGTGGAAGTCCCATTTTCCATCGCCATTCTGCTCTTTTGTTTCTCCGATCCTCTTTCCCTTTTAGGTACGCCTCACGCTCCCATGACTGACGTTCTTGCTCAGCTTCAAACTCTAAATAGACTTACATATCCAGCTCGACGATATTGGGTTGGTTTTGTGGTGGAAAGTTTGGTGGTTGATTGTTTGGGAGTGGATTGTTTTCTGGTGGAAACATAACTTTTGGTGGAGTGGCAGGTGGTGGGTTGTCATATTGGAATACCGGAAACAGATCTTCTGGTGGAGTGTTTTGTGGGGAATTGTCTTCAGGTGGTGTGTTATAAACTGATTCGTTTTCAGGTGATGCGTTGTGTGACATTGTGTTTGAAGAAGAAAAGATAATTCTTAGATGATTTGTGTGTGAATTGTGTGTGTATTTAGCATCTAAGAATAGGTATTTATATGATGATTTTTGGAAGTATCCCGCTTTCAATTTGAATTCAAATTTTGAAATTATCTCGCTCTGGTTTGAATTCAAATTTCGAAAGTATCCCGCTCTGGTTTGAATTCAAATTTTAAAATTATCCCGCTTTCATTTTGAATTTAAAATTTGAAATTATCCCGCCTTATGTTTGAATTCAAATTTTAAAATGTATCCCGCTTTCAATAAACCCCTATTAATACCATACGATACCATTCAATTTTACACACTTCAATATGTACACCATTTTACAATGACTAACCGTTGGTCCATGGAAGAAGAATACTTGCTAGCCAACGTATGGCTTGAAGTTCATGATTCTAGAGACCTTGTGAATGAACGTTCTTTTTGGAATAAAGTTACACAAAGGTTCAACAATCAGACTGATGGTGAGCACCGTAATAAAAATAGTATTACGGCTCAATGGAATAGAATCAACCTTGAATGTCGTAGATATAATGATATTTACAAAGAGTTGCAGCATACAAGTGAAGACCCTTGTCGTCTCAACAATGCAAACCGAATTTATCATGAACGCCATGGGAGAGGGATTAAATATCAACATGTGTGGTTCGTTCTGAGAAACACGTTGGCATGGGATAGAGACGATGAGTAATTGTGTTTTATGTTAACTATTTCCGTATTGTGTTCATTTCTTTTCTGTATCGTGTGTATTTCTTTTCCGTATCGTGTGTATTTCTTTTCCGTATTGTGGTAATGTTGCGTAACGATGTTTTATGTATTGTTTTCCCGTAACGTGAATTTGAATTTGAAATTATCTCGTGTTCATTTTAATTTTGAAAGCATATGCACACGTTTTTAATGAATTTGAAATTTAAACATTTAAAATTTCTGTTTGAATTCAAATTTGAAATTTAAAAGTATCCCGCTATGTTTTTTAATTCAAATTTTGAATTTGAATTTTAAATACCTATAAATACCATACCATACAATTCATATCTCCACACACTACCATTCAGTCCTTCGCACTCTAGAATTTCTAAATCATCGTACAATGAGTACGCGTTGGTCAATTGAAGAAGAAACATTGCTAGCTGATATGTGGCTTGAAATTAGCCGAAACAGTGAGGGTTTGAATGAACGCTCTTTCTGGGATCGGGTTGTAGCAAGGTTCAATGAGTGGACTAATAGTGATCATCGTAACAAGAGTATGATCACAGGTAAATGGGCACGACTCAGCTGTGAATGTCGTAAATATCATGATATTTACCATTATTTGCAGCAAATGAGACAAGACCCTGAGCATATCTCAACTGCATTGAACATGTTTAGAGAACGCTATGGTGGGACACGGTTTCAGTATCTTCACGTGTGGTTGATTTTGAAGAACACCCAAGAATGGGAACGCTATGTTTAGAGAACGCTATGGCAGGAGAGCGTTCCAATAGCTTCCGTATTATGTTGCTTTGTGTTTTATGTTTAACTGTTTCTTTATTTTACGTTTCGTATGTTTTATTGTGTTGTATTGTATTTTTTTTCGTATCGTATTTTTTTTTCGTATTGTAACTTTTTTATTTGATGAAATAAAATTAGTATGGTGTGGTATTTTTAAGTATTTGTGAAATGAATTTAGTTTATTTAATGAAACGAATAAAAAAAATAAAGTTGTAAGTGGTGGACCCAAAATGAGTAAGTTGATGTTAGTTGTTAGTGAGGAGGAGTTAGTTGTGAAGAGGTGTTGGGGTGATGTGGTACCCGTGAGCCCCAAATAAGAAGGGTTTGCTTTGTCACGACACCTTCCACTCTTATAACCTTGATAATTGATAACATGTTAACATTTTTATCCATATATAGAACTTAGGGGTAGAATAGCAGTAGTTGAATCCAATCCAATTGTTTTTCACGGAGATGATCCTTTATCGACATCTATGTTAAATTACAAGAATCACATATGTAAGGTATTGATGACGTATAGTCTATATTTGGGCCACGAATCTAAATAATATACACTATTAACGCCTAAGTCCACCACGAGAGGGCTGCCATGACAATGGTTTGGGCCGCAGTATCATTAGCTTGGGCCCACGAGGCCCAAAGCCCAACTAAACCCACCGGGTACACGATAAGGATTATCTATTCATGGAATAGATATCCTTATCCCGATAAGCACCACGAGTGCGAAGAGTAAGGAGCAAGAAACCCACACGGTTTCAGCCCCTATATAAGGAATGATATATTCTCATTCAAAGGTACGATATACAAACCCTAACTCTCTACGAGAACCTTAAATCGATTACTTACTCTCACGCCGGAGTCTAATCGGGGGAGACAATCCCTCGATAAGCCTAACGGTGTTGTTTATTTTCTTAGTGCGCAGGTAACAAGTACTAAGAAGCGAATTGGTACGAGAGCAAGAGCCAATAACCAGGAACGCCCAACTTTTGTATCAACATGTATAAAAATTTGAAGGGTGGATCATGCAGATGATTGATTTTATTTTCCTAAAATAAGTTTGTTAAGTTGAAATTATTCAGATTAAAAAGATGGTCGTATTGCTTATTTGATAGTGGTTATTTGGTTAACAAGTTAATGTCTTTTTATACATAATTAGATTGATCAGGTAGGTCGTATTTACGAGGAGGTTGAAAAGATTAGTCAGAGTTGTTTGAAAGTCTTTCTTTAAAGACTAATGAGAGTCGTTTGTCTAGTACGTGTCGTGAGTATCAAAATAATCAATAATGTTGAGCGTGACTTTATTTAATCTGTTGAGTGAAGTGGCGAAGCTAAAAAATTTTCAGTAGGAGGTCGGGATGTAAATTTTTTTTCCTAACGCTATTTTTCGGGTAATACCGAAATTTTTGAAAGGGCGAAACCGAATATACCGAAATTTTTCTACACGAAAACTATATACCCTTACTTCGCAAAAAATTTTTTGAGGGGTTGTGTCCCCCTATTTAGCTGCGCCCCTAGTTTAGTGGGATGCATTGTTGAGAGAAACGTCTATTTATAATCATGTTTATTATTGTGAAATTGTGGAGATTAAGGTCAAGATATATAGCCGCGAACCACTAATATGTCATGTTTTCAGATATCGGGAAAAATAAACAAGTACAGGCGAATATATATATATATATATATATATATATATATATATATATATATAAAGGGATCAAGTAAGAAGAATAATTAAAATAAAAATAGTAAGAAGTAATTTTAGCCACATATTTTAAATTAGGAGCGAAAATTTAAAGGAATATGCATCCACTTTTGTAGGTGCATCTAAAATATATGGTTGTGGTTACTTCCTATCCTTCTTATTTTAATTATTCTTCCTATTTGATTCTAACTATATATATATATATATATATATATAACCTGGAAAATCTCAATCCAATAATAAAGCGTGACTCTATTTTATTTTAATAAAATGTTTTAGGATTTAGCTTGTTACTGTAGTTAGATACTAGTTATAATGCCCGCGCACGTGCGGGTTTTTTAAAATTTTTTGAATCATATATTTTTATTTATTAAAAAACAAATAATTTAATCTTTGTTTTGTTTGATTTATAATATTTAATTATAGTTTTTTATTATTAGAGATAATTATTTAAAAATTTTAATCCTATTATTAATTGCATCTTATCTATATTTTTTGTATTTATCTTTTAATTGTGTTAATTATATCTTATCTATATTTTTTGTATTTATCTTCTCTTATGTTATGGATAAATATAAAATCTTACCTAATAAGAAAATAATTTTTTTTAAATACAATTATTATTAAATAAGGTATGAATTGATTTTTTTAAAATGCAAAATTCTAATAGGGGTTTTATTTTATTATATAAAGATTACTCGTTTTGCATTAACATTGAGTTATGTTTGTAAGCTCTACTACTTGTTAGGGAACTGTTGTGCATTATTCATAAACTTATTTCATGCAAGTATATATAAGAGAAAATTCCCAATGTATGCTTCTTTTTTAAAACGTAAAGAACTACATATAAATGATGTTCTCATAATGTGCTTTTCAATTAAATATTATGGTGGTGTTTAGTTGGAAAACATTTTCTTTCATTTCCTATTTCTTATATTGTAGGAAAAGGGAGGGGAGTTTGATTTCCACAAAACAATGAAAAATTTAGAAAACGCGTTTAGTTTGAGAAACATGTGTTTGTGTTTTCCATTTTTCAAAACTAGAAAACATGATTAACTGTTGTTGTTTTATATCTCAATTCACTATTCACCTTAGTAATATTATAAAAACAACTTCAAAACACAAAAACAAATATTATAAACTAACCAACTAAATTATAAAATAACTAAAAAAATCTAATACGAGAAAATAAAGAAATTAAAACAGTAAAATATAATATCAAACAACGTCTTCGTCTGTTTTTTTACGTTTTCGTCCGATATTTTACGTTTTTGTCCGTTTTTGTTTGTTTCTTTACGTTTTCGTCTAATTTTTTACGTTTTCGTCAGATTTTTGACGTTTTCATCCGTTTTTTACATTTTCGTCAGCTTTTTTAGGTTTTCGTCCGTTTTTTTACGTTTTCGTCCGATTTTTTGGGTTTTCGTTTGTTTTTTCACGTTTTCGTCTTTTTTTTACGTTTTCGTTAGATTTTTTACGGTTTCGTCAGTTTAATTTACATTTTCTTCAGTCTTTTTACATTTTCTGTCTGTTTTTTTACGTTTTCGTTATATTTTTTACAGTTTCGTCAGTTTATTTTACATTTTCTTCAGTCTCTTTACGTTTTCGTCTGTTTTTTTACGTTTTCATCCGATTTTTTATGTTTTCGTCCGTTTCTTTACGTTTTCGTCAGATTTTTTATGTTTTCGTCCGTTTTTTTACGTTTTCGCCAGATTTTTTACGTTTTCGTCTGATTTTTTATGTTTACATCCGTTTTTATACGTTTTCGTCAGATTTTTACGTTTTTGTCCATTTTCTTACGTTTTTGTCCGTTTTTTTTACTTTTTAGTTTGAATTTGTATGTTTCCATCTGTTTTTTACGCTTTTGTCAGATTTTTTATGCATTTGTCGATTTTTTAATATTTTCATTTTTTATTATTTCTTCCGATTTTTACATTTTCTTTCGATTTTTTATGTTTTCTTCCGATTTTTTACCTTTACATCCGTCTTCGTCTGATTTTTATGTTTTCATCTTTCATTTATGTTTTCATCTTTGATTTATGTTTGTTTAGGTTTCGTCTAACGAAAACGTAAAAAAAATAGACGTAAATGTAAATAAACGTAAGTAAACGCAAAAAATAGATAAAAACGTAAAAAAAACATAAAAGAACGGACAAAAACGTAAAAAATCTGTCGAAAACGTAAAAAACCCGACGATAACGTAAAAAGTCTGGCGAAAAGTAAAAAATCTGATGAAAACGTAAAAAAATGGACGAAAACGTAAAATATCTGACGAAAACGTAAAAAAAACGAACGAAAACGTAAAAAAAGGTAAAAAAAGGGATGAAAACTTAAAAAATCAGACAAAAACGTAAAGAATAGGACGAAAATTTAAAAAATCTGACGAAAACGTTAAAAATCTGACCAAAACAGAAAAAAACGGATGAAGACGTAAAAAATCGGGCGCAAACGTAAAAAATCAGACGTAAACGTAAAAAATCTGACGAAAACGTAAAAAAACGGACGAAAACGTAAAAAATCGGACGAAAACTTATTAAATTTGACGAAAACGTAAAAAAAAAGACGAAAACGAAAAAAATCGGACCAAAACGTAAAAAACCTGACGAAAATGTAAAAAAATGTTGGAAGACGAAAAAAAAACGGACGAAAACGTAAAAAATTGGACGAAAACGTAAAAAATCTGACGAAAACGTAAAAAAATGGACGAAAGCATAAAAAATCGGTCAAAAACGTAAAACAATTGATGAAAACGGATTTGGGGTATTTTAATGGAAAATAGGGGATAACAAAAAAAAAAAAAAAAAAAAAAAAGTGTTTTGTAGTTTTGTGTAGTAAAGTTGGAAATAGGAATTTTGTGTTTTGTGCAGAATTTTATTGAAAAACACTAATTTGAACGCGATCTCTGTTTTCTTGTTTTCCACAAAATATTTTATAGAAAACAAAAGTGTTTTCCCTCAACTAAACGCACCCTATAGATTTCTCTCACCTATACTGACCCGCGACCACCACCCCATTTCCATCTTTTTGATTCCAATTTCCATCTCCTCCATATTTGATTCTGTTTCTTCTCTTGGATTCACATTTTCACACCACTATAATTTATATTTTCCACAAAATACTTTATATACACCGTTTATTTTGTTTATTTTAATAGTTTTTACGCTTTATTGCCATATATCAAAAACACAACGTGATGATATATAATACGGATAGTAGGCTTACTGAGCCTACACTATATTATACACAACTGGGCTCCGGCCCAAAAGAACAGAAATACCGGACATTACCAAAGCCCAAGTCACGAGCAAGGCGCGGTCTGGATTTCTAAAGACACATGCGGAACGTCTGAGCGACACTCCCAAAGTAAGCTTACGGACCGACACACGGTCCGGAAGATGATCCGCGTCCGCAGTCATGATTAAGTTGCGAACCCTTGCCCGACAAGGGTCCCACACCGGCCACTACAAAGATAAGCGAAATATTAAGAAACTCTAGTATTTCGCCCACCTATAAAAGGCAATCCCAAATCACGTTTACGAGGTATGACTTTCTCACACACCCCAATACACATATATTCCTTTGACAACATGAATACTTACTCTCACGCTGGAACTTAATCGTGGGGTCCGTCCCCACAATAAGGCTAACTGTTTGCTTTCATTTGTGAAGGGAGCGATTTACTACTTGTATTAGTGCATAATTTACACAACGGACAGTCCATCAAGGATGACCCAACGTGGACCAAGTCTGATCTTAACCTACTCACACTTTTTGCACTAACACAATGAGTCAATGATGGTTAAAATATGAGAACTTCTCCAAACTCTCAAATCCTACACTATAATAGGCTTAGAATGACACATCATCAACCTCTAACATTTGACACCTCATTGCCACATATTCAACTCAATGACATGTCATTGCCTACATGGCATACACTTTTCATGCATGAATTTATCACTATTAAAAAGTTGCAGCTAATGGGACTCGAACCCATGACCTCTTGAACAACAAACAAACACTCAACCACTAGAGCACTTGGGTGTTTGTGTTAACAACTTTAAAAACAAAATATAGATGCTTAAAATTGAATGAATAAATCAATTACATATTTTCAAAACTGATTTTAGTTACAATTTAGGGATTCTAATTAATCTCAAGCAATCAAAACGCACAATTTCAAAAATTAGTTTTAATGAGGAGCATCATATTTCCATTCACACCAAAAAATCATGGCAACTAACCCTAAATCCAAATCAGTTCTAACCGATTCATTCAAAAAGCAAAACCCAAAATCATTCAAAAAACCAAATATGTCGCCATTATCAAATTCAAAACACACACACACTAAAAATCACAGCAACAATTCACGATTGAAGGTATATTACTCATCCAAGTCATATCATTCATAATTTCCGTCATAGGTGGATTTTGTGGGTTTGATTGCTACTTTTTGCAGGACCATTAATTTGATTATGAAAAAATTTCTAGGGCCATGATGAACATTAAATGGTGACAAATTGGGATTCAAATTGTGATTGTCAGGGGTTCAAGTTGCAGGTATGCTCTTTCATATATTTGTGTACATCATAATTTTTGTGTTAAGTTTTCAAATATTGTATTGGGTTTTTATTAGTTGATGATTTTAGAGATCTTAATATTTGTTAGTGCTAAGTTGGTGTTGCATGTTATTTTCGCGTATGTGTTTGGATCATAGTTTTTTGATTGTGCTGCACTACATAAATGTTCTTACGATAAAGTTTTCTGTTACAAAGTTCGTAGCTTTGCATTAAAGAAATTTCATCATACAATATATCTGAATTGCATGATCTACCCAACGGTCTTTGACGAATCAAAAAACTATGATCCAAATTGGCTAATCCAAACACCCCCTTCTCAAGTGGAAGCCATCCATCTGTCTTTGACGAGGTAGAAATGATTCCATATAAAATTTATTTAGAGTCTCATGTCTAGCCGTTAGAATTTCCCTGACTGAGTTTTTATGCAGGACTTTATAGATTTTATGGCTTGCAACCGAACATGGTTTCCTCATGTGAACAACTAACAAGAAATGGATACAAAACTTGACCGAAAACATAAGCCAGTGCAACCAGCTGCTGATTGGGTGACAAAGAACGGTAAAAACTTATGGACTTAAAATCAACTTTATTAGCTTGGTATTAGTATCGATATGCACCTTTAGAATTATGTATCACATTTATCAGTATTGCTCTGCAACAAATGTCGTATGATGTGACCATTCGTTTTGTCAAAGATGCAAAAGACCTTATTGATGTTCAGGGATTCAATGTATATTATAAGAATCGGCTCATTAAGGTATGAATCGGCAGTATAATTTTTTCCTTTGGTAAAGAATAGATAATAATTTAAAGTATATGTATTCACTAAATTTTGTTAAAATTTCTGATATAATGTCTCGCAGCCATTTTGGAGGGTCTGGAATGCTGCTAGAAGTGATTGCTAAGGAGTTATAGGTGTTTTGGAAGCTGATTTTATGCTTATGAGCTTATCAACTTGCGCTTATGGGTTTATATAAATTCATAAGCTCATAAGAAAAAATGTAAGCTTATTAGTCAGTAAACATCAAATATGCCAATCAGCTGGCAAAAAATAACTAATCTAAACACCTCCATTGAAGAATGGGCTCATGAAATGATGAAAATAAGCTGAATGAATGTACTTTATAAAGTAAAAATAGGCTAGACCTTACACTTCTAAATTTGTGGTTAATTGTATTGCACATTCGAGAAATAGTTTTTTGCTGTAGAAGTTTATGTTTAGATATTCTATAGAAAGTTACCAGTATTTGTATATTGTTTTTATATTGAAGTGGATTTATTTTGAATGACCTTTTCAACGAGAAAGTTCGTATGAAGATGGACGCGGACCTGATTTTAGATGCTAAAAATGGTGACGCTTCTCTAATATCACATGCAATCTCTTAATCAACGCCAGAAAATGGTTATTTTTTTTATTTTTTTTTTGCCAGAGCTATTATGTAACCTCATAAACTTTCAATAACTGAGCTGTATATTAAAACTTTCTTTTAGGTTCTTCAAAGAAATACATAAGAGGTTGCAATGGCGACTAAGAGGCTCAAAGAATTGCTTGAAGCCCGCAAGTGATACTGTGACAACACAGTAACTACCAATGGGAACAGAGCCAATGTACAGGTAAATATCAAGACTAATAAAATTTAAGTATCATCAGACATTTTTGTATTATTATAATGTCAATATCTTTATTGCAGAGCAATCGGAAGTCATTGCAGCGTTGGCCTGATCATGAATTAGAAGTGATGGTGAACGTTCATGAAGTTCGACATGAATATGAGAAACAAAGCCAAGTGTAAGTAAATTTGTATCAACTAATGCTTTTTATTATATAAATACGGATTATAGAAAACAAGATTAATTATTTATATGAATAGATTTCTGCTGCCCACAATAGTAAAATATGTTATTTGAAATTAATGGTTCGATATAGGTGTATGTTATACTCTTTGGGCAAGTGGCACTAGCGTTCTCCTTTAATAGAAACACTATTGTTATAATGATAATTTAATTAATGTGTTCCAGGCTGATTATGTATTGGTTGAAAATCCAAAGAAAATGGCTTAAGTATATTTAGACCTCTCTTAATAATGGTTATTGCTGACCATTATAAACACGCCAACAGAAAACATGCAAAGTAAACTTTATGTGATATACCACCAACATTCTATTATAGTTTTTAATCAAGTCACAAATACTATAAAGTAACAAGCATTTTAAGGGTGAGCATTCCGACCGTTTGAACCGGACCGACCGACAAAACCGACCGGACCGACCGAAGGACCAACGGTCCGGTCTCAGTCTGGGATTTTTCATTAATTCGGTCCTCGGTCCGGTCTGGACCGACCAAAAAACCGAAAAAACATGCCAAAATGTTGCCTAATTGGACCGGATCGACCGAAGACCGACTGGACTGAACCGGACCGACCACATTCGGTCCGGTCTCGGTCTATGGTTTTTCCCAAAGTCGGTCTTCGGTCCGGTCCGGTCTGGGCCGGTCCGGTCTGGTTTTTGGACCGTGATCACCCCTAAAGCATTTGCTTATTTCATGCAGCTGCTTTATCATTGGGTCTACATGATATTGATGAAGGAGGAGGTGTTAATACATTTTCTGAAAAATAATTAGCAGGAAGATGGGAAATCCCAATTTGAAGGTAACTAGATAAACGCCTTATCTTTAGTTCTACATGCTTCTTACAAATGTTTCAGTTTTCCATTTAACATATGCATCTTAGGCAATATGAAACTGTGTAGTAAATTGGATAAGCGCCAAGTTAGGCTATTCTTACTATCATTGGAAGTATCTAGTCGTTTTAGAATTGAACATATGTATTTGGTTAAGTATATTCATCTTAGGAAGCATAACACATTTCATTGCCTTTTCTTTGTTGCTTTTTTGTATTCCTTTTAGGTCGTCGACTCATTCATTCTATGTTAAGTGAGACATGTAAATAAGATATAGTTGCAAGTCTATTGGAGCCCTTAATGGAAGTGGTGCGTACAAGTGTACAACTATGGCATGTGAATGTGTTGCAATGGTAATTAAAGCACTAATATGGATGCAAAGCCCACAAGATATAGTTGCAAGTCTATTGGAGCCCTTAACTACACAAAAAACGTTGCATACAAAAAAGTCTTTTTTCGCATATAAATAACCCTTATGTAATTAATTTATTATGATACTTATGATTATTATTTTTATGTATAATATACGAGCAATATAATTTTTGATTTTCAATTTATTGCCTTCAACATATTTGACTTATTCATTATTTATTTTACGCGTAAAAAAAAATTCGACAAACAAGTTTATGAAGCGTACCCGCCCATCGGGCGGGTCATGAAGGTAGTATATATATATATATATATATATATATATATATATATATATATATATATATATCCTACACTATATAATAGGCTAAGGATGACACGTCATAAACCCGTCATAAACCCCTAACATTTGCCACCTCATTGCCACATATTCAACTCACTACCATGTCATTGCTTACATGACACACATTTTTCATGCATGAATTTATCGTTATTAAAAAAGTTGCAGCTAATGGGACTCGAACCCATGACCTCTTGAATAACCAACAAACACTCAACAACTAGAGCACTTGAGTATTTGTATAGAAAGCTTTTAAAACAAAATATACATACTTAAATTCGAATCAATAAATTAGTTACATATTTTCAAAACTGATTTTGGCTATATTTTGGGATCCAAATTAAATTAACATACAAAATTAATGAGAGGAGCGTATCATTTGGTTTCCTAAAATCGGAGCATTTAATTTAATTTGATGGTAGCTTAGTAACCCCCCTAAATCAGCATATCATCCTCTCAATCATTCATTCAAAATTCGAATCAAAAGCACCAATCTCAGATAACTCGCAATGATCGTAAGCATCAATAACCACCAATCTTCATCTTCATCAAAACAACCGATCTCATAAATACAATTGAATCTACGATCTTTAGCCAGGTTTGTTTGTTTCCAAATTTGTTTTTCAATTGATACTAAAATCTCTTTTTGTATAAATTTTTATAATTGCTCTCAATTTATTCAATTCAGTTTTGAAAACAAGTTTAATTATATTTTGAAATCGAATCAACTTAATCATTCGATTTCTCAGCGTGTTTTTGTTTTTGTGTTTACTTTAGGTCATTTAATCATGCAACCCATGTCTGAGCTTCAACACAATCGATTTCTTAGGTTTGTTTATAAATTTTATAGATTTTTTTTGTTTGAATCTTTTATCTTATACTAATTCATTATGCAATTTAATGTAGTCCTCTGTTTGCAAAGAAAGGTATAAGAGACAATCTTTTGTTAAAATACAAGTATATTATTGTCACAGGAATCAATAAACAAAATCAGAATTACATGTTCTCTATCATTGAACAAAATAAAAATCAACCCAGATTAAAAATTAAACGGACACAGATGCAAGCTTCATCTTCTTTAATCTCAAGGCTCATCTTCATTCATATAAGGTATGTTAATTTACCAATTTTTTGTCGTTCATATGTTTAGGGTTCTAATTTATATATGATTGATTCATATGTTACTCGGTTACTAAATTGTGAAATCCTAATTTTCATTTAGCTTCTAATTAATATTTTATTGATTAATATGTTAATTGGATTCTATACTTTGGAAATCCTATTCTTCGTCAGATTTTTGACACTTATTGATACGGAGATTAAATTAACGAGTAAGACACTCAAAATGGTTCCATTAGTTCATCGGTAATACGGAGATTATTTGATTATGTCAATGGTGTTGCTTTATCCTCCACCTCTAATTCACTTAGGAGGCTAAGTAAAGTAAAACCATCATTCATAGATGCAATATATACTGTATACGATGATGGATCTCACAATCTTGGAATTTTATAAAATAATTGTCACCTATTCCTTACTTGCATCACCTTAACTGATGTAAATAGTAAATCACAATGCTCAAGTCCCCCAAGTGCAAAGAAAGAAAGTTACTTCTATGCTCTCTTTAAAATGGATGAAGAACCCATCCAATATTTCCATATGTATCGTATTTGCCACAAGTAGTGGAGCCATGAAATATTTGAATGGTATGAAATATGCAAATTCTTTGTAGCTTATATAATGGCTGCAAAAATTATTTAAAGTGTGACTTTTTTTGTTAAATATTTTAAACACAATTATGAATCACATACGGTCGACGACTTAGATGCACCTTGATACCCTCTCAATGGCTCAATTTCTATTGTATTTCTCATTTTCTTTCTGTGTCATCTGCAAATTGTTTGGGTTCTCATTGTGTTTTGTTTCAGTCTTCTCAAAAGCCGTGCTACAAAGTCCAACAGTCGGGTCTCAAGTTACAAGTTGTTGTGTTGACAAGAAAATGTCTTATTGCTGCTCACCGCTTGAGCCAAGAACTTTTAAAGTCCGTAGACATAATTATCAAAGGTACAAGATAGATATTAGATATAGATTTATGTTTATTAATAGATGTTTAAACATGGGCAAGTATGGCGGATTGGTAATTGTTCTAAACAAGTTAATAGGTTGAAATTTCCCTTCCGGTATAAATAAGTAATGTATCTAATTATGATAACATGTGCGATTATAAGTAGCAAGTAATAATCAAATTCTTTGACAATCGTAGAAGGTTGTAAGCATATTTTTGTGGGACTTTGAAACTGGTCATCCGTTTGACCCATTAGAAGTTATAACTGAGCTGCAATTTCCTCTCTATACCTCAAATTATGTTATCTCAACATTACCATTTTTCACATCTAAGAAGTTAATATTCATGTTTACCTAAGATAGAGGTTAACTATAGTAATTAATGGTGGCATGGTGCAAAGATTACTATCTTTGCCATTGACGTATAACCCTTAACTAGATCTTGATCTACAATAGCTCATAATCAATAAGCTATAAGTCTTTCCTCACACATATAATAACATTCATATTCTTTTTTGTTACTTACGTCGAGTCAGATTTGCTATACTTCTGATTGTCATATAATACATGATCAATATGTGATGATTTTCGAATTAGTTTTTAATCATATTTTCCGTTGTTCATTATTTATTTTTAAATTAAAATAATTTTGAAAAACAATTTTATGAAGTGTACCCGCCCATCGGGCGGGTTATGAAGCTAGTATAGATAATAAGGTACTTATAAATTTATCTTCTCATTTTTTATATATTGTTAAAGTATTTTATACTGACTTTTATTATTTTTTTTGAAAGGAAAAAGAAAAGAATTTATATTAACTTTTATAAATTAGACATGTGATATAAAAAACTAATTAAGTTATATCATCAAATAAATTACTTGTATTGTATTTAGATACAACTAAATTAGAGACAGATAAATAATTTCATTGAAAGAATTTGTTTTTGTTAAATTACTAAGAGCATTGGGTACGGTTGAGCCGTGGGCAAAAAGTGCTGTCACGTCAGCAAAAAAGCTTCATGACACCAGAAACCTCACGGCACCACATTTCACGGGTATCCGTTGGCACTAAAATTTCTAGTGCCGTCGGCTCTTTTTTTTTTTTTTTTTTTTTTTTTTTTTTTTTTTTATTTTTTTTTTACAAAACTTAAAATATACACAATATAAGCTTAAATAAACTTAATATTAAAAACACACATTACATATTAAAAAAACACACGATACATTTAAAAAAAAATGCATAAAATTAAAAACCTAATACATAAATAAAAGTTTAATCCTCTTCGGGATATTTTGCCCGGATTCGAGCTTGTTGTGCCTTCACGATCCTTGCGTTGATCGGATCCATCCTGCTTGTATCCATTTGTAGCACCCGCATCTCCTCGGCTATCTTTTGTGATTTATATAAAGTAACTCTCGCGAGTGACTCTCGCTCGAGAACATCCATCTTTGCCGTGCGGTCTAACTCGTACTGTTGTTGCAACATTTCTTGAAACAATGCCGGGTTTGAACCGGAACTAGCGGTCGAGTTTGACAAACGTTGACTCTTAGCAACTCGGTACATGCCGTCTGGCCGTGGCAAATCGTCGGGTCCAAAATGCTGGGGCTCCTCGTTCGTAAGCCGAAGACGATTACGTCTTGCCAAAGTCGAGTCGGGATTTTTCCACTTGTGCTTGTCTTCAAAAACTCCCAAGCGCTCATGTGTCTAAAATCATAACCCGTTGTTTTTTTAAACAATATGTGACAACGGGCCATAACATCTTTATCACCTTCCCCACTCATAACCGCCGTTTCATCAACAACCGAATTAAACTTCTTAATATCTTTATTCATTGGAGTCCACTTTCCCGTCAACATGTTTTTGGTACGAATAGTATAGTTGAGCCTCTTTGCTTCCGTGTTGTAGGCATCGAGCACTTTGTACCAAAATGTATCCCTTTGTTGATCCGCACCCGTTTTTGGATCCTCGGATACTTGGATGTAACACTCCGCCAAAAGATATTATTCGTCTTGGCTCCAAAAAGTTCGTGGTTGTCGGGACGGGACCACATCTTGATCGACCTCCTTTTCTTTTTCTTTGTTGCTTTTCTTATTCTTCGCCTTTGACTTTGGCTTCTTCGCCATCGTCTTTGCCCTCGATTTTTTTGAGGTCGGTGTCGGAATAATTTCTTCACTTGAAACCGATTTTTCTTCATCATCTTCTTCGTCTACTAGATGAACCGAAGCATGGTCCGAATTCGGTTGTGAAGGGATGGCTTGGGTTGTTTGTTGAGTTTGTGTAAATTGATATTGGTTTTGTTGTTGTTGTAATTTCTATTGGCTAAACAATGCTAAATCTTCGGGATTCATAAATGAGGTTTGGAAGGTGGGAAAGTAACCGGGATTCGAAGACGATCCCGGATTGTTACCGGGGTTCGAAAACGATCCCGGCATTTGGTTCGTCGGATCGTTTAGCATGTTGTTGATCCATGGTGAGTTTGGATGAAATTAGTTAATAGAAGTAGAGATTTAATAGATTGGAAGTGTGTGTGAAGTTTGAAAAAAAAATGGGCTATTTATAAGTTTTTTTTGAGGATTAAATTTAGGAATTAAATTTGTTTGGTTGGGGTTTTTGGACAAAAAAGAACCGCTATGATGCCGTTATATACCAACGGCTCCATTTGACCAAGCACAAATCAACGAAAAAAATAGTGTTGGCGCTGAGCCGTCACCACGGCACGAGCACCGGTACGGTGCGCCGTCGATATTTCTTGGCTGGTGGTGATGGCGCCAGCCACCAGCCCACCGTACCCCAAGCTCTAAGAAAGATGAAGCGAGAGAACATAGAGTAAGAGACTGAAAAAGAAATACACAAGATTAGAGGGTTGAGATAAAGAGAGTAAATTAAGTTTACTAATTCTTATATTTGTTTTTCATTTTATAATAAATAAGCATACATACGGAAGAAGTCCTAAACAGAATCAGCATATACTTTTCCAACCTTTACAAAACAGGTCTAGTTTGGTAATTGGCTCTGTATATAAAAGGCAAATTATTAAAAAAAAAAAGTATTATATTTGTCATTGTTTTATCTTCTGGGTAGCGAACTATTTTTTTTTTTTTGCTTTTGAGGGTAATTTTCTTTCAAATTCATATGTGACATTTTTGCCTTTCGAGAAAAAAAAAATTGTATTAGCTAAGAGCGGCAAAAATGTTCAAAAATACCCTAAAGATGATGAATTTGAAAGAAAATTATCCTCAAAAGCAAAAAAATAGTTCGACACCTGGAAGATGAAATAATGGCAAATATAATACTTTTTTTTTAATAATTTGCCTGTATATAAACACGTCCTCACTTTTTACAGCATGCAAGTTACGTGCAACTATGATTTTCTAATAGTTAAAGAAACCCACAACTGGATTGCTGAGGAAGAGAGCACTTAAAACTTGAAAGGAGTGTGGATTCCCCACGATTGAATAATTGGTTGCCACCATTTTGCTTGTAACTTTCTATTAAAGCCTTGCTCTCCAATCACTCTACTTTTCTAATTAGTGTGTACTTTTTTTCTTCTTTTATCATATCCAAATGAGATTGATTATTGCTCTCTATCTCATGACCATCATTTACAACGTTTCATTCTTTGTAGAAAAAGATCCTAAAAAGGAAATCAAAGAAGATCGAACGAGAATGAGTAGCAGTTGTGTGTGTGAACATTACTCACGCAAGTGTATGTAACAGACAACTAATCGAACGTAGCATACAACCTGTTACGTTCTTTGAATTATTGTAATGCATTGGCCGGCCGGTATCTCTTTGGCCGGGGTTTTGTTATGGTATATATATAGCATACGATAACTAACTTGTCAAGTTTATTTGACCAAGTTGTTTTAAAAAAATAAAATAAAGTGGTAAATCAAACAATATTCAAATGGTTGTAATTTGTAGTTACTAAAATCGGCGACTTTTTAAGATAGATAATATATGTGAATAACGGAAAGCATCATCTCATAGATAAGGCAGCAATAACATGCAAATATGGACGGACCACATGAGAGCCGGGTGTGGCACGGGTCACACTCAATTTTAGTTCACGAAATGTAAATTTTTTATAAAATATGACTTTTCTGGGTTCGTGTAACACCCAATTTTACCAAATAAATTATGGGTGTGTTTGGCGAAAACTTATATGGGACTTATAGGGGCTTGGGCTTTTAAAATAAGTCGGCTAAAAAAATAAGTCTCGTTTGTCATGGAGCTTATAGAAGGGCTTATAAAATAAGCCGGCTAAAAACTTTAGCCCCGGACTTTTTAAGAATAAATTACTTATTTACCCACAAAATATCTAACATATACAAAAACTCATTTACTTATGTCATTTTTTGTAATTTTACAATAATAAACCCCAGCTCCAGCCTATTTGCCAAACAAGTTTATAAAAATACAAAATTTAATTTCGGCTTATAATACAAGCCCCAGCCCTAGCTCATTTAGCCAAACATACCCTATTTATCGGACAACTTTAGTACTCATAGTCATAAAAATATTTTGTGCAACACCCTCTCAAAAATTCTAGGTCTGTCCCTGCATGCAAGAGATTTCAAAATTAATTCATGGCTACAAACTGAGTCTGAGTTTGTTTGTGCTGGTTCAAACTCTATAAATTAGTCGATTAAAAGGTCGAAAAACATGATCTCAAAAAAGTAAATAAATAGAATGAGCAATAGAATGGGGGACGCGGGATGTGTCGTCGCTAAATAAATGACGAAAACATATTCTTTGACTTTTATTTTTAACGAACGGTGTTGCTATAAGCTGGAATTGGTATGTAGAAAGTAATATTCAGGTAGAATTGGCTCTTTGTCGCAAGAAAATACATTACTATATATATTAAATGGAATCAAATACTATATCGTTTCGATGCCATCTACGCATGGGCTATTCTCTTTTTTTTTTTGGCTGTCTCATACTCCATGGTCCAACGTGATCCACAGAGTCTTATCCATTAATCCCCAACCCGTTAATCTTCCTCCAAAGAAATTTCTGGAACCTGTCACCGCCTCATAATTCACCACACAAATTTAGAGTCCTCCATCTTTTTTTTCATACATTGTTCATCCAATTTACAGCCACAGGTAACGGCGGATCCTTAACTCTTGCGAAAAAAGTATACCAAGCCGATTTGATATCGCTAGAACAATCTCGCGTTCTAGACACAGGGTTTAAGAAAAAAAAAGAGATACAGAAGATGGCGTCTTTGAACTTGAAGGCGAATTGGGAAGTGGGTTTGTTTATGTTACAGTCGGAAGGAAAGATTTACGAGTTGCAGGTATGTGTTTATAAAAAGTTTGACACGAGTTTTCTTTATTTTCTTTTAGTTTCGGATATTGTTATTGTTCAGAGGGTTATTGAAGTTGGGGTTTAATCAAGTTGGTATCTAATGGTATTAGGTTTAATTTTATTTAATTTTGTCGGATCGGAAATTTAGGGTTTTGTGTGTTCACCTGCAAATGAGGTTTATGTTTTGTGTGCAGTGGTGGGTGAAGTTTATACATGGGGATGGAAAGAGTGTGTGCCGTCTGGGAAAGTTATCGGTGACTAAAACTCGGGTCAAAGTGAAGATAATGACGCCAAAATTCGTTTTTGACTGAACAAGGTAATTTCTTTTGACTTTGTAGTTTGTACCAGTCAATTTGTAATTCCATTGTTCTAGATCAACATCAAATTTTGTTGAAAAAAGCGAGGAATTATGGTTTAATTTAAGGTGTGATATATGTTTTGAGTAGTTTATCTATGCATACTATACGTTTGATGAAATGCCTAAATGAAAAGAAATTTTGAATACCACATATCTCAAATCGAGTTTAAGGTGATGTCATTTCGGTGATACTTGACTTTTTTTTCGCTTTACAGATCAGACCAGATAGACAAACTCTCTATTGGAGAATTTGGAGTGCAACAACATCTAAAGATCTTGAGAGTTTGGTGAGGAAGTTCTTACGCAATCCATACAAGATTACCAGATAGACAAACACTCATAAATATTTATTTTGTTGAATGTTTTTAGGAAGTATGTGATATCTCATGCTAATAAACTTATTGTTCTAAACCAAACTCATGTTTACTGTAGGTAACAAACTAAAGATTCAAGCTAACCAGTTTTTATCAAAGGTATAATTTCACATGTTAATGGTTTAGATATTTTTTATTGCAGAGTTAATCTTGTTGGGAATAGACTTTATTAATTCAAGTGTCGGTCATTGAGTTTTGTAATAGGTTGCAATATTAAGTTAGTACGTTAGTGATTTTATATGTTTTATTAAGTTTTATGCTAAGTTTATATGTTTGGTAAAGGTCTAAGGGCTTATTTTGTAATATTGTCAAAGTTTGGTGAAGCCCTAGTCCTCACCTATAAATACCTTTGTATCCCCTCATTTGAGGGTGTTGGTTCTCTAGTAATATTATCTCTTTCATTTCATTTCAAGAGTTCCTTCCACTCTCTCTCTCTAAACTACTTTCTCTGTCTAGAATTCTATGTGTTTATGTTAAGAAATCATGACCTAACAAGTGGTATCATTCGCCAAGGGATAATATAGGTTATTTTAGGTTAGATTTGGTCATAAAAACTAGGATATAATCGGTTTTATAAGCTTCAGACTACTGTTCATCGGCGTTTCTGTGAGTTTGAATCGTTTCTATCGAGTTAGGATTATTTACCGAGTTAAGGTTTCTGACTTTCGAGTTAAGTTTGGGTTTCAGTGAGTTAGCTTCAGTTTTGTTACCGAGTTAAGTTTCTAATTGACGAGTTAGCCATTTTCTTATCGTTTATCGAGTAAGGTTCTTAGTACTTAATACCTAGGGGAAACTATACTCATTTTAATTTAATTTACCGAGTTAGGAAATCTTACTTTATCGAGTTAAGTAATCAAAGAAATTGTTACCGAGTTAAGTTGTCTGCTTGCCTTATCGAGTTAAGCACTAAAGGAAATTGTTACCGAGTTAAGTTGTCTACTTGCCTTATCGAGTTAAGCACTAAAGGACATTGTTACCGAGTTAAGTTAACTGTTTGCTTTATCGAGTTAAGGACCCAAGAAAGCTATACCGAGTTAGCAGACTAGTTTGTTACCGAGTTAAATTTGTTTCCGAGTTAAGTTTTTTCAGAAAGCTATACCGAGTTAGAAGTTTGTTATATCAAGTTTGCAAGTTTGAAAGACCTAAAACTCCAAACCTTTATTTATCCTTAACGATCCAAGTTTAACATAATCACTAAAGATGTCTCAACCACCACATTACTTCTTTTCTCATCCACCGCAACATCAGTATCCGTAGTATCAGGAACAGCAATACCATCAGTAACAATCGTATCAACAACCATCACAATCAAACTTTCATCAACAACCGTTCCGTCCACAACAACAATATCTCATGATGCAACAACATCAAATCATTCCTCAACAACAACCATATCCAATGTCACAACAACCAATTCAGTATTCGTCCAAACAACCTCACTGGTTTGATCGAATGTGTGAAGTTATTACAACTCAACAATCCAGACATGAGGCAGGATCACTTGATACACCCCCAATGCTTACACCTGGGAACTATGTTCAGTGGGCAAGTTGTTTCTTACGATTTATTGAACTTAGGAAACCCCATGGAAAATTCTTAAAACAAGTGATACTTGAAGGACCATTTCAGTGGCCAACCAGACTTGAAGGTGGTGACCTATCTGCTGATCCTCCACGTGCTCCTGTAGAGAAACCTCTTCCAGAATCTCTACTCACAGAAGAACAAAAACTACATCGTGAAGCTGATGAGTATGCCATGATCTATATACTTCAAGGAATTCCAAATCCAATCTATCGTAGTGTTGATGCTCAGAAAACGGCTAAAGCTATGTGGGAACATGTTCATCTACTAATGGAAGGCACTCAACTGAACAAAGATGATATGGAATCAAAACTCTACATGGAATACACTAACATCACAATTGAACCAGGGGAGTCACTTGAATCCTATTATCACCATTTCACTAATGTGGTAAATGATTTGGAACGACACAAAATTATAGTACCAAGGTTCGCAGTGAATTCCAAATTCGTCGGTAGTCTTGGTCCGGATTGTCAAAAGTATGTGACATTTGTTCGTCAAACCAAAAATCTTCATGATGCACCATATGGCTTGTTGTATGATTTTCTGAAACACCATGAACCTGAAGTGGAAAAAGATCGAGCTCTTCGAGGAGGTTACTCACCACCAGCAACACCAAATTCTTTGGCACTCGTAGCTCAATATCACTATGCTCCACCTCCAATGTCAAATCATGCTTATGTTCAAGAACAAAATTACTTCAGTTATCCACAACCTTCTACCTCAAACCAAACAGTTTCTTATGATTCATCTCCGCAGCATACTTAAACTCAACTTGTTCCATACACAAAGAGTGATGCAGTGTACTACTCGAACTCCAATGAAGATGATGATGAGGATTTTAACACGTTGAATCAGGGACTTGCTCTCATTGCTCGTGCTTTAAGCAAATTCTCCAACAAGACTAACAACCGTAAACGTTCTTCTTCTAACACAAGGAATCAAGCTGTTGTGCAAGATGGCAGGGTTGAAATACAGAACCGTAACTTTGGTCGATCAGGTTCAGGAGGTTATTCAGGAAATTTTGGGAATGGTCAGAGGTTTAACAAAAATGGAGGGTTCAGGAACAATTCAGGTGCTCCTCAGCAAAGATCTGAAACAGTTGAAACTGGGAACTCAAAGGAATGCAGTGTGGTGCTACAACTGTAATAAGAAAGGTCATATTGCAACAGCATGTCCAAAACCAAGAACTCGGGGCAGTAAGTTTCACAAGCAAGCATTACTTATGGCTCTCAAAGATGAAAAGGAAGGACATTTCACTGAGCAGGAGAACAGCTTCATGGCAAATGCGTACAACGATGATGACATGGAAGATCTGGAAGCTAATGCAGCTGTGATGCTTATGGCCAACATGCAGGAACTTCATATGAATGATTTAGGCCCAGTGTATGACACTGATGGTTTGTCTCAGGTACATGATCTTAATGCTTGCCTAATACATGAAATAACATCACCCTATGCTTCTGAATCAGATAAGGCGCAAGTTGCTCCATCTGACTCATCTTTATCTTCTCAATAAGATGAACAAATGAACACAGTTGTTATATTTGATGATGACACAGTTGTTTCATTTGATGATCCAATTGAGAACGACAAACATGATCATGTAGAACAAAATGAACCTTTCTATGATCCTGATCCTGACCAGATTTTGATGGCCAAACAACTACAGGCTCAAATTTTACTAATCCAGAAAAAGAACGAGCAAAATAAAATATTAAAAGAAACGAATGTGTCACTTACAAGAGATATTGAGTGCTATAAAATACAACTTTCAAATCTGGAACACAAAGTTAAACATGAAAAAGTCTTGAAATGGCTTTTCAAGAATATTACAATAAAGAACAAGATCTTCAACATAAAATGCAAGATTTAATTGAGTCAAACGGAAAATTGGTTTCAAAACTCGAAAATGAAAAGTGTGAACTTCAAAAACAAGTTGAACAACTTCAAAAAGAGCTTTTAAAAACACAAACAGAGTTGTCAATTTGCAAAAAGGATTTTTGTGAACATAAAGTACGAAAAAGGAAAAGTGAAAATAAATTAATCGGTGACATTGTTGATCTTGAAAACCAACTTAAAGAATTTCGTAATGTTGTTTACAAAACCGGAGGTTCTGTCACAATAATTCAGAAATTTACTTTGAAACGAGACCCGATAAAGGTTTTGCACTTGGTGATTTCAAATCAATGTTTCTTCGCAAAGCATTCAAAGCAAATCCTAAAATTTACAGTATGGAACAAATGCTTGATGATACGATTGTGCGTACTATTGTTTATGACACTGAGGAAGAAGAATAACTTGAAGAAGAGAGTCGATAAAAAATGAGTCAAGTAGAATATTGGAAACCATATGATTATTCAAAAGCTCCTCATATTTCTAAATCTTTTGTTCCTAAAAAAGAAATACCTGAGAAATCTTGGTATGTCACTGAGTCATATGTTTCATCTTCTAATGCGGCTCCTGTCCAAACTGTGGCACAAATAAATGGTCCTTTATCATCTTCTGGTGAAATTATTTCAAAACTTTTATGGAAGACATCAAAATTTTGGAAGAAACAATTGAACGTAATTCTGAAATAAAAATTGACACTTTTCAATCTGCTTATGAGCGAGAAAAGAGAGATATTTTTCAAAAACAAATGTTGCCAATCGTTCAACACCTCCGTCACTGTGCTAAACGTTTGGAATAGGAACTTCAAAAAGAAGTCAAATCAATGATAAACGTTTTCAATTCAAATGAAAATGCGATTTTGGTTCAAAAGCAAAGAAACGTTGTTTTAAAAAATGATGCTGATCGACTCTTGGAAAAAGTTCTCAATGCTGATATTTTGTCTGTTATCATGAATGCTCTTTATGAATCTGGTACTTCTATGCTTGTGGAAGATCATTGTGCTGATAATGATTTGCTGAACACTGAAATTAAGGCATTAAAACATGATAATGAAATGATGAGGAAAAACAATGATGATGTGAAAAAAAAAATTTCAAAAGAAATTCGTCAACTCAAACAAAGGCTTGAATGGTGTCAAGCTTAAAGTCTTGAACTGGAATTGCAACTTCAAAGTCAAAATGTTTCAAAATCTTGTCAGATTTGCAAAAACAATGAGTCTTTCAAAAATAAATGTCTTCAATATGAAAAGGAAATCGCAAAATTGCAAATTGACAATGCTGAATGGGAACAAAACCGGATTGATATTGCTTATTGCAATAGAAAACTTGAGTCTCAAATTCAGGACAAGAATCACATCATCATTGACTTTAAAGAGAAAATTAAGCTACTTGAGAAAGGAAAGTTTGTTGACACCACTGTGATAGCATCAGGATTATATCAAATAGACAAAACAGACAGGAATAATTCTGTTCAATACACTAATGTTGACCCTTCCACTTCTACAGGACTAGTCTCCACTAATAGCGTTAGCAGACCAAAGCGAAAAAGTAACAAGAAGAATAGGATCTTTCAACGTAAAAGAGGAACACTAGAAGCTCAAGAAGTAGAAGATCAACTTAGGAATTTGAATAAAACTCATGTTGCATCTAATTTAGATTCTAATCTGGCAAATTGTATTCAAAATCTCAATGTAATGAATGATGAACCTTTGAATGTTTTGAATATTAATGCATCTTGTGTGTTTTGTCGTAAAAGTGTATCATCTGGTGAATTCACCAAAAAGAAAGCGAGAACTAGTTGGAACTGGCAACGTTGGTTATAATATAAACCAGACTTTAAATGGATTCCTAAAATGTTGAATATATGTGCTTCTAACCAACAGGAACCCGCACTTTCTTTGGGTTCCACCCTTACTTCTGCTCCATCTTCGTCGTCTTCTTGTGATGCAGGTGGTTCAAATTGTTCTCTGGATTGTTGATAGTGGTTGCACCCGACATATGACAGGCAATCACAAACTGTTAGTCAACTTTGTTTCAAAGTTTATCGGAACTGTTAGATTCGGGAATGATCATTACACTCTAATCATGAGATACGGTGACTATGGAAGTGGGAACATTGAAATCAGTCGTGTTTATTATGTGGAAGGCTTAGGTCACAACCTCTTTTCAGTCGAACAATTTTGTGATGGGGATTTAGAAGTAGCATTTTGTGAGAAAACTTGTTTCGTTCGTGAGTTACAAGGAAATGATCTAATGTCTGGCTCACGTGGTTCAAATCTTTATACAATATCGATGTCTGACATGATTGCTTCATCTCCGATATGTCTTCTCTCCAAAGCAGAATCGACTAAATCTTGGTTATGGCATAAACGTCTTTCGCATTTGAATTTCAAAACTATGACTGAAGTTGCTCGTCATAAACTTGTTGATGGTTTTCCAAGATTCCGTTTTACCAAAGATCACTTATGTTTGGCCTATGAACAAGGAAAAAGTACTCGAGCTCATTTTCCTTCAAAAACCGAGAACAATACGAATCATGTTTTACAATTGCTTCATATGGATTTATGTGGCCCGATGCATGTTCAAAGTATCAACGGTAAACGCTACATACTGGTAATTGTTGATGATTACTCCAGATGGACTTCGGTTTATTTTCTACGAAGTAAAGATCAAGCTCCTTCAATGATCATCACCTTTCTCACTAAAATTCAAGTTCAGTTACGCAACACGGTCCGAATGGTCAGAACTGACAATGGTACAGAATTTATGAACCAGACACTTCGGTCATATTTTGAGAAAGTGGGAATTGAACATCAAACATCTATTGCAAGAAGCCCAAAACAGAATGGAGTAGTTGAAAGACGCAACAGAACGTTAGTGGAAGCTGCAAGAACCATGTTGATTAATGCTCAATTACCAGATTACTTATGGGCGGAAGCTGTTTCAACTGCATGTTACACTCAAAACCGTTGCATGATCACAAAACGCCATCACAAAACACCTTATCAGATTGTTCACAAAAGAAAACCAAACATCGATTACTTTCATGTATTTGGAGCACTTTGTTATCCAAAAAATGATCGTGATGATTTAGGTAAACTTAAAGCAAAGGCTGACATCGGAGTGTTCGTTGGATATTGTGAAAATTCTAAAGGCTTTCGGATTTTGAATCGTCGTACAAGAGAAATTCAAGAAACTATTCATGCTAATTTTGATGAACTCACACAAATGGCTTCTGAGCAAAACAGCTTAGGACCCGAATCCAACCGTCTTAACTTTCCGGATTCTTCGGCTGAACCATTGTCTCTCAACCGCAAAGAATTGGAAACCCTGTTTGCTCCATTGTTCGATGATACAATTGAAAACCGTCCTTCTGAGGTCTCACCAATTTCCGCTGCACAACCTGAAAATATTCAAGTACCTGACTCACCTCAACAAACAACAACAACTGTTGAGAAAGACGGTCCTCCAATTGCATCTCAAATAACAGCAGAACAAACCGCATCCAACTCACGACAATCGGCTGAAGATTCTACACCACAATCAGTTCCACAACCCGCAGAGTATGATCCAAATGCGTTCTTTAACCCGTTTGCACCGGCTCCAACAGATCCTGAAATAGCTGAGTCGTCCACACGCAATTTGGATCCTGCTAACGTGCGAGATACCTATCAACTTCACCCTTCGACACACAAATGGACTAGAGATCATCCATTAGTTCAAATTATTGGCCATCCAGATGCACCAATCATGACAAGACAACGACTTCACACAGATGGAGAAACTTGCATCTATGCACTCACAGTTTGTTAAGATGAACCTAAGAACATCAAACAAGCAATGACTTATGAAAACTGGATTGAATCTATGCAAGAGGAATTTCAGCAATTCAAAAGATTAGATGTCTGGGAATTAGTTGAAAGACCTGACAGAGTCTTTGTCATTGGGTTAAAATGGATTTGGAAAAATAAGCTGGATGCAGAAGGCACTGTCATACGTAACAAATCACGCTTGGTAGCTAAAGGATGCTTCCAAGAAAAAGGAATTGATTTTGAAGAATCTTTTGCTCCAATGGCTAGACTTGAAGCTGTTTGGATCTTTCTGGCATATGCTGCTCATCGGAACATGGTTGTTTATCAAATGGATGTGAAAATGGCATTTCTGAATGGTGAACTCCGTGAAGAAGTTTATGTCAGCCAACCAGAAGGCTTCGTTGATCCGGAACGTCCCAATCACGTTTACCGACTCAAAAAGGCTCTCTACGGACTCAAGCAAGCCCCAAGGGCGTGGTATGATAAACTATCTGCTTTCTTGCTGGCCAATAAATTTTCTAAAGGTTCGGTGGATCCAACGTTATTTACAAAAACATACGGGGTGGACTTACTAATTGTTCAAATATATGTCGATGACATTATTTTTGCTTCAACAAACAGTAGATACTCAAATGATTTTGCAAATTTAATAAAAGATAATTTTGAAATGTCCATGATGGGTGAACTTTCGTTCTTTCTAGGACTACAAGTTCATCAATCACCCCATGGAAGTTTTCAAAATCAGTCCAAATATGCTTTGGAAATTTTAAAGAAACATGGAATGATGAGCTGTGATACTTATAATACACCAATGGCCTATACCACAAAACTAGATGCTGATATACATGGGACTCCTGTTGACCCTACCAAATACCGCAATATTATTGGGTCACTCATGTATCTCACAGCTAGTAGACTTGATATAGTATTTGCTGTCTACATGTGTTCTCGTTATCAGTCCAAACCAACTGAAAGGCACCTCAATGAGGCTAAAAGAATCCTTCGATACATAAAGGGAACCATTAACTTGGGAATCTGGTATCCGAAGGATTCTGGTTTTGAACTAATTGCTTTTTTAGACGCTGACCATGCAGGATGCCTAGACACGCGAAAAAGTACATCAGGTGGATTACAGTTTCTGGGAGATAAACTGGTGTCTTGGCAATCTAAGAAGCAGGACTGCACATCATTGTCATCAACCGAATCTGAGTACGTAGCTATGTCTGCTTGTTGTGCTCAAGTCATTTGGATGAGATCACAGCTTAAGGACTATGGCTACCTATTCAATAAGATTCCGATCTACTGTGACTCCAAAAGTGCCATTGCCATTTCCTGCAACACCGTTCATCACTGCAAGTCCAAACACATTGATCTCCGCTATCATTTCATCAAGGAGCATGTCGAAAAGGGTACAATTGAATTATATTTTGTGGGAACTGAATACCAATTGGCAGACTTACTCACTAAAGCATTACCTCCAACAAGGTTTGCTGATCTAGTCCACCAAATTGGTATGCGATGTTTAACTCCAGAAGATCTGGAAAAGTTTTTAAAACACAAGTGATTGTCAAACATCAAAACTATCTTTGTAAATATTTTTCAAAAACCAAATACAAAAATATAAAACCTACAAAAACTCAATTTTATAACATACATATCTTGAGGGGGAGACAGAAAATTTTTCTACTTCTTCATTTAAAAGTTTTTTCTCATCACGAAAATATTTTTCTCGATGCCTCTTGAACCATTTGTTATTAAGTTTTTCAAATTAACATCTCGTGGTTGGTTCAAGAGGATGTAACATCCAATATACTCGAAGCGTTTATTGCTCGGACTCACAATTTTAAGTTCTAAAAACCTTAGGGACTTAATGTGCTTAATTGGTTAATACTTTGAATGGCAAACAAGTTAAAGGACCAAAAATGACAAGTTTTATAGTTTTCAATATATTAACCTAAATCAAACCCTGCTTCTCTTTTTTCCACACAAACAAACGCACCCATTCGCTGCCATTTTTTTTTTCCATAATCAAGATTTTTAGATCAACGAGATTTTGTGATTGTAAGTGTTAAGATTTATCATTTTTCTTGCTTCACTCACTCGCCCTAATTCTGTTTATGCTTTCTGTGATTACATAGTCTCAAATCGACTATTAGGGTTTATACTCATTAAAATTGGGTGTTTCTTAGTTAGGATGTTTTAGGTTAATTAATCTTGATGGGTAGTTGCGGTATGTCCCAATGTGTAAGAATCCATCCTTGGTTTGGTTTGATTCCTATTTCATCTTTCTCGCGTAATTTAGGAGTTTAGGGTTTTGGTGCTTGTCGTTCATGGCTGACACTCTCTGGCTTATTGTTTGTTTGATATGAGTGTTGTTTGTGACTTGTAAGCTTTCTCTAAACATGCTCATTTAGTCTCATTGCATCTCAATAATGTTTGCTTGTGTTTCATTCATATGCGCCAACTGTTTGATCTTTTGTGTTAGATGTGTTAGGCTTACGTAATGTTTGGAATTGGATTATGCATTAGGATGCCTATTGTCACCAAACTATAGTAGACCCTTAGCCCATTTCTTTCAATTGATTTTTGGTCTATCGAGTTAACTGATGAACTTGTCGAGTTATATGATGAACTTTTCAAGTTATGTGTTGAAACCGTCGAGTTTGATACTTGTGAGAGTTTGTGCATGAACTTATCGAGTTAGGACATACATGTTATCGAGTTAAAGTTTCTGTCGAGTTATGAGTCATTATCAAGTTTTATGCATATCGAGTTAAATGCTGGTTATCCTATTATCTTTTTTATCGAGTTTGGAAACTGAGTTTATCGAGTTAGATGTCTTTTATCGAGTTATCTTAATCTTGGCTTATCGAGTTATCTCTATTTTTCACCTTATCGAGTTTCACAAATTGTTTTATCGAGTTATAACAATTTTATCGAGTTTGACTTTGTTGCAAAATTTTTGAGTTATGTAATAATTTTCGTAGACTGTTCTTGTTCAAAGGCTTTTCCACTCCGAGTTAGGAGTTTCAAATGGAACCATCGAGTATGGGTTCTAGTTTTACAACCTTCATGAAAAGAAATGCTGCCCAAATTTTTCTAAATTTATCGAGTTAAAGGTGTTTGTCGAGTTAGGCTATGAGTAACATTTTTATTGAGTTATGTGATAAGTTTTGTCGAGTTATGTGACTTTTCATGTGATGTAGTACTCAGTTTGGTTTTATCATGTTATGATTATGTGATTATCCTATTGTCTTAGGTGATTGCTTTTTACCATAATGGATTACATCTTGGACTTTTGTTATGCAACTAACATGTATGTCACCACATTGCTTCTGTTAGTTTTATGACACATTTCAGGTCCAAACATGTCGATTGCATCCACACCTAGACATGAATTGATTCAGGGAGAAGAAAGAACAATCGCAAAGACAAACCAGAAAGTAAATCTTGAGACAATTACGTGCCATCCAACATGTGCAATCATCTTAGAGATACTTAAAGGACACTTTATTTATAATCTTCTCACCATCACATGCATAGTACCAGAAGTCTACTTAACACAGTTCTGGGAATCTCTTGAAGTTAGCAGAAATAACAAGTCCTTGGGTGTTCGTCTTGATCACAAAGATATTGTGTTTGATGTGAAAACTCTCCGCACTGTTCTTGGTTTGCCTGTAGAAGGAACAAGAAACCTCAAGAAATTCACTCCTTTGCCTTCATTGTTAGAAATTGTCAGACTTCTTCGAGAACTGGAGTATGATGAATCACAGGTCACACTCAACAAAATATCTACTGTCGACTGAAAATTCATTCCACAACCATGGCTCACACTTTACTCAATCCTCACCAATAGTTTAACTGGCAAGGAAACTGGGCACGAACACCCTTCTATAGAAATCATGCAGATTTTCTGGGGGGTTGTCAAACTAGCAAATATTGACTATGCTCAACTGATTTGGGAGGATATGGTTTATCAAGCAAGACAGTTTAAGAAAGCCTCGAACTCAAGAATTCCATTCTACATATTCGCTAATTGTCTCATCGCTCATTTCATGCATATACACCCAGATATTGATTGCAGAGTGGAAGATCAAAAAACACACAACTGCAATGGATCATATGTATACGCGAACCAGAATTCAGAAGACAAATACTCAAAAACAAGGAATGAGAATTCCTACAAGTTTGTTACCTGAAGCTATCCTTTGTACCGAGGCATATAAAGTATATGATGAAGCTCCAAGAAACGACCAAGTTGGTTTGACTCAGACGAAGAAAGGGAAAACTTCTAAAGCTGCAGCTAAAATCAAAACAATTCCCAAGTCAAGAACTAAGAAAGTCACTCTACAACCTAAGAAGAAAGTGACAACTCTTCGTGATGAACCAACTGATGATGAAGGAGATGCTCAGAAAGAGTTGGAGACTGAAAAGCTTACACTGACTAAGAAAAAAAAGGTAGATAAGGGAAAAGCAAAAGAAACTCAAGAAGAATCAGTCACCTCACCAATGTCCAAATCCGAAGAAGATGAACAACTGCAACTAACCATAAGAAAAAGCAAACAAACGGAGGAGGAAAGAATTACTAGACTAACAAAGAAAGGTGAAGGTTCTGGTACTCAGGATGTGGAAATGACGACTCCAGATTCAGAAAGAGATGATCAATCATCGGAAGAAACACGTTCACAAACATTGTCATCCTCTGATCAAGATGGTGATGATTCCAAAAATGAACCTGAGTCATCCAGTTCAGTACCAAAAGACTCTCTCGATAAACCAGCTGAAAGTGAAGAAGAAGAAGAAGCTCCAAAAAGCAAAGATGATAATGCATCCGGAAGTGAAGAAAGTAGTGATGAGGAAAATCAGTCTGAAAGTGAAGAAGCTAAGAAAACAGATGATGATGAAGAAGATGTGAATGATGAAAGTGATGATGAATCTGATGGTGATGGTAATGATGAGCAGATTGATACTAGTAAAGACACCACTATCGACATTGTTGGTGTTGATGATGAACCGTCGACAGTTCAACCACAACAACAACCTTCATCACCTAAACAAGGTCATCCTCAGAAAACCCTTGAACTACCAACAACAATTCACCCAAGCTTGCTGAAATCATTACATGAACAACTCAAGATGCTACAAAAACAAGTTAACAACCAAAAGAGTGATGTTGAAGCATTCAAAGTGTACAATATTGATGCAGCAGTTAAGCACCAGGTGAAAGAGAGATTACCAGGAGAGGTTCGCAAATATATTCGTGAGAAACTTCCTTCTACCGTGGAACACTACGTCAGAGATAATCTTGAAGGGATTGTTTCTCAGAGGTTTCAAACTACACCTATCACCATTCAAACTCTACCTCCAAACCCTTCTGTAAGTGATCTCAAAGGTAAACTGTTGGAAGCAATTGTGAATGATACTAATGAGAATGATCTACGCAAGGCACTAATTAAGTCAATCAAAAGAGCTGAAAAGAAAGACGAAGCTTGCAAGAAGACGAAGGCTACCAAGCGTCGTCATGATGATTCAGACCCAGATGATCAGCCACAACAAGGAAAAAGGAAGAAAGTATCCGGTTCCACCTCCAGACCTCCAACTAAAACCACAACTGTCAATGTTCCAGCTGATCCAAACCCTACACATTCAACCGAGGAAGCAGGTGTAGATATGGATGACATCCCACCACTAATCACCGAAAACATTGATGCACCACCTAAGGAAGCTCAATTAATTCCAGCTCCTGAATGGATTAATCCCGATGCACCTTCGTTTAATTGGTTTGATGACATGGTCGATGCTCACCCTGATGTCCCTAAAGCTGAAGAAATGACTGAAGGATCGATTGTAAACTTCACTAAACGAATCAAGAAAGTGATGCAAACACAAAAACTTCAGCTTTCTGACTTGGTTAAGATTCATGCAGCAGGGTTCACAGAATTCAAAACATGCACCACATCTGAACTCGAGTTTGAATATAACGTTGATGAAGTTGCAAGAGCTCTATCGGAGAATATTACTTGGGAAAAGAGGCCATCATGGGACAAAATCTACCCCGGCACGGATCCTGATGACTTTAAGTTTCAAGATTTGTCTCAACCTTTACCTCTCATTGGTCCTCCTAGTGAACCAAAAATTCCTAAGCAATACTTCTTCATCAATGATCTCCAGTATCTTATCCATGGGAACACAGATCTAAATCACCTTTATGCTACATCTCTCACCAAATTCAAAGCCGCTTCATATCCTCTGGAAGACCTTAAAGATCAAATGAGAGGATTGTACTCCACGTCTATCAGCAAGTATAATGTTGAAGAAGCTTTGTGTATGCTTCACTGGCCAGAGATGCGCAAATGGTTCTATAAGTACAAGCTGACATTCCGATCTAAGCACAAAGTCTTCTCACAACAACGAATTCTTTCCATCACAGAAGTCCCAGTAACTGAGAAAAGATTCGGTTATAATTTTCTTGACGAAATTGTGGTCCGTCGAATCGATGACAACTTGTATAAATTCAGTGAAGCAGACTATCATCGGTTGAACCTCAATGACATAGAAGATATGTACTTACTTAAGGTTCAAGGCAAACTTCAGCATCTGCCCGACAGCCTTCAGTATGACATCATCAACTCTATTCTGTTCTTCATGAGCCAAACCATCATCAAAGCAAGAGTAGAAGATGCACAATTAGGAGTCGAAAGCTATCAAACGTCACTCAACTTTACTGCTCCACAAAAACAAATTCCTGGCATCCCGTATTTAAGGCCTTTCATCTTCAACAACAAACCCTTTGGAGTTGTTTACCCGTATAGGGATGGATACAGATTCATGAGATACGAAGAGGTTCACAAGTTCGGGGATCAGACTCTCAAGTTTTTCAGAATTAAGCTGAAAGAAAAGCTCAAGGAACATGACAGTGGGAATAATGTGGGATGAAAAAGTAGAGATGTGAGGGAAGCACTTAAGTTCATGGATAGGATTGATCAAAAGTTAAAGTTCAGGGAGCACATACGCAGATTGGAGAGCTTGATTGGAGGAAGAGCACCGATTCCGAATATTCTCACTTACCGCCGTCCGGATACTCCTCCTGTCTGATCAATTTGGTATAATATTATCGTTATTTCATCATAATTTTCTTCATCTATGACTTTGGTTTGTGCACATATAACAGTGTACAACCCGTGCTTGTAATGAAAGGACCCCGAGGTATGCTTCAGTGCCTCAATCCTAATATAAAAAGCGAAGGCTTCTTACTTTTGAGTAGAATTAATCAAACATTTTCTGATTTTCATAATTCTGCTCAAAAGACAAGTATTTCACCTCAATGAGTATTCACTTGTTGAGGGGGAGCACTTGAAAACTCATCGTTTTGAAAAACAAAAGTTCTTGTTGATATCTCCCCATAAGACTCAAAAAGCATATTTTAATCAAAAGTTTAACAAAAACAACATTTCATATGCTATTTTTGAGGGGGAGAAAAGTGAAAGTGATTAAAATATGAAAGTTCAAAGTTGCTTAAAGTCAAATCTCATGCGAGCTAGACTCAGGATTGACCCAAGAATTGACGAAACATATAAGTTAATAATCGAAAAGACTTATCCTCGACGGGTAATAACATCAAGTTAGTTATTAGAGCTAGTTGTCACTTAAAAGCTGACAATGGAACTCTTTAACTAGCCACGTAAGCGTGTCTCGAAAAGGATTTGTCTTAGTAGAAATGTACCGTTTTGAGAAACTTTATGTGGACTTGACCAGGCCGGGTAATAACTTCAAGCTAGTATAACTAGTGATGTAAGCGTGTCTCGAATCGGTCTTGTTCACTAAAAGTGGATCAATTCAAAAAAGTGCTTGCTCCTCCCGCATGTGCAAATTTATTAAAAACTTATGAGCACACGTGAAGGGGGAGCCCTTTAAAAGTAAATACAAAACTCTCAAAGTGTTAAACAAAATGTTTGATAATCACAAACACTTTGAGAGATTTTCAATAAAAGGTTTCATGGCAATTGTAGGATAATCATGGAGTTATAAGGTGATTAAGATAGGAAAAACCGTCTTATGATCCGCCAGAGCCGGAAGGATCTACCCAAGGACATCACCAATAGTTAGAATTAGAAGTCCTTAGGCATGATACGAAAAAAGGAGAAAAGAATGAAAGGGGAAAGAAGGAGTTGAAGAATTAAAAAGAAAAGTAAAGAAAAGGGTGAAAATAAATAGCCCTCCATATGTTCAACCTTAGGGTAGACACCGGGTTCAATTCGTATGCTACTGGTTGTTGCAAAGACAACACCGGTATTGAAGATAAAGTCGTCATGGACCCAGTGACGCAATGCACTAAACCTTCTTAACCACTCAAGTTCTCTTAAAAGAGCTTGTTTCATTCTCACGGGGAACCGGTGTAAACTATCGACTTGTCTCTTAGAGATGGTTGATATTGAAGCAGGAGACCCCTCCCTAGTCTTCGCATAGGAAACCTAAGTGTGCACTTATCGAGTCAAGAGCCATGAGATACATCAAAGATCTCTTAGGAACACTTAGTATTTCTACAACTGGTGTTCTACATCAATGGACACCAGCTGTAAATTATCGAGTCCTTCACAGATCCTAGATATCTGCCAAGAACGTTTATGAGAGAATTACAAATGTATTTCTCAATGATTGAACGGAAATTCCTGCCAGGGTCAACATCAAATAGTCCTGACAGCAGGTCACTTCGGTAACCCCACACGGGTTACGCTTAGTGTTCGCGGTGGTTCTTTAGCAGTCTACAATCGTGGAGTGATCCCTAGCGACTCACCCAGTCATTGAGCTACTTAGTAGGTCTCGTAAGCTCCTTCGGGAGTATCTGATATGGGAACGGCCTGGATAAGGATTAGAAGGAGTTTTCACAATATGCTGTTGACGATCTCTAATTCCTTATCTGTAAGTACCGGTTGATTATTGCTAACTGTTTACCTGCAGGTACATATCACCTCCATGATGGTAGATTCCAACATGCTCAAGTACACATCTTGAAGTCAAAGAAAGCTCCCCTAAAGATCTAAGCAACACAAAGTTCAAAGAAAGATTCTACGCCAAAAAGAAGAATCTACAAAGTAAAGAGACTAAAGATCAAAGTGAAAGAAAGGGAACTACGTGCATGTGAAAGTCAAAGTCCAAAGATGTATGAGCATGTTGGAATGGCGGACAACCACCACAGACACAGAAGTGACGAACGGCAGACAACTTCATAACATGATCACCATCACATCAACAAAGAACGAAGTACAAAGAACGAAAAAAGACTTTGCTAACCATTTTTGAAGATGTCAACAACAAAGTATAAGTTTAGAAGATGACGACGTCAGGCAACCTTTGATGACCAACACTTAGGGGGAGATTGTTGGGAATAGACTTTATTAATTCAAGTGTCGGTCATTGAGTTTTGTAATAGGTTGCAATATTAAGTTAGTACGTTAGTGATTTTATATGTTTTATTAAGTTTTATGCTAAGTTTATATGTTTGGTAAAGGTCTAAGAGCATATTTTGTAATATTGTCAAAGTTTGGTGAAGCCCTAGTCCTTACCTATAAATACCTTTGTATCCCCTCATTTGAGGGTGTTGGTTCTCTAGTAATATTATCTCTTTCATTTCTTTTCAAGAGTTCCTTCCACTCTCTCTCTCTAAACTACTTTCTCTCTCTAGAATTCTATGTGTTTATGTTAAGAAATCATGACCTAACAAATCTCTTTGAGAAAAAGTCATGGTGTTAATTTGGGGTTGTTCGGGATTAAGAATCCCAACTGATTATTTTTTTTACTATCTTACTTGATAGACACAATGGTTATAGAGTATATAATAGTTTTTACTATCTTACTTTACTAATGGATTCTTATAGGGTTGTTTGCAATTGCTTACTGAAACTACTTATAAAGGGATTGTTTTCAGATAGCTTATTGAAATAGGTGCTTATATGGGTTGTTTGGGTATGCTTAATGGAACTACTTATTAAGAGAAAGACACTATTTGTGATTTGTTATTTAAACCACTACATATAAATGGGCTCTTCAGAATTGTTTGTTGAAACCGCTTGGCGCTTATAAAAAAGGTCCTTTTGTGAAAGGGTTTTAATAAGCATCCAAACAACCCCTTCATAAGCAACAATTTAAAAAAATAAATAATTTTGTTCAACTTTACAAGCAGTTGTATGTGCTTTTTAGTGCCACTGTTATGATTGATAACTTGTTTGAGCAACTATTATGTGCTTAATGACCAGATTATCGATGGATCCACATCCACCTAAGCAAGAATCCTAATATTCATGTAGATGTTAAGGTGTTTGGATGAAGACCTACTCTTCAGGTATGTAACCCACAAGTAAATAGATACTCAATCTAAAGTAAGTAGCCATTTTCTAAAATTGGTGGATTTTTAAAACTTTTCTTATAAGATACAGGTCAATAAAAGAATAAAGTGTGTCCAAAGTTTTCAAATCATTTCCTTGCTGTTATATCAAAAGTATTACTAACTAGTGCAAAATATATTCATTAGTCTCTTAGTAAATGCATTCCTTTTTTATACAGATCTTTGAGAAACATGTGCATTAAGGTAGTTGTTGGAGCAATAGTGCCTCTATCAAGGATAGGTGTTGCATTCATGCTCAACTTTTGATACATTAATAATGTGATGTTATACTAATCCAACATTTTCACATACAGGCTCCAAAGAAAGGTGGAAAACCAATTGTAACCAAGAAGAAAACGGTATCATTTTTTCTTTTTACTGTTTTTGTTTAGTAATCTGGTATAAAACGATGGTAAAACTGTTGGTTTTGAATTAGGTGATTATATGGTGTTATTAGAGGTTACAAATGTAAGCTACATGACTGTATTTTCATTGCTATGAATAGATGCAGGTTTTGTGAGTAACCTTAACAGTTATGTGATGACAAATGTTTAGCTGATTAGTAGCTTAGTGAATCACCAGATGTTGTCTTATTAGGCAGTTTTTTCAATCACTGAAAAAGACTAATAGCATTTATTAGTTTCGTTGGCCACACTTTCTACTAATTTTTTACTGGAAAGTGTAGAAACGAGCTGACTCATGGTACTGTGCTCCCCAAGTGTGCCCCCTCCTTACCAGATTGTGCAAACAGTAACTGTGACACTTACATTCCAGGAGCAACGCAAAAATTGGATGGTGAGGTATTATGGTTCAAGGTACACCTTCATTATGTTTCTTTTCTTATTTGATCAAATGTTTTAATGGTTTAACATCATTTCGGCCATCTCAACCATTCCAAAAAATTGGCCTGCTATGCCTTTTAGTTGCTGTTAAAATAGATCGGTTTGCTATGTTTAGCATTAGTAAATTCCTTTAACAATGGAAGTGACTAATAAAGCATATAAATTTTGACATACTTACGGACATTGTCAAGATCAATAACCACATGTCCGTGTAGACATTAGCAGGGAGTAACGGTATATTACAATTGCTAAAAGTTTACTACCATGTATTAGTTTGTACGGTTATAGTGTTCTTGGATATTTATCTGTCTGTACTTTTTATTATGAGCGACCGACCATGCTAATAAAGATGCCAATTTTTTTATTATTTATATTCCTCAATAATGTTTTAATAATTAGAACTACTTATTCTGTTGGAGGTGCTTACTTCTTTCGCATCCCTTAATTACAAATCCTATTTTGCAGGAGAGTCAATCTAAGTGTAGAAACAAAGGTCATCAATGATGCAACAAACTCAAATCATGAGGAAGAAAAAGAAGCTTGTGAAAAGACCTAACTTTTGGTAGCTCTAAAAACAATGTTCAGCAAGTAGATCAACTATGTATGCACTTTGATTGACAAGATGTTGAGGTATACATCACATAGCTACACGAAAAAAAAATTGAGGTTAACTTATCAGTAGTTTTTTTTTGTCACTGGATGTAAGTCCTTGCAGATTAGATCATTTAATAACGTCGAACTTATTGACTGTCGGGTGTGGAATACGTTGTAAGCAAGTGGCTATCTCAGGTTAACATTACTCTAGAGAAATTTAAGTACATTTACTTTGTTCATTTAATAAAAGTTTCCATGTTTTCATCAAATTATGTTCTTATGTTTAGAGCCAATTTGGGATTCTGATTTAACCCATTTGAAGTAATAATGCAGTGATAACATGACATGAAACTATAACCAAGTTAACCTCTCTAAGAGAGCTAGCTTCAGTCTAAACTTTCATGTGTGCCTACCCATTTTAAGTAATTTGTGTCATTAGTAAGTGATTGAATTTGTTAACGTAGCAAATACCACTATGCATGTAACACAAAACCGTTGACTACGATGCCCCGCCGCAACGCGGCAGGCCGGGACTCATCTCGTTGCTTTGTATTTATATCTTCTCATATTCTTTAATTTAATGTTGCTCATGCAATGAGTAAAAACAAAAGAGCTAGGTCTCATAAGTGAGTCCTTTTTCGTTTTTTTTTTCAGCTAGCAACACATGAAGTCTCTTGTTTGTTAAGAAAAGTTTTTTTTTCACAACACGGTAACTATATAGCAAAAATATGGTGAGGTAAAACTGGTAGGTTAGTAAGTGGTTGATAAAGAAGCTAATGTGATGCTTAGATGATGATGAGTGCGCAAACACTCATCATTTTTATCGTATTTAAACTGCCAAAAGATACAAAAACAATCAAAAAGTCATCAAAATACTGAAATTATCCCAGGGATTGTGTTTTATGTGTTTTAAATGCAAAATGAGCAAAAACAAATGAAAAACGATCAAAGCTTGCAATATTGGCAGTTTCAGTCCCCCAAGTTTCAAAATTTGTCAAAAATAGTCCCTATGCATTTATTTTGATAGAAAAGTCAACCCAAGTCCTTAAAAAATCAAAAGTTATCAAAAACGGACTTTGGGTGAAAAATTTGGAAAATCTACATATTTGGTCCCTGGAGTTTGGAAATTTGCAGAAATAGTCCCTGGGAATTTTGAAAATTAAAAAATTGCAAAATTGGCTTTTGGAATATTGAACTTGGCAACATTGGTCCTTCTTGGTACTTTTGGGGAATTACAATTTCAGTCCCTATGTTTTGTGGAATTTCAAAATTGGTCCTTGTGACTATTATACCATCCGGACCCTTAATGTAATAAAACCAAAACCAAATTTAACCCAAAACAAAACCAAGCCAAATCCAACCCCTTATAACTCCAGCCCACTCCATCACCACACCCTCAGCCCACCCTCAAGCCCAATCCACCTCACCCCCGTTTAATAATACTACTCCCACCCTCGGTCAAACTTTGACCCCCAATTTGACCATCCCACATTGACCTCCACCTCATCACCTCTCCCACTCACCCCTGCAAACAGCCAATACACCATCATCACCCCTACTACCTTCTCCCCTGCAACACTCAACCCCCCCCCCCTTGCACTCCAAACCAAAAGCTACACTCCAAAATCTCATCCCTAGCATCAATAATATGAGGAAACAGCCAAAGGAAAGTAGGCGCCAAAAACATTTGAACGGCCAAGATGCAAATTCCTAATCCAATGGTCAAGAGTATAAGCTGGGAAGAGTCCAAGGCATTCAAAAACCCTAGTTTCTGAGTATAAAAGGAGAAGAGATGCAGTGGAGCAAAGGGCTAGTTTTTTAGTAGTTTTAATTTAATTTTTCAAGTGTTGTAATTTTAATCCAAGTCTCAGTTGTAATTTGAACCTTTCAGTATTAATATAAGTGATTATTTCAGAAATTCAAGTTTGCATTCCATTTTCAGTTTCATCAAACAATAAATAAAAATAAAAAATAAATATATTCAGAAAATAATAAAAATATATATATAAAAAGGAAGACAAGCATGGAGCAGGGTAGCTTAAGGATGGACCTGGGTTAGTGGTTTCATGGGAAGCCTATAGGTTGGTTTTAGTGGTCCTGGTTCATTTATATTTGCTTGGAAGGCTTTGTAAGAAATTTTCTCATTTTTCATAAATTCTACTGTTCAATAGCTTAATTATTGTGCATCTCAGCTTATTTGTGCTTATTTAATAGATCTTAGCTATAATACTGCTTAAACATCTAGGTTTGTTCTTAGAAATAGCATTGTGTTAAAGATTTCTTGTTTAACTGCCATTTTTAGCCTCTTAGGTAATAGTAGGTATTTGTTGTTATTGATTGATGTTATCTGTTAACTTATGCTTTGTATATCATAATAAGGTCTTAGGAATAAATTTCATGGTCTAAATTTATCATTAGCTAAAAAAATCACCAATTCAGTCACAATTAAGGGTGTTTGGATCATGCTATTTGGCTGAGCTCTTGTTGTTTGTTAGTGTATCTTTTTGGTTTAGATTAACTGCTTAGGGTCATACTAAGTCAAATTGATCATCAATTCAGTCCCAATTCTACCCAAAGTCAAAATCACAACAATCTTACCCACACAGTTAACTGTGTGGGTTTTGAAGTCCAAAAAGCATGCACATTGATTTGAAAGTTGATAATTTTCATTAGTTTAACTTCATTTAAGCTTATCAGTGTATTTTAAGTCATTAAATCAAGATCTAAACTCATCAAAGTCAATTTTCAAGTTTTACTCAAAAAGTCAAATGCATGATTTCAGATTTTTTCCAAAACTAGCAGGATTTATTGTGATTTTTAGGAGTTGTATTAGGCCTTGAAACTTATTCTAGTGTTAATCTATCAGTTGAACTTGTGATTTCCATAGTTTTTGTAATTTTGAGAACTTTATTTGTGGACACTTTTGCCCTTGGAACACAGCTGCAGGGCAAGCTTTGTGCCCTGCTTCAGCAGACCCACCTCATACCACCACCTTTGGTGGTAGTTTGTGGCCACCCCAGTGGGTCCCACAACCCACATTTGGTTCCTTACAACCCCCTCCTACCAGGGATCATAAGTTGACCTTGGGTTTGACCTTTAGACTAGTGGACCCCACTTTGTTTTGCTCCCAATCTCTGTCCCAAATCTGTCTCAGATTTCATAATAAGCAATTGCTTATTCAAGTTTTGTGGCTTATTCTAGTTGCTTATTTGGTTGAAACTTACTCAATATAGTTCATGTAACTCAGAGAAACCTATTTTCATCATTGTGGACCCCACCTTACTCCAATTGAGCTAAATTCCTTATGCAGTCAACAAAAGTCAACTGAGTGGGCTTATAAGCACTCAAGTGCTTATTTCTGGGTTACATCAAAAGTGTTTTCATAAAAAGTTTTAGTTTTTAGTGTATAATTAGTTTGGAAAAAGAAAAAACACCAAAAACCAACTTTAATTCTAGTGATAGCTTCTATTTAATAGGAATTATCATTTTAATTTTCTTTTTAGCTTATTTATAAGCAATATATTATTTTTATATTTTTATTAATTCTCTTTTAGGTTAAAGTAATTTTAGAAATTTTTCCAGATTTTTCTCTTGTCTTTTAGTGGTTTTCAGAATTAATTTTAGTTTAATTAATTATTAATTAATATTAAGTAATTAAATAGCATAATTAGATTTTATAAAGTACAACCTAGTTTTTATAATTTTTCTAGCTTTTATATTATTTAAAACATTTTTATAAATTTTTCTATAATTTATACTGTTCATTTTCTATTTTTTATAATATAATTAGTTTAATTAGAAATTAATTAGTAATTATAATAATAATTAGTAAATTAGTTTAAAAATACATAAAATCAACTTTTTATAATTTTTTAGGATTCCTGTGATGGTTAATTAGATTTGTAAAATTTTTCTTAATTTTCTAAGCCTTTTTAGTATTTTTAATAATTCTAATTAGTTTAATTAGTTAATTAATAAATAATTAGTAATTAATTAATAATAAATAATTAAATAGTGTAAAAATAATTTTTCTTTTTCTTAAAATTTTCTTTATTTGTTAGGATTGTAAAAATAATAATTTCACACTTGTAACCTTTCCCGTCCATCAGTTGTACTTTTTGTTTCGTTCGTCTGTGTACGTTTTTAATTAAAACGTACGTTTTTAGGTTTTAGCTCAAATCTTCTTAATCTCAATACCAGTAATCAATCACATAGCTTTCCTGAGCTATTTAATTTCATAATTCTCAAATAATTGTTATCACAACCCTTTTCCGTGAATAATCACCCGATCACAAGTACGCTAAAGCACAATTCACACCTCGTCGGGACATAACGACCTGGTGATACCCTTTATTACCCGAAAGCATTGGTCTAGGCTCTTTGACTTTGTTGACCATTCTTTGGTCAATATAAGTTGACGGTTTAGCATCAATCAGATGACAAAATGGAGTGACAATTAAAGATGCACTTCATGTGGCACTACTGATGCTCTAAATTACCATGTATTACTGACCATTGCAGACATAGTATATTGGCGAATGGGTTGATGACAATCACACACTGTCAAACTTACATATCTTGTGCTCTAATGATTTTTAATCAAGGTTTTGGGTGATGTTTGTTTCTAAAAATAAGCCAGATTTCTAAGTTGACTTCCTTTTACATGTAAAAAGCTACATCTATGTATTCTAATATACAGTACTTTTGTACCACCCATCTAAGCTGAATAAAATTAAATGGGCTGATATGTCTTTCCTAATATAAAACTTTTGTACAACTCTCAAATGCATATTTATTCTACACCAAAAATAAAACTCACTTTTCACCTATATTTGTAAATTTATAAACTATTCAAAGCAATTAAACACCCACAGATAACTGTTCTTCACCCAAATCACCATTTAATGTTATACGCATTCAAACCATCAACCAAATTTCCAATCATCTCCAAAAATAATCTTTTGATTACGTTTTGGAATTGTGTCCTTGATTTTCTCCAACAACACAATTGATATCATACCACGCGTTTGCTGCCATCCTGTTGAATTTGGTAATGATCTTGCTTCTTTTACAACTTTGTATCGATATATTTGAATTATGTTTTTGTTATTTTTTACTTTTGATATATTGGGGCAAAATTTTTAATTTACAATAATCACAGGTTTTCAATTAATTTGTTAGTTTGTATAACTTTTATTGTTTGTATGATCAACAGGATGTATATTGAACAAAACCCTAAAAATATGAATTGGGGATTCTTTTAGGGTCCTTTAAATGAATAAAACATAGGTATCAAAAAATAATATTCCATGATTAGGTGATTTTAATGCATTCATAACAACATCCAAAAATAACCTACGAATTGGTATATATATCTTTGATTCAAAGATTATCGTCAACCCTAATCATGACTGAAAATTTGTAGTATTGAATCAAACTCCATAATTTCGGTAAGTTTTAATTTTATTTGTATTGAATCGATTTGGTTTGTATTATTAATGTTTTTTTTATGTTTATTATATAAACCCAGTAGTTTAGGTCTGGGATGCAGCCAAGTATGAAAAACTGAGACTGAATCATGTAGCGGATATGATTTCGGTAAGTTGAATACTGTTGTTGTTACTAAATGTTCTACTCGATTTGATTTTTTGGGTTCAACTCATCGAAACATGTAGCGGATATGATTTATGAAGATGGAATTTAGGTATTGTAACCAAAACACCACCTGTATTACTTTTGTTTAATTATGTTTTGTTTTGAGTTCATTTGTTTAATTATGTGGGTTCATGTTTCATTCTGAGCCGTAGGGTTATAGACACACATAAAAAGGTTGTCTTTCACATATGCATTCTAATGGCCAAAATTAACCCAATTAAAGGTTCGGTTCACCACAAAGTTATGGTTTATGTTTTTTGCATAACTCCAGTGTAATACATATTTGGTATTGTGTTTTTGTCAACGCAGGTGTCAAACATCTGTTGTTGATCAACGAATGGATATAATTGTTGGTGAAGCAAATGGCATCGACATTGGAATTTCACAAAAAGAGGTATATGATGTAAGTTTTTTAAACTGTTACAACTCTACAACATTGGAATTTCAAGAAAAAAAATCTTCTTTGTAGATTGACAATATACGTTTTCATTTCAATTTCCTATCAAATTTGATCCTTTTATATACTTGGTTAATAAGTGTTTCACATTGCGGTCCTACATTTTTTTAGTTACGCTACACTTATTTGATGATGACGATAAAATATATAATAATCTAAGTTTCAATGCTAAGCATTTTAACGGAACATGTTACAGTACTCATTTCATTAGATAAAGTTTGATGTCTTGATTCGATGCATTGACAACTTTGGCTATGGTTGTAATAAAAGCCCACTAAACAGTAACAGTAACAAAGAACTTTTAGAGCACAATGGCGGTAATAGTAACGACGGCTGTAATAGTGTAAGCTTTGTTGCTTTTTATATGTGTTTAGATAGTATTTGTTCATACATTGGATTGGAGGATTTTATTGCTTGCGGTTCATAATTTTTAAAGTGTCTTATTTAAAAACCTATGTTCTTATCATTTTTCTATTCAATGCTTAATTGTTGATACTTTCTCTTTTTCAGAAAGAACTTAATGATAATGAGGCAAAGTTTCTAATAGTTTTGGAATTAAAATACCATCATTATACGAGCAACTATTATAAAGGTTTGGATATATTTGATATTCATGCTATGTAGTTACTTGAATTTGAAATTGAGTCACTGGAGTTAAAAAAGTTACATGTAGGTTTATCTCCACTGCATTCAATGACTAGATGATATTGAAAAGCGGAAAGAAACAACAGGTAAGTACAATCTCATAGAAGTTTTTAATTTAGTACGCATCAGTGTGTCACTTAATTTGATTACTAACAAAATTAATTTGAACTATGCAGAACTAAAATCCATTGTGGCTGATGCATAAATGAAAGAGGTAGAATGTCCAAATTGCACACTTCTTTTGAAGGTTTGCTTCTCTTGCCTTTTATTTGTTTTACTTTTGTGGCTATGCATCTTTAATACTATGCCGGTGATACGGGTGTTGCCACGAGGCCTAAGTCGAATAAGAAGAATGTAGGAAATGTTAGTTTTAAGTATTACAGACAGATAACTGATGCATTTGTATTAACTATGTTTTGTTATATGTACATTACAATATTTTCGATCTTTTTTATTGCTCTAAATGGGTCTTTAAGTCTTTTTGTAATTTTTCTTTGACTTGGAAGTGTACGGAATTAGATCATGGACTACTATAAGCGGATGCAAAATATAAATTTGGAAATGGCCTTGCTCTAAAACGTCCAATGAGGTTGATGATGGCGCCCCTTTCTCACCCTCTCTCCATTACATAAGCTCAATTTACATAAGGTGTACGCCTCACCTATCCATACAAAGTTTATTATAGAAGAGTGTTATCACTTATCAGTTGTTTCTTACACCTTAAAATCGTATTGTTGTTTTAAGAAACACGTGGTTGTTCATTTAGATCACAAATTAGAAACCAATGGTCAACTTTTAGAAAATATCGAATTATGACTCATTTGTCTAATTTTCTTTTGTGTAGTTTGTGATTCTCGACCGGTCTCGGGTTGTCTACCAGGTTTAGTTTATGCTCTTAAAGTGTCAATTTCCCCAGGTTTAAAAAGTTTAAAAAATTTAAATCCTGATCCGACGCTATAAAGTCTCGGGTTAGATGGGTTCTGACCTATCGAGTTATGGGTTGGTCGGGTTACAAGTTTGATCAAGCAGTCCCAAATCCATGTGAAAAAATAGCCAAAACCGTCAATAACGTGGACATATCTTATCTTGCAGGTAGCAACATATGACTGAAAAAGAAAAGCTAAATGAAAAGGTTCACCAAATTGTCCAGTGGAGTCGCTATTATATAAGTGATTTGTAGCTACTACAGCTCACTAAGTATCATTATTGTAATTCAAACAAAAATGGGATTAGTTGATTTAGATTAGAGCTTAACGAGGATACATGTTGAAGACTTTACCACTAAGAACATATGATATGGTATTAAACATTGCAACTCAATAGATAGAAATGAACATGGGAGTGAAGGAAAATCTAAGGTATTTAGTCATTTTAAGGGACTGTTTTTACGTATTCTTGAAATTTGATCTCTCCCTCCTTCCCCGGATCAACCATATTTTGTTTGAGTGTCATGTTTTCGAATGCAGGAGAGTTTAACATTGTATCAGGAGAAGCTGGCCAAGTGTATAGATTAAAACAACGGTTAGTTATCTTCCAAATAGTTTTATTTTAGTTTTAAGTTTTTGACCGCAAAAAATAGAAAGACGAAAATTTTTAGTTTGCAATTCTGGAAAATGGAATTGACTTTCCTGCCATCTTAAAGGGTGTTTGGATGTGTCTTTTAAATGGTGTAAGATAGTACTGGAAATTGTAACAATGACTTTAAAGGGTTGGATGAAACTATTTATCTGATCCCTAAAATGTGAAAGGAACATTATGTACTATATGTTGCCCGATATCTTGGCTGTATTTTGTTTTTGCTGGTGGTGTCATCGGGTTCTACTTATAGAGTGTTCATAGTGCTAACCTGTTAAACCCTTTATAGCGTTTTAATATCATACTTTCGCACTTGATTAAAACTTTATGTCGATCAGTTTTGAACATAAATATGGTCCAAACTGGACCTTACCATTTATTTTGGATTGGCAACTTAAATTAATGGCATGTAATGAATTAACATTTCACACTTGATTGACACTTTATTATTAAATTCTGTTGATATAAATAATGCCTAAAAACATTATTAACATATATCGATATCTCTATGTTTTGATAATCACAAAACGTAAACTCATTGAACTACAAATTATGACGTAAACAAGTATTTAGTCGTAAATATTTGCTTTAGTATCCATATCACTTAAGGTATGAATAAACAAAGTGTCTAATGCATTTTATGATCAAAGGAATTTTTATTTTTACAAACCTTACATTTTATTAAAGTGGGACAAACATTTTTAAACTTATACAAAACATTTTTTGTATTTATAAGAAATGTTTTATTCAAAATAAATATTTTGAATTCAAATTTCAACCCAAAAAACGGCTACATTCTTCGGGAAAAACCTCCCCCACAAAAAGACAAAAAATATGAAGAAAAAATATTTTTTTATTAGGCGGCCCCCTTAATTATACTAGGCGGTCCCCTTAATTATTAAGGGGACCGGCACCCAATTAAGGGGACCTCCCAAACAGTATTTTTCTCCCTATAAATACTGGTTCATCCCACAGAATTTTCTCACCTTTTGCACCCCAAAACTTTCTGTTCTAGATCTCATTTCTATTCTCTAAAATCCTTTGATCATACATACATAAATCTTTGTTTCAAAGTGATCCAAACCTCTACCTTTCAAGTGCAAGAGAAGAATACTTCAATCCTTCAAGAGAAGAAGTATTACAACTTGTTGTGACCTCCACATCCAAGTTGTTAGAGCATCATCCATTATATCTATTTCTTTGTGTAACTAGTTGTGAATATTTGATAGAAGATAGATTAGCAATGTGTGTAGATAGAGTGAGTGTGTAGTAGATAGTTGTGAAGTAGAGAAGTTGGGAAGTAGATAGTTGTGAAGAAGATTGTTGTGAAGTAGATAGTTGTGAAGATAGATAGGTGTGAAGAAGTAGTGTTGTGATTAAGTAGTGACTAGGTGTGAAGAAGTTGTGTAGAAGGTGTGAATAAGTTGTGACGAAGTTGTGGTGTGTATATTGGTGTGTAAGGTTTTCTTCGCCATAAGGGAGCTTGTTGACATATTGAAGAAAACTCTCGAGTAGGTGACTCGATGAGTGGAGTAGGGCAGGGAAGGTGTCCTTGTAGCCGAACCACTATAAATCATTTGTCTCGCGGTTAGATCTTTCCATATCTTACTTATTATCTTGCTTATATCGTTATTACTTTTGTAGACGTAGACGTATATATATATATATATATATATATATATATATATATATATATATATATATATATTTGCTCATATAGTGCTAGTATTGATTTTACTTAAAGATCAAACGAAAGTTTCATTCACAAAACAAAGTTTTTACAATCAAACTAAAAAGGTAACATACATATAATTGATCATTTCGATCAAGTAAAGTTTTCATACAAAATATAACTAAGGATTATAAAATAAACGATTACTTACTTATCTCTCGTATATAGTTATAATTGTTTATATTGTGCATGTGTTGATTTCACATACTTAGCTTATATTATTATTGTTCATACTTAGATATAGTTGTTCATATTGTTCAAGATTTGAGTTCACATAAGATTGAATCAAAGTTTTAAAAGCAAACAATGTTTTAAAACTAAACTAAGTTTTCATAATAAAATTAAAAAGACGTAAAACTATTCAACCCCCCTTCTAGTTTTCCACAATTGGTATCAGAGCTACGTTAAACAAGATTTTTAAAATATACTGTATTTTAAAACTTGTATCGATCTATGGAATCGGAAAAATATTTAGAAGGGCAATCTATGCAAAGACCACCACTATTTGAAAGTGATGGTTTTCTTTATTGGAAAAATAGATTCGAAACTTATGTGAAATCAAAAGATCTTGATCTTTGGCATGTCATTACCTTTGGTGATTTTCCCCCTATTCAATATAATTTTGAAACTAAAATGGATGAAATTGTATCTTTTGAAAAACAAAATGATGATTTGAAAAAGAAACTAGCAAAAAATAATGAGGCTAAAATGGTTATTTATAATGCGTTACCACGCAAAGAATATTAAAGAATTTTTATGTGTAAAACCGTAAAAGAAATTTGGGATTCTTTACTAATCACTCACCAAGGTAATAGTCAAGTTAAAGATAACAAAATAGATCTTCTTGTTCAACAATATGAACAATTTACGATTCCGGAGGAGGAATCAATAGATAACGCTTTTGCTAGGTTTAACACTATCATCACAAGTTTAAAAGCACTTGATGAGAATTTTTCTAGTAAGAATTTTATTAGGAAATTTCTTAGGGCTCTTCATCCAAAATGGCGAGCTAAAGTTACGGCGATTGAAGAATCGAAGAACTTGTCAACTCTTCAACTTGATGAGTTGATCGGCAACCTGAAAGTCTACGAAGCAATAATAAAGAAAGACTCCGAGATGGTCAATGGAAAAAGAGAGCAAAGCAAGTCAATTGCGTTGAAAGCTAGGAAGGAATCTAGTAACGAGGATAGCTCAACCTCCGAAAGTAATGACGAAGAATATGCGATGGACGTAAGAGACTTCAAGAAATTCTTCAAAAGGCGAGGAAGATTCGTTAGACAACCGCATGATGAAAGGAAAGCAAACCAAAGAAATAAAGATGACAAAAATGGCAAAAGTGATAGGAAGTGCTTCAAATGTGGTGATCCAAATCATCTCATCGGAAAATGTCCAATGATGTCAAGAAATCAAAATCAAAAGGCGTTTGTTGGAGGAGCTTGGAGTGATAGCGATGACGATGAGAAAGAAATCACAAATGAGGAGAAATGTCTTATGGCTAAGACATCAAGCGAGGTACGTTCCGAAACCGAATACTTTAGTGACGAAAATTTATCATTAGACGAAAAAGACCTAGATAGTGAATATAATAGGTTATGCAAATTAGGTCAAAAGGTTATAGCTAAAAATAAGTCACTAAAACATATTAATAATCTATTAGAAAATGAAGTACTCGAATTAAAAATTAGACTACAACATTTGGAAAAAGGAAAAGAAGTTTTTATAGAATGTAAAACATGCATAGAGGTTAATAATGAAAACGAAAAACTTAAAGATGAAATTTTCAAACTTGACAAGTTTAAAAATAGTAGTAACCCACTTAAGAAAATAATAAGTGTTCAAGAAACTTCGGGAGATAAAACCGGTCTAGGATTAACCTCAACTAATGTTTCAACTAGTGAAAATAAAAGTATAAAGTTTGAATGTGAATCTAGTAAACAAAAATTATTAGAATCAAAACCTAAGTATATACTTACAAAAGATAGAAAAATACCATTGCGAATGATGAAAAAGTAAAAACTTTTTATAAACCATCCTTAAAGACCGAAGTAGGATCCTCTAAATTTAAATTAAGATCTAAAACTCTACCACCGAGAAAATCAAATAATCTTCATACTCGATCTAAAACACCTCAACCTAGAAGAAACCAAAATAGACAAAACTACAATAATACTAGTCATCAAATGTGGAATTATCAATCAAGTTACAATCCTTGGGGAATACTACCACCATACATGCATCCTAGCCAAATGTTGAATATGTTTTGACCAAACGACTTTGGACCAATGAGACAATGGGAACCAAGTGGCTAAGCTGTCAATCTTGGAAGAAGTTGGAATATCATCTACAAATGACTTCTATAAGTCAACATGGTCACTTGAAGTGCTTGAAGATATTCCATTGAAGACTAAAAGGTACGCGTTTCTTTTAAGTTCATCGCTATAATTTGCATGCTTAGATATATGATTAGTTAGATTAATGCTTAGCTATACATATATGTGTACATAATAGCTTATATTCTTATAACCTAGAAACATCATTGGTTAACTCTCCTAGGAATAAGATAAAATTGTTCATTGCCGAACGAAATAGAAAATGGAAATCTTCTATATCTACTATTAGCAAACTCATGGTGATGAAGTGAAATGAGTTAAGTGGATCGATCGTTAATATAGAAGTAGGATTAGATCCCTCGCGTAAGAAAACTATGGATGAAACAAGCTCTCGTAGACTATGGCATTAAGTTAGATAAGCGTGCGAAAACAAAGGAACTATAGATGTTAGGTTATACCTGTTAGGTCACTATATTGATTTCACACAAACAAGAATGAGATAGATATAAGGATGGGATGAATATTTGAATAAGAGAATAATAAGAGCAAGAGTTTCCTTATGATTTCAAATAAACAACCAAGTTTTACATTAGCCTAAGACTTGTATTTATAGGTGAGGAGCTAGGGCAGCACTCCTAGTCCTCCCTTCATGGATTTCGTATGGGCTTTAAGGCCCATGGACTCAATATCTTAAGCCTAGTAAACTTATAACATAACATAAATGAAAGTAACTAATAACTTAAGCAACCTATTATTACAAATGACCGAGACTTGATAGAATAGTAAAAACTATGATCCCAACAATCTCCCCCTAAGGGTCGGTCATCACGGTTGCTTGACGTCTTTGTCATTTCTTCATCTTAGACTTTCATAGCTTTAGACGTCTTTCAAAATATCATGAAATAAGAATCATTCATCGTTCTTTGTTCTTTGTTGTTGTGATAGTGATCAAATAATGAAGTTGTCTGCCTTTCGTCACTTCTACGTCTGTGGTGGTAGTCCGCCATTCCAACATGCTCATACATCTTCGAATTCTGACTTATACATGCACGTAGTTCCCTTTCTTTCACATGAGATCTTTAGTCTTTATACTTTGTAGATTCTTCTTTTTGACGTAGAATCTTTCTTTGAACTTTGTGTTGCTTTGATCTTTGAGGGAGCTTTTGACGACTTCAAGATGTATGTATGAGCATGTGGAATCCGTCGCCATGGAGAGGAGGTAACCCTGCATGTAAACAGTTAGCAATAAAACATTCGGTACTTACAGATAAGGAATTAGAGATCGTCAACAGCATATTGTGAAGACTCCTTCTAACCCTTATCAAGGCCGTTCCCATATCAGATACTCCCGAAAGAGCTTACAAGACCTACTAAGTAGCTCAATGACTGGGTGAGTCGCTGGGGATCACTCCACGACTGTAGACCGCAAAGAAACCACCGTAAACACTAAGCGTAACCCGCAAGGAGTTACCTAAGTGACCTGCTGTCAGGGCTGTTTAATGTTGACCCTGGCAGGATTTCCGTTCAATCATTGAGAAATACTTATGTAAATTCTCTCATAAACGTTCACGGCAGATTGCTAAGATATGTGAAGGACTCGATAATTTACAGCTAGTGTCCATTGATGTAGAACACCAGTTGTAGAAATACTAAGTGTTCCTAAGAGATCTTTGATGTATCTCATGGCTCTAGACTCGAAAAGTGCACACTTAGGTTTCCTATGCGGAGACTAGGGAGGGGTCTCCTGCTTCAATATCAACCATCTCTAAGAGATGAGTCGATAGATTACATCAGTTCCCCGTGAGAATGAAACAAGCTCTTTTAAGAGAACTTGAGTGGTTAAGAAGGTTTAGTACAGTGCGTCACTGGGTCCATGACGTCTTTGTCTTCAATACCGGTGTCACCTTAGTAACAACCAGTAGCATATGAGTTGAACCCGGTGTCTGCCCTAAGGTTGAACATTTGGAGGGCTATTTCTTTTCACCCTTTTCTTTACTTTTCTTTTTAATTCTTCAACTCCTTCTTTCCCTATTCATTCTTTTCTCCTTTTATTGTATCATACCTAAGGACTTCTAATTCTAACTATTGGTGATGTCCTTGGGTAGATCCCTCCGGCTCTGGCGGATCATAGGACTGTATTTCCTATCTTAATCACCTTATAACTCCATGATTATCCGACAATAGCCAAGAAACCTTTGAAAATCTCTCAAAGTGTTTGTGAATATCGAACATTTTGTTTAACACTTTGAGAGTTTTGTGTTTACTTATGAAGGGCTCCCCCTTCACATGTGCTCATAAGTGTTTAAGTAAATTTGCACATGTGGGAGGAACAAGCACTTTTTGAATTGATCCACTTTCAGTGAGCCTGACAGATTAGAGACACGCTTACATCACTAGTTAGACTAGCTTGAAGTTATTACCCGGCCTGGTCAAATCCACAAAAAGTTTCTCGAAATGGTACATTTCTACTAAGACAAATCCTTTTCGAGACACGCTTACGTGGCTAGTTAAAGAGTTCCATTGTCAGCTTTTAGGTGACAACTAGCTCTAGTAACTAACTTGATGTTATTACCCGTCGAGGATAAGTCTTTTCGAGATTACTAACTTTTACGTTTCGTCAATTCCTGGGTCAATTCTGAGTCTAGCTCGCATGAGATTCAACTTTTAGCAACTTTGAACTTATATATTTTAATCACATTCACTTTTTCTCCCCCTCAAAAATAGCATATACGACAATATTTTTGATTAAAATATGCCTTTTGAGTCTTATGGGGAGAATTCAACAAGAACTTTTGATTTCAAGAACGATGATTTTGTTTCAAGTGCTCCCCCTCAACAAGTGAATTCTTATTGAGGTGAAGTACTTGTCTTTTGAGCAGAGTTATGAAAATCAGAAAATGTTTGATTAACTCTACTCAAAAGTAAGAAGCCTTCGCTCCTTATATCAGGATTGAGGCACTGATGCGTACCTCAAGGTCCTTTCATTACAAGAACGGGTTGTACACTGTTATGTGTGCACAAGCCATAATGAAAATAATTCAATCAAATGAAACAATTGATATAGAAAAGTGAATAACCAAATGTACCAAGTTAATCTTCGTCAGGAAGTGGAGCATCAAAGTCAGTGAACTTAGGTACTGGTCTTTCGAAGTTTCTGATAGGAAACGATGGTCTGACACCGATATAGCTTTCTAGTCGTCTGATCTGTTCCCGTCGAAATAACCTTTCTTCAATCTTCACGACAAAGTTACAAACTTGTCTTCTTGAGCTGGATTTCCATCTAGGTTGTTCCCCTTTTGCTATCTTTCGGCGATCATCATTCAACCTTTTGACAAGCCCATCACGAACGGATTTGAGTGTAACATCACAAAATTTGTGTATCTCATCGAACATCATGAAGCTTTGTAGCCTTTTGCTGTTGATGTAGGTGAAACCAAATGCAGGGTCTTGGATGAGAGTAAACTGTGACATTTGATAGATTCCATCAAATCTGAATTGCGGCTTTGTCAAATTGATCTTCTGTTGGTAACTTTCCACTCCAAGCTGAAGATCTTCCACTCTTTCTTGAACTATCAATCGTCGGATGAATAGAAGTAGTGATGCCATGAAGTTGTACTGAACTTCTCTCTCGAATCCACGCATTCTTCCTTGAACCTTTTCGAGATATATATCTTCGATGTCATTAAGATTAAGGTCTGGAAAGTCTGCTTCAGAGAACTTGTACTTCTTTTCATCTTGTCGTTTAACAACAATCTCACGCATGAATATGTAGTTAAACCGTTGCGACTCTTGAATCTCCAAGATAGCGACCAATGATTTCTCTCCTAATCTGCTGGTATAACCGAGACGACGACGTTCTGGCCAGTGTTGAATCCCGTGTAGAGCATCTTTGTCGTAAGCTACGATGGAGTTGCTGATAACTCGAGTAGTTTCTTCAATAGCAGGAACTTCGTATCTTGCGGCTGGTATTGAGATTATGAGTGAGGAAGCATATTTCTTCTTGGAAGTCTCTTGGGTGAGTTGGATGTTACGAAGATCTTTGTTGAAGAAGTAGCTATAAGGTAACTTGGGTTTATCTGGAAATCCTGTCAACGGTAATGGTTTAGTCCAGTCAGTGAAGTAAGGCTTTTCATGTTTTTTGGAACTGAGATCGATATTCATTTTAGGATTTAGCCAGTCAAACTGGACAGACATTGCACTGGCTATATTCTGCATATGATACTCGTATTCCACTTTGTTTCCAGATCTGGACTTAAGGAATTCCTGTGCATCCCTATTGATTCTTCTTAGCTCCGTCTTCGAGAGTTTGTTAATCTGAAGATCCTTCATAATGACTTGGGTGAACTGTAGAGTATTACCAGGAAGGGGTTCTTCATCTTCGAGAGGAGGTTGTGCTTGAACCATTTCTGTCAACCAATCATTCTGAGGTGTGTCATCATTGTCGAGCCATGAATAACGTCTTCTCTTCTTTGATTTCTTAGACTTAGATGTAGCATCCTTGTCTTTAGCCTTGGATGGTGACGATGATCCAGCGTGAGGATCGGGTATTGGGGAGGCACGGTAATCGGTGTCAGGTTGACCTTGGTAGTCATCAGTGGGTTCCATGAAAGTTTCTTCCTCTTCAGTTTGACCTTGACCGGCAGCTGAGGTGTGTTGTTGATTTCCTGGAGGAGTGGAGTCCTTTTGTGGTTGTAGAGAAGATGAGGGACCGGTTCCAGACTTAGGTTTCTTGCCTTTTGAGTTCGGGTCAGGGTCGTCATCTTTCCTTGACCGTTTCAGGGTTCCAGCAGCATCTTTGCATGACTCTTTGGACATATAGGCCGACATAGCATCAACAAGTGCTTTTTCTTCAGAAGTCTGTGTGGTTTTGTAGGCAACTTTGTCGAAGAGTTTCGCAAGCAGGTCATCGATGGATAAGTCAGGGACGGTTGGAGCTGCAGTAGAAGTTTTGGCAGTGTGAAGCGTGAATGGTGTTGTTGACAGCATTTTTCTAACGACACTTCTGATTCTGTGATCCAAGCTGTCCTTGATTGGTTCAAGAAGATTTGCTACTTCAGGAGTGACAATCTCAACTAGATTTTCAGTAAGATAATCTTATGTGACAGTCTTAATAAATCCTGTGTAGTCAGAGTTCAAGAACTTATCGATTAGCTGCTTTGATTCCTGAAAATCTTTAACTTGTTTGGTAAGACCGGTAACCATGGTGGTAAGTTTGTTGACTTGCTCCTGAAGATCAACTGGTTGACTCGGTTCATTGATTGAATGTTGCTTTGATGCGGTTTCAGAAGGTGTGGGAGATGAATGCTCAGGTGATGATTCGGATGACGACTCGTTGTGAGAGTTTGAGGAAGAAGCAGGAGGAGTCGGATCCTTTGGTGGAGAGTCTTGAGGAGGTGGAGGTTGTGCTGAGGAAGTCTGCTGAGAAGATGACTTAAGAAATATGTTGGTGTCGAACGCATTCTTCTCTTCATTTTCTTTTCTACGACGTTCCTCTGCTTCCTCTGCTTCTCGTGCAAGAAACTCTGGAGTAATGAGGTATTCATGTTCTTGATCCGTAGCAATATTCTCTTGTCCGCCAACATTATCTTCTACATTAGCAGTCTCAGTCATAGTGGACACAACGGGAGGAATCATGCTGCTTGTAGCTCCTTCATGTTCTGACTGATCGACAGGTGGTGGTGTTGAAGGTTGAGACATAAGTCGGCTTTCGAGAGCTGCTTTCCTTTGTTCTTTGCGAAGTTGCTTTTCTTCAGCTCGAGTGTCGACAACTATACTTTTCAGTTTGCGTTTATCGACCAACGGTTCAACGATTGGTTCGTCTTCATCATCATCATTAGGCTCATTAATAGTGATCCCTTTCCTTTTTCTTGTCTCTGCTTCAAAAGTTTAAGACTTTGTTGTATGGCGATCTCCGTTGCAGGAAATGTTTCTTCAGGTACTCTAACTCTTCTTTCAAAGTCATGTTCTTCTTCTTCTGATTCCGTGTTGAACTCTGATTCGCTGTCAGAAGGTGGAGGTGTAGGTTCATCATGAAGAATGTACTCAGGAGTTACCTTCTGCTTTGGCTTGGTTGCAGGTTTGGGTTTGGATGTTGGTTTAGGTTTGGTGGAAGTCTTGGGTTTAGCTGATGATTTTGTCTTGGGAGCAGCCTTACACTTAGTCTGAGGTGAACCAGTGGTGCTTGTAGTTCTCCCAGACTTCACACTTCCTTTGCTACGAGTCTGAATAGTAGCTTCTTCCTGTACCCCTTTGTAAGCATTATCATAGTATTTGTAGTTCAGACTTTTCTTGATTTTGTCATCAAGAAGGTATTCGGGAAGCCTCAATCCTTTGATTTTGGTAGAGGAAGTGGTCGTCTTGATGAATGAGGTGGTGAAGTCATCCTCGAAGAGGTGCTTCGGCTTATTAGGATCTGCCATCCTCTTGATAAATTCTGGTGTGTCTTTGCAGAAATGTTCTATGAGAAGCTTGGTGAATCTTGTGAACGGGATCATAGTCTTTACACGTTCGGTTTGAATGCTGTAGACTATATCGTTCATGATTGGAACTGCAAAGTCAACAGGTGTCAAAGTCACCATTCCCCAAAATGTTTGCAAATGTTCAAGCCTAGGATGTTCATGACCACTTTTTCTTCCTGATATCGATCTTACAACCAACAGACAGAATGTTCTCCAGGGCTGAGGGATATTCTTGGCATTGAATCGGGAATGTTTGACTAGAGGTACGTCATCATCAACATCATATCCTAACTCAACAAAGAAGTCAAGAAGGTCCAGTTCAGGTAGTATTGGAGCAAATTCGTTGTCAGTTTGAGGCAGGAGAAGGACTGTACGAAGAACGTCGTGATCTACAGTGTAGACTTGGCGATCCAATGTAACAGTAAAAGACTCATCATCCAAATTTGCTTTAGCCGTAAGCCAGAACTGATGAAGGTAAAACAGAGGTACTGAAGTAGAACAGATGAGCAGATGTTTGCATGGATGAGCAAGTAGAATATCTTTAACAATCTTGCACGACTTCTCAATAATTCTCAATTTGTCGAAATCAACTCGTGGATTGTTGTTGCCAATTGTAACATTGTAGTTATCGGGAGTGATATCATCCATGGTGAGTAATGGAAGAGCTTGTTCAGGGATATTCTCGTTGTGTTCAGCCATGTTATTCCTTCTCGACATGCTCTTTGATGAAATGGTAGCGGAGATCAATATGTTTGGATTTGCAATGGTGAACTGTGTTGCAGGAGATTGCAATGGCACTCTTAGAATCGCAGTAAATCGGAATCTTGTTGAATAAGTAGCCACAGTCTTTAAGTTGGGATCTCATCCAAATGACTTGAGCGCAACAAGCAGACATAGCTACGTATTCAGATTCTGTAGATGACAGTGATGTGCAATCCTGCTTCTTTGATTGCCAAGACACAAGTTTATCTCCAAGAAATTGTAAGCCACCTGATGTACTTTTACGCGAGTCTAAGCATCCTGCATGGTCAGCGTCTGAAAAAGCTATTAGTTCAAAACCAGAATCCTTCGGATACCAGATCCCCAAGTGGATGGTTCCCTTTATGTATCGAAGGATTCTTTTTGCCTCATTGAGGTGTTTTTCAGTTGGATTAGCCTGATAGCGAGAACACATAAACACAACAAATACAATATCAGGTCTACTGGATGTCAGATACATGAGGGACCCAATAATACTGCGGTATTTGGTAGGGTCAACTGAAGTCCCATGTAAATCAGCATCTAGTTTAGTAGAGTTGGCCATCGGTGTATTCATAGTATCACTACTTTGCATACCATGTTTCTTTAAAATCTCAAGAGCATATTTGGACTGATTTAGAAAAATTCCACGGGGTGATTGATGAACTTGTAGTCCTAGAAAGAACGTAAGTTCACCCATCATGGACATTTCAAAATTATCTGTCATTAATTTTGCAAAATCCATTGAGTAATTTTTGTTGGTTGAAGCAAAAATAATGTCATCGACATAAACTTGAACAATTAATAAGTCCATCCCGTAGGTTTTTGTAAACAGTGTTGGATCCATCGAGCCTAAAGTAAAATCATTAGCCAATAGGAATTTAGAAAGCTTGTCATACCACACCCTGGGGGATTGCTTAAGACCGTAGAGAGATTTCTTAAGCTTGTAGACATGATTGGGACGTTCTGGATCAATGAATCCTTCAGGTTGACTGACATAAACCACTTCTCGGAGTTGACCGTTCAAAAAATCCGTTTTCATGTCCATTTGGTAAACAATCATATTCCGATGAGCAGCAAATGCTAAGAATATCCGTACAGCTTCAAGTCTAGCCACAGGAGCAAATGATTCTTCAAAATCGATACCTTCTTCTTGAGAATAACCTTTTGCTACCAAGCGTGATTTGTTGCGTATGACTGTGCCTTCTGCATCCAGTTTGTTTTTCCAGATCCATTTTAAACCAATGATAATTATACCTTCTGGTTTTTCTACCAATTCCCAGACTTCTAATCTTTGAAAGGTTTCGAATTCTTCTTGCATAGACTCAATCCAGTTTTCATAAGTCATTGCTTCTTTGACATTTTTAGGTACGGTTTCACAAACTGTGAGTGCATAGATGCAAGTTTCACCGCCTGTGTGAAGGCGTTATCTTGTCATGATAGGTGCATCTGGATGGCCAATAATTTGAACTAAGGGGTGATCTCTAGTCCATTTGTGTGTCAAGGGATGAAGTTGATAAGAATCTCGCAAGTGAGCAGGACCCAAATTGCGTGAAGATGACTCGGCAATGTCGGGGACAGGTTGAGCATTTGCAAATGGGTTAATGAATTGTTCTGGGTCATGCTCTGCGGGTTGTGGAACTGATAAAGGTATGGAATCTTTAGCTGATTGTCGTGAGTTGGACCCGGTTTGTTCTGTTGTTGTAGGTGATATGACTGGAGGACCGTCTCTTCCAACAAAAGTTGTTGTTTGTTGACGTGTATCAGGTGCTTGATGTTGATCAAGATGTGCAGCGGAATTAGGTGTGGCCTCAGGTGGACGGTTAACAGGCGTATCATCAAACAATGGAGCAAACAAGGTTTCCACTTCTTTACGAGAAAGTGACAATGGTTCAGCCGAAGAGACCGGAAAGCTAAGACGGTTGGTTGCGGGTCCTAAGCCATGTTGCTCAGAAGCCATTTGAGTGAGTTCATCGAAATTAGCATGAATAGTTTCTTGAATTTCCCGAGTACGACGATTTCAGATCCGATAGCCTTTTGAATTTTCACAGTAACCTATGAATACTCCAATGTCAGCCTTTGCTTTAAGTGTACCTAGATCATCACGATCATTGACTGGGTAGCATAAAGCACCGAATACGTGAAAGTGACAGATGTTTGGTTTCCTTTTGTGAACAATCTGATATGGGGTTTTGTTGTGGCGTTTTGTGATCATGCAATGGTTTTGAGTGTAACAGGCGGTTGAAACAGCTTCTGCCCATAAGTAATCTGGTAATTGAGCGTTGATTAACATCGTTCGAGCAGCTTCCACTAACGTTCTGTTGCGTCTTTCGACTACTCCATTCTGTTCGGGTGTGCGTGGAATAGATGTTTGATGTTCAATTCCCACTTTCTCAAAATACGATCGTAGAGTCTGATTCTTAAATTATGTGTCATTGTCAGTTCGAACAATTCTGACTGTATTGCGAAGCTAAACTTGTATTTTTGTGAGAAAGGTGATGATCATTTGAGGAGCTTGATCTTTACTTCGAAGAAAATAAACCCAAGTCCAGCGAGAGTAATCATCAACAATTACTAAAATGTAGCGTTTACCGTTGATTGTTTGAACACGCATCGGACCACACAAATCCATTTGAAGTAATTGTAAAACATGATTAGTACTGTGTTCAGGTTTAGATGGAAAATGAGCACGAGTACTTTTTCCTTGTTCACAGGCTGGACATAGATGATCTTTGGCATAACGGAATCTTGGAAAGCCTTCAACTAATTTGTGACGAGCGAGATCAGTCATCGTTTTGAAATTCAAATGAGAAAGGCATTTGTGCCATAACCAAGATTTAGTCGATTCAGCTTTGGATAGAAGACAAATTGGAGATGAAGCGATCATGTCTGACATAGAAATAGTATAAAGGTTAGTGCCACGTTTGCCAGACATCAAATCATTTCCTTGTAGATCGCGAACAAAGCAGGTTTTCTCGCGAAATGCTACTTCTAAATCTCCATCACAAAATTGACCGACTGAGAAGAGGTTGTGACCCAAGCCTTCAACATAATAAACTCTGCTAATTTCAATGTTCCCATGTATGTAGTCTCCGTAACCCATGATTAAAGCGTATTGATCATTCCCGAATCTGACAGTTCCAATAAACTTTGAGACAAAGTTCTTTAACAGTTTGAGATTGCCTGTCATATGTCGGGTGCAACGGCTATCAACAATCCAGAGAACGATCTGAACCACCTGCATCAAAAGAAGACGACAGAGATGGAACAGAAGTAAGGGTGGAACCCGAGGAAATAGTGGGTTCCTGTTGGTTAGAAATGCAAATATTTAACAATTTAGGAATTCATTTAAAATTTGGTTTGTATTGTAACCAACGTTGCCAATTCCAACTAGTTTTTGCTTTGTTCTTAGTGAATGCACTAGCTTTGGGCGGGTTCCTAGAATTGTTGATTGCTGCTTGTGGGTTGACTACAACATCTTTAGAAACTGTAGTAGGTGTTTTTCTTAAGGTAGACTTAGAAGCATTAGTGGACCTAGAAGAAGAGCCGAATCTACGTTTCTTTTTGCGGTGTAAGAGATTATTAGCTACACATTTGGTATGATCACTAGATAACACACTTTTACGACAAAACACACAAGATGCATTAATATTCAAAACAATTGAAGGTTCAGCATTCGTTACATTAAGATTTGGATTACAATTTGCCAGATTAGAATCTAAATCAGATGCAACATTAGTTTTATTCGAGTTCCTAAGATGATCTTCTACTTCTTGCATTTCTAGTGTTCCACTTTTATGTTGCGAGAGCCTACTCTTTTTAGTCTTCTTAACTCTTTTTGGCTTTGGGCTTCTAACGCTCTTAAGGGAAACTAGACCTGTGGAAGTGGAAGAGCTAATATTAGAACTCTTAGCATGCTTAGCCTTATCTGTTACGTCTATTTGAAACATTCCTGGTGCAATCACAGTGGTGTCAATGAACTTTCCTTTTTGAAGTAGCTTCATTTTCTCTTTCAAATCAATATTGATGTGTTTTTTGTCCTGAATATTAGACTCAAGTAAACCATTGCAATAACGAATGTCATTGCGGTTTTGCTGCCATTCGGCGTTTTCAATTTTTAACTCCGCAATTTCATTTTTTAACTCCGCAATTTCATTTTTACGTAGACGACATTTGTTTTTACGAGACTCATGATTGGCACATAATTGTAATTCAGTTTCAATACTTTGAGCTTGACACCAATCAATCTTATGTTTAAGTTGACAAATTTCGTATGAAAGTATGTTTATCACATCATCACTGTTTTGACGCAATGTTTCATTTTGGTGTTTCAATGATTCATTTTGTGACCTCAACGAAACAAGTTCAGCACAGTACTCAGCAAATAATTCAGCATTGCTGGAAAAATGTAGTTCATTCATGAGAGAACTATGAAAATCAGCCTGAAGAAGTTGTTCCAAGAGTCGATCAGAGTCTGCTTTCAAAAATCTGTTTTTGCTTTGTTGAACCAAAATTGCATTTTCATTAAGAGCGAAAATTTCTTTCATATCTTTAACTTCTTTTTGGAGTTCCTGTTCCCAACGAGTAGCACAATAACGCAAATTATGAACTAAAGGCAGAATTTATTTTTGAAAAATGTCTCGCTTTTCCCGCTCGTAAGCTGATTGAAAAGTATGAATTTTAATTTCCGAATGTTGTTCAATGACATTTTCCAAAGTATCGATGCCTTTCATGAATGTTTGAAAATAGTCTAAAACTTTACATCGTGTTGGTAGTGGTGTTACATGACCAGAAGAAGGTAATGGACCATTTACTTGTGCCACGGGTTTGACAGGAGCTCCATCGGAAGATGAAACATAAGACTCAGTAACATACCATGATTTCTCAGGTATTTCTCTTGATGGAACAAAAAATTTTGAAATGTGAGGAGCTTTTGAGTAATCATATGGTTTGCAATATTCAACTTGACTCATTTTTGATCGACTCTTCTCTTCAAGTTCGTATTCTTCCACAGTATCATGTACAATAACACGCACAACATTGTTATCCATCAATTGGTCCATACTGTACAGCTTAGGATTTGTTTTGAACACAGTGCGAAGAAAAGAGGATCTGTAATCGCCGAGGCCAAAACCTTTACCTGGTATTGTTTTTAACGAAAACTTTTGAATTGTCATTACAGATTCCCCATGTTTATAAATGATGTTTTGAAAAGCTTTAATTTGACTTTCGAGAGCGATATTATCATCAAGTAAAGAACTTTCTTTTTCTCGTTTTTGCACTTTATGTTCATAAAATTCCTGTTTGCAAGTTATCACCTCTTTACGTGTTTTTGAAAGTTCCTGTTGGAGTTGAACAACTTGTTTTTGAAGATCATGTTTTTCATTTTCCAGTTTGGAAACGATTTTACCATTTGACTCAACAATGTCATACATTTGCTTTTGAAGATTTTGTTCTTTGACATATGATTCTTGAAATGACTTTTCAAAGCTTTGTTCACGATGAACGACATATTGAAAGCTTGAAAGTTGCTTTTTATAACATTCAATGTCCTTTTTTAACTTGGCATTTTCTTTCAAAACTTCAGTTTGCACATCCGTTATGTGATTAGAAAGAAGTTGATTATTAAGTTGTTTGGCCGTAACTGTACAGTCAGGAGCTGGATCAGAAGGAGGTTCATGTTGTTCACTAAAGTCATTTTCGTCTTGTGCAATAGGATCATCAAATGAGATGACAGTGTCATCATCAAATAGTTCATCCTCTTGAGAAGAAAAAAATGTTTCAGAAGAAACAACTTGCGCCTGATCTGATTCAGAAACATAGGGTGATGCATTAATTTGTATGGAGCTTATGGTTAGGTCATTTACCTAAGACAAGCCATCAGTGGAGGACACTGGGCCTGAATCATTCAACTGATGTTCCTGCATGTTGGCCATAAGCATCACAGCTGCATTGGCTTCAAGATCTTCCATTTCATCATCGTTGTAAGCATTAGCAAAGAAACTGTTCTCATGAGCATTGAAAGTTCCTTCCTTTTCATCTTTGAGAGCCATAAGTAATGCCTGCTTGTGAAACTGACTACCTTTTCTTGGGTGAGGGCATGCAGTTGCAATATGACCTTTTTCGTTGCAGTTGTAGCACCATATCGAATTCCCAGAGACTGTGTTGTTACTAGCAGCATTGTCATTACTTCGCTGAGGAGCACCTGAATTGTTTCTGAATCCCCCATTGTTGTTGACTCTTTGTCCATATCTAGAATTTCCAGTATACCCACCTGAACGTCCTGAATTACGATTCTGAATCTCAACTCGACCATCTTGAATGACAGCTTGGTTTCTTGTATTTGATGAAGAACGAAGACGGTTGTTGGTTTTGTTGGAGAATTTGCTAAAAGCACGAGCAACAAGAGCAAGTCCTTGATTCAACGTATTGACGTCATCATCATCATCATCTTCAAACTGATTAGGGTAATACATGCTATCATTGTTGTCATATGGAGCAAGTTGATTAGAAGCGTGTTAAGAAGCAGGAGGATGCTGGTGACTGAAATAATTCTGTTCCTGATCATAAGCATGATTAGACATCGGAGGATGTGAAGCAGGAGTTTGAGCAACGAGTGCAAGGGGATTAGAGGTAGGTGGTGATGTGTATCCTCCTCGGGGGATTTTGTCTTTTTCAACTTCAGACTCATACTGCTTGAGATAGTCGTACAACAATCCATATGGATCCCTGTGAAGATTCTTGGCTTGTCTCACAAATGTCACATACTTTTGCCACTCAGGACCCAGACTACTAACAAACTTTGTATTGACAGCGATTCTTGGAAGAGTTATATCATGTCTCTCTAAATCATTGACGACATTAGTGAAACGTTGAAAGTAAGACTCAAGAGATTCCCCTGGTTCGATCATGATGTTAGTGTATTCCAAGTAAAGTTTAGATTCCATGTCTTCCTTGTTCAGTTGTGTGCCTTGCATCAGTAGATGAACGTGTTCCCACATAGCTTTTGTAGTTGTTTGAGCATCAACACTTCTGAATATGATATTGGGTATTCCTTGAAGTATGTAAGACATAGCATACTCATCTGCTTCACGATGGTGTTTTTGTTCCTCAGTAAGTTGAGACTCAGGAACACGCACAGCAGTTAGAGCTACCGGAGGATCAGCCTGTAGGTCACCGCCAACGTAGTTAACAGGCCAAGGAAATGGTCCTTCAAGGATAACTTGTTTCATGTACTTACCATTGGGTTTTTTGAGTTCAATAAACCTTAAGAATCGACTTGCCCATTGAACATAATTACCCGGTGTTAGCATTGGTGGGGTGTCAGGAGAGCCTGCTTCGTGTCTGGATTGTTGAGTTGAAATGACTTCACACATCCTGTCAAACCAGTGAGTAGGTTTTGGTGGAAGTTGGCTTTGTTGTTGTGACATCGGATAAGATTGTTGTATCGGAACCATTTGTTGCATGAAGTTATGTTGTTGTGAGTGAACCGGTTGATGATAATATTGTGGTGATTGTTGATACTGTTGTTGTTGCTGATGTTGCTGATTATACTGGTGATACTGATGTTGCTGAGGATTGTTGAAGTAGTATGGTGGTTGAGACATTATGAAACACTTGTGTGAAAAGATGGATCTTGTAGAAGGTATAGGTTTGCCAAATCTCGAAAAATTTGCCCAAGTATGTGATTGCGAAAAGATGCTCTTAACTTGATTGCGAAACTTAGTCACTAACCTTTGTGATTGCGAAATAGAGATTTCGAAAAATTATGAGATTGCGAAAGAAAAGTTTCTCGAAACTTTGGATATTTTTGAAAAAACGTGAGATTTCGAAAAAACTGAAGATGTTTTCGAAAAAACTAGTGATTTCGAAAAAGTAAGAACTTTTCGAGAACACAATTTCACAAACACACTTTCGAAATTATACAATTTCGAAAGTTTACCAAAAGTCGAAGTACTTTTCTTCCTTATACAAGAGAGAAAAGACTGAGTCCACAAGTCGTAAGACGATTTGAATCACAAGAACACGATTTCGAAATTATGTCAAGGAAGTGATTTCGAAATTTTGCAGAAATGTGTTTTTCAAGGAAAGCAATCCAAAAACTAGTTTTTAATCCAAGATTTTTGTACTACAAGTTAAAAAATGATGAAATCTTGAAGAAAGTTATAAATTTGACTAACTTTTTCAAAGATTAAAACAATTTCGAAAAGTAGTACAAAAAGGCAAATCGAAAATTTGGAAATAAAGGTTGATACTTTTTGTTTGAAATGATTTGTAGCACAAGTTTGTAAGCAAAAAATGTGATAAAAACCAAGAAACAAACAAGAAAGTACAATTTTGTTACCAAAATTACAAATTAAAAGGAGTTTAAAGGATCGAATTTCAAAGAAAAAACAATAACTACACCTTCATATGGCGAATGATACCACTTGTTAGGTCACCATATTGATTTCACACAAACAAGAATGAGATAGATATAAGGATGGGATGAATATTTGAATAAGAGAATAATAAGAGCAAGAGTTTCCTTATGATTTCAAATAAACAACCAAGTTTTACATTAGCCTAAGACTTGTATTTATAGGTGAGGAGCTAGGGCAACACTCCTAGTCCTCCCTTCATGGATTTTGTATGGGCTTTAAGGCCCATGGACTCAATATCTTAAGCCTAGTAAACTTATAACATAACATAAATGAAAGTAACTAATAACTTAAGCAACCTATTATTACAAATGACCGAGACTTGATAAAATAGTAAAAACTATGATCCCAACAATACCCCATTCAACATTCTCGCATCTAACATATAAATTATCGTCTTCATTTCCTTTATGATCATAGGATATGTAGAAACGATAACATGAGATAATAATAGGCTTAACCAATCCTCTTTAGCATGAGATCTTTAATAAACATTTTTTAAAATATTTGATTTATGATATTTGTTGTCAAAAATCTAATATCTCTAAAAATATGCAAAAACCTCACATTTTGGAAAATAGTTTTTCAAATAACTATCTCACTTTTAAATAACATGCTTTCACTATCAATATCCACAATTTTGTTTTGATCAAAACTAAAGATTGGGAAAATATTCTTTACCGTTCATTCACACATTTTGAAATAAAAACTCAATCTATTTTATTCAAATAACTCTCACATCTAAGTGAAAACTTACTTTCAAACATTGTTGAATAATGCTAAAAACGTCTCTTTTAAAATCATGCATGGTAATCTCATATTTGTCATCTATATTTATATAAATGACACTTATAAGTGAACTAAATCAAATCAAGAGAACCATGGTTTGTTCATTAAGACTTTGTTTGTAACAAGTCTAGAAATCCATGCTATCATAACTACCTACTTATTGCACATTGATACACATTAGGATTAATCCTCCTAGTTATGTAGTTATGAAATACTTGATGTTGCTTATTGTTTCCTAGCTCTTATATTTTACTTGCTTGATGAGTATGTTTGCATGCTAGATGAAATTGCTTGTTTACTTAATCTCTTTGATTAACATGCTTTGGCTACATAATTGCCTACATAATTAGTATATGCTTAATTGCCTCAAAGAGTTGGACTTGTTTGAAACCAAAAACACAACCTTTCTGCAATTCACTACCAAAAACCCTTTTCTGGCAATCTGGGAATCACCAGATGGGCGGCCCCCTTAATTATTAAGGGGACCGGCCTCCAATTAAGGGGACCGGCCATCTGATGGTCGAAGGTGTTGTTTCCTTTTTCTACTTTTTAGCCCATTTCATCCTACACTTCCCAAAATTCATAAACCTATTTTATCCTAAACCTTCTATCAAAATTTATACATCCTTAATCCCACCAATCCTACATTATAAACACTCTCATTCCTCTCAATCTATACTCATTTCTTCATGACCTCTCCCATTAAACCAAAACCACTAAATAACCCGTTTGGAGAAGAAAGCCTAACTTCCATTAAAAGCCCGTCAAACCAAATGATGTTGTCAAACATCCAACACCAAATTCCTCCTATGTCTTCAACATTACATACCTAACACCTCACTCTCCTTCTCACCAACATTACATATCGAAAACCTTTACTCACCCATATCCTTCTACATTACATTCAAACCTCATAATCTTTTCACAACTTAAGCGATGTTGTTCATAATCAACCAACACCTAAACCTCACTCTCACACAAATGATCCATTTAACAACAAATCATCCATTCGTGCTTCCACTAATGCTCCTTCTTATGATGATCATGCACAATCCTAAAATAATAATCCCAACCTCATTACCAACACTTTACATGTTGCTCATTCAACAAAAACACCATCCACTCATGAAGCATCTCTTCCACCCATATCATGTTTTCATGATTACCCAAGCTCAAACATGTCTCCACCACCAAGAGTATCACCACCACATCCTACAACTTCACATGCCATTCCTATGTTGCATGTTCAAACCCTTACCCAAGACAACTATCATGCTCCACCACCATCACCTTCCTCCGAACACTTAATGTTCGTTGAGGCGCTAAAAGAATCCCATGAGCTTAGTGCTCTTTTAGCCTTGCATCTTGCTCAACGCAATTTGGATCCACCTTCATCTAGATCACCCTCATCACCACACAACATAAATGAACTTGAGAAGCATGTCAACAATTGACCTTGTTGCATCTTTCTCCTAAAAACCATTGCATTCTATGAACACTTCACTTGGATTGAATATCTTCTCACTAGATCACATCCAATACCCTCACTTGAACAACATCCAAAACCTTAACCAACCTCTTCCGCTATAAACTCTCCACAACCAAACTCTCCAACATTCATGACCCAAACATATACCTCCATTAATCCAACAACCTCACCCAAACTCAACCATCTTCATTCCAAACACTCCATCATCAATCATCTAAGCATACTATATGCTTATGATTTTCACTTTCAAATATGAATCAACCAACCTTTTGTTACAAGCAAGTCCGATGGCTCTCTTTGGCAAATTAGGATCTTTAACATAATCTCTTTGAATTAATTGTTATGTATCCTTAATATTTGTTTGCTATGCTTGTTATTTGTATATTGCATATTCTTCTATATATGCTTGTGCTTCTAATATTTTTCTTGCGAGCATTTCATATCTCGATCCCTTGGTGCCATCGAACGAGGGGGAGCACACATCAAGGGGGAGCTTTCATCCCGTCTAACTTCATTTATGAAGCTAGTCGGCATAACCTTTTTGATTCTACAAAAAGGGGGAGAAGTGAATATAAACTCACTAAATACATGTTCTAAAAATTAATTTTTAGACTTGATGAGTTTAGGTTTTGTAATCATCAAAAAGGGGGAGATTGTTGATATAAATAATGCCTAAAAACATTATTAACATATATCGATATCTCTATGTTTTGATAATCACAAAACGTAAACTCATTGAACTACAAATTATGACGTAAACAAGTATTTAGTCGTAAATATTTGCTTTAGCATCCATATCACTTAAAGTATGAATAAACAAAGTGTCTAATGCATTTTATGATCAAAGGAATTTTTATTTTTACAAACCTTACATTTTATTAAAGTGGGAAAAACATTTTTAAACTTATACAAAACATTTTTTGTATTTATAAGAAATGTTTTATTCAAAATAAATATTTTGAATTCAAATTTCAACCCAAAAAAAGGCTACATTCTTCCGGAAAAACCTCCCTCACAAAAAGACAAAATCTGAAGAAAAAATATTTTTTTATTAGGCGGCCCCCTTAATTATACTAGGCGGTCCCCTTAATTATTAAGGGGACCGGCACCCAATTAAGGGGACCGGCCACGCTCCCAAACAGTATTTTTCTCCCTATAAATACTAGTTCATCCCACAGAATTTTCTCACCTTTTGCACCCCAAAACTTTCTGTTCTAGATCTCATTTCTATTCTCTAAAATCCTTTGATCATACATACATAAATCTTTGTTTCAAAGTGATCCAAACCTCTACCTTTCAAGTGCAAGAGAAGAATACTTCAATGCTTCAAGAGAAGAAGTATTACAACTTGTTGTGACCTCCACATCCAAGTTGTTAGAGCATCATCCATTATATCTATTTCTTTGTGTAACTAGTTGTGAATATTTGATAGAAGATAGATTAGCAAGGTGTGTGGATAGAGTGAGTGTGTAGTAGATAGTTGTGAAGTAGAGAAGTTGGGAAGTTGATAGTTGTGAAGAAGATTGTTGTGAAGTAGATAGTTGTGAAGATAGATAGGTGTGAAGAAGTAGTGTTGTGATTAAGTAGTGACTAGGTGTGAAGAAGTTGTGTAGAAGGTGTGAATAAGTTGTGACGAAGTTGTGGTGTGTATATTGGTGTGTAAGGTTTTCTCCGCCATAAGGGAGCTTGTTGACATAGTAAAGAAAACTCTCGAGTAGGTGACTCGAGGAGTGGAGTAGGGCAGGGAAGGTGTCCTTGTAGCCGAACCACCATAAATCTTTTGTCTCGCGGTTAGATCTTTCCATATCTTACTTATTATCTTGCTTATATCGTTATTACTTTTGTGGACGTAGACGTATATATATATATTTGCTCATATAGTCCTAGTATTGATTTTACTTAAAGATCAAATGAAAGTTTCATTCACAAAACAAAGTTTTTACAATCAAACTAAAAAGGTAACATACATATAATTGATCATTTCGATCAAGTAAAGTTTTCATAGAAAATATAACTAAGGATTATAAAATAAACGATTACTTACTTATCTCTCGTATATAGTTATAATTGTTTATATTGTGCATGTGTTGATTTCACATACTTAGCTTATATTATTATTGTTCATACTTAGATATAGTTGTTCATATTGTTCAAGATTTGAGTTCACATAAGATTGAATGAAAGTTTTAAAAGCGAACAATGTTTTAAAACTAAACTAAGTTTTCATAATAAAATTAAAAAGACGTAAAATTATTCAACCCCCCCTTCTAGTTTTCCACAAATTCCTAAGCCAACTAATTCATATAATTTTAGTGTGAGCTCAAATAAGGAGCAATGACATCTCTTATTGGAGAAGAAAAAGGAGCTTTCAAAGGCGTGCACTACATGACCAAACGTGGACTACTTGATGGAAATTAAATCAAATGTAAAATTTTTGGATCTCATGATCTTTATATCATATTGATGTTTTTATACACTAATGGCTTGAATTTTTTATTCGAATTCATCACCGAGCAATTGACCAAGAATAGAATGACAATGGGTTTATCAACTTACTAGACATATTGTTTCCATATTTAAGAACTTAAACATGAACTCCTTTTTTTGTGCTTTTAAAGAGTGTTGGTGGTTTAAAAAAATATGTCCAGTACTTCTTTGTAGAATACTTATGCCCACTGACATATGATAAAAAACAGAGGAGGCGATTTATATTGTCATAGTCTTATATTTTTTTTATAGTTTTGGACATGTTATGCACAACTCGAGCAATAACATTTTTCGATATATCTAAAACATTTTGGTAAATAATCAACGGAACACATTTTGGTAATACAGTTATCCTTCCAAGGTTGAAAATTACTCCGTCGGATAAACGTTTACCGCTAAAGATCGTGCGGAAACAATTTCCTGTGTCCGTTTCATTTGCCATGACCATAAACAAGAGCCAAGGCCAATCACTTTCGAAAGTTGGTTTATATCTACCACGTCCTGGTTTCACACATGGACAATTATGCGTGGCTCTTTCACGCGTCAAAAGCAAAAAAAGGTTTGAAGGTTGTTATTTCTGATGCAGATGGTAATTTATCAAAGACTACTACAAACGTAGTCTACAAAGAGGTTCTTCAGGGCCTATGATCAACTTCCAAGAGGTATGTACAAATATTCATATAATCTAATATGCCTTTGTTTTTTAGATGTTTTATCAATCACACAAATGTTTTTTTTTGGTAACCATGATTTCCGACCTTATGGCTGACTAATCCACGGGGTTTGAACTCACCGCCACACATACTCAAACCAGGTAAAGCCCTCCCTTTTCAGGAGGGTGGCATGGCCACAAATGTTTTACTTACACTTTATTTTTATTCTTTATTAGGTTGTCTCGAAATGCTCATTGGCTTATCACTTCATCTACTTCCACTACATACACTTGCTTTTTAAAAACGGTCAAGATCGGAGCTCACGTGCATGGGAGTTTATTACATTATTAGTTACAAGCATTGTACTCTATATTATCATTGACTTATTACTTCATATTCCTTTTGCATAAATTATTCAGGCTATTCACTTTCGTTCTTTTAGCTTATTTTGTTTACACACTAATTCTTCTTCTTTTTTTGCACTATCTCATCTAAAATCCTGTGGATTCCACGGGTCTTATAAGCTAGTAAAGCTATATACATAGGCTAGTAAGACATAAACACGAATAATTGTTAGGATTATACTGTTAGTGGATATATATTTGTTTGGGCTTCGTTGTTATGTTTTGGGCTCAACCCGAAAACAAAACCAAATTCAAAATTCATATCCGGTTTTCGGTTGATGTAGTTTTCAAAAGAATTATTTTTGCTATCCCAAAGGACTAGCGGCCCAGCTAGTTGCCTGTTTGCCTTCCATCTTTATGTATATCCAAAATTTTAATACATATAAAACATGAGGCACTTTATTTTGTATACTTATATTTTGGTGCATACCAAAAGACAAATTCTCACCATTCATCTAGTTTGATCTAATGGTGGGGATTAACCTAAGATTAAATAGGACAACCTAATTCCATGTATTTTTTTTCTCTCTTCTTCTTTGTCTTTTTGTCTTTCTAATTATTAATTTTTTTTTTCTTTTTTTCCTTTTCATTTTTTTTTTTCTATTTTCTTCCAATTAACGTTTGTTACACTTATAACACCCCCAAAATCGATCAATACAGTGGAAGACTTAAAATGTCAGCGGAAGACTTTTGGGGTATTATATCGTGGATCTTTGTCACAATTATAGAAAACGATTCAAGTGATCGTTTTAAGTATCATTTAAAATACCAAATATTCATAATTTCAAGAGAATTCATTATTCAACAACAAGTTTTTATTCAAAGAGAAATAAACATTTCTTTATTTGCCCACTTCGTGCCTTTGCCATCCATTCCATTTAGTTACCTGAGATAAACATGCTAAAAGTCAACAAAAAGTTGAGTGAAATTCATAGGTTTATAATTAAAAGTTTGAACACAAGAGATAAGTGTTTATTGTATATAAATACAAATAAACAAGTTTGAAAAATCGCATTCATTATTGTCTTAAGCTCATGACACTCAACGATTCAATAGATATCAATATTTTCCGTAATAATGATGTAAAATGTATAGCCCCCAAGATAGGTATTTGCCAGTAACCTATGATATTTAAATAAAGTGCATTAGGTAACTTTCTTCTAGCAATCAAATGGGGATTGTCAATCCCTAATAGATCTATTCACAATTATTTACGTTCACCCTTCAAGTGATTAAGGTTCATGATCGAGGGACTTTTGGCAATAGCTACTTAAGCAATAATAAGATCAGGAAAAGACTTGTGTTCGGTTTTTGAGCATGTATCCCCCCACAAAATTAAGTTAAATGTGGGCTATGAACTCACCTTAGTAGGATAGTAGAACAAATGTAATCTCAACGATGCAAGGCAACGGCTTCACACACAACCTATAAGATATGGCAAGTTTCAGTTTTTAAGTCTCGTTTTATTGCGAACGTTTATGAATAATCGATAAAGTGCATAGACGATGTGTTACGTCGTATATATAAATAGATAATGGTTACATATTGTTTTATTCGTCTAAATCTAGTTATCGTTATATAAATTTTATACGTATTATATATATATATATATATATATATATATATATATATATATATATATATATATATATATATATATATATATATATATATATATATATATAATAAGTTACGTTTATTATTTATCGTTTTAATATATATATATATATATATATATATATATATATATATAAATTATTATTAAAAAAATCAATATTACTATTCAATCCTTTATGTTTCTCAATTTTACACTTTTTACCCTAAACGGATTATATTTTCATCGTTAGTCCAAATTTATATATTATTACATTTTAGGTCCAAAATATCAAATATTTACATTTATTATCCCTAAGTTTCAATATTTACAGTTTATACCCTTAGAAAACTGTTTTTATACTTTTTACCCAAAGTTTACAAACTTGACACTTTTAGTCCCTAACTCTCGAATATTTGCAAATTTAGTCCAAACATTACCAAATATAAAACTTATCATTTTTATTATTTCAATAAGCTCAGGAAGTGCATATGAGCTTATTCCAACAACTTATTAGCTTATTTTTCTTCTTTTTCACAAACTGGGCCTAACGAGTCAAGTTTAGGGGCCCGTTAAGGATTTTCTATCCAAAGGGTTTGGGGGGACATTAGGTTTTTCGAAATCCATCTTTTTAAGTTACAATAACATTTCGAAAGAGCTTATACGCTTAGCTTATCGTAATAAGCTAAAATTAGCTTTTTGGGCTTTTTGGCCCACGTAAGGTTTTTAGTTTTTCTGAAAATCTGTTTCATTAGCGATAAGCTTTAGGTCTAGTTAGGTGATCAAACGAAGTCTTTAGTTCCAAAAATTTATCATTCTCGATTCTTTATAAGCTAAACTAATAGATCGTACAATAATAATGATGGGTCGTGTGTCAAATTTAGAAATGGCGAGGCCAAAGTGTGGCCACAAACTCATGCGTAAGACTTTATAAAACTTGAAAATAAACTAAGTGTTTTTAGAGTAAAACGTATAAGTCCATACGACTTAGGAACGTGTGATTTTTAGTATGTAAGCGTAAATATAAGCTTTAAATACTTATAGAATCTCGTTTGTGACTTAGTAAACATGTAATATGATCGTTAATATATATATGCCGCGTTCAAGTTTTAGGTTTTATCTAGGTGAAGTGTTCGTGCAAAAATAAATAGTACGTGTATATATATATATATATATATATATATATATATATATATATATATATATATATATATATATATATATATATAAGAAACTAGCGATTTGAAGTCTCACCTCACCTCAAAAGGTGGAGTAAAACAAAGCGTATGGTTCGTGGAATGGTCCAAAAGCTCCGTGGTTCACTTCACGTCCCACCAAGGTTCAAAAGGCTCCAATCCTTGGCTTCCTACGTTTACTTCAAGGTGTGGTACACTTGAGAATCCGTTCGTACCTCCACCACTTCTCTCTCGTTACTATTTTTAGTGATATGATTGTTTAAGTGCATGTAGTGACTTAACTTTGCATGGGAGGTTTATATAGGTAGTTTTGAAGGGGTGTAGAGACAAGATAAGCTCACAAGAGGAGAGGGTGCATGTGAGGGCGAATAGTAACGCCACAACCATTGCCCAATCGGTTTTGTACAAAGCTAGGATCTTGTGAGATCTTTCCTATTCATTCCTGATATTACTTGGATGCACATTGTTAGTTTATATGAGATTGTGGAGCAAGGGTGGCAACAAGGAATGTATTGCCACGTTTTTGAGCTTGTCTTTGCATATTGAGTTTGGTGGTTTACTTAGGTGTTTTCTAGGGTAGTAAACGAGCAAGGTTTAGTGTAACATATATCGTTTCTGTTTCTTGGGTACTAGGTGAGACGAGGCAAGCAAAAATATATAAAGGTTGTGTATAAAAATCGTATGAAATAGGGTACGTTTTGGGTGAGGTTGCGGCAGGGAACAAGAAAAGAAAACAAAAAAAAAAAGTTAAAGGGTGCGTTTTGGGCTTGGCCTGGTGGGCTGCTGGTTGTGTCGGCCCAAAACAAAAGAAAGAATAAAAAGGAGTCCGTTTGGTTTGTATTGTGTAGCCGTGGCCCATTGAGTGTTGGGGGCCTACATGGTGTGTCTCGATTATCGTGTCGCAGTTCAAAAATATTAGTGAGCATTCTCGGGAAGTTTCGTAGGTTCGGGGAATATAAAATAGTATACGTTATTTAGACGAAACGTATTGTTTTAAATATAAACGTTTTATATATATTTATCGTTCGCAATAATCATTGGTTATCTAGGTCGTGTGTAAGCATCGTTCCTGAGTAAATGGTCAATCACAGTTATCGTAGTGGTTCAATATCAAGCCATATCATAAAAAAAAAATGTTACCCGTAAAATGGTGTTAATTTATCGTAACATCGTTTTATTTATTCGTATGCATTTACTAATCGTAAGGGAAATTTACGAGAGGTTACATTTGTTTACCTTTTCTTTTTTTCTTTTTTTTCGCTTTCATACGTTTTCGCCCGTTTTCGTCCATTTTCATACGTTTTTGTCTATTTTCGTTTGTTATTTTTACTTTTTTGTCCGTTTTCGCCCGTTTTCTTACATTTTCGCCCGTTTTCAAACGTTTTTGTCTGTTTTCATACGTTTTCGTCCGTTTTCTTACGTTTTCGCCCGTTTTCATCTGTTTTCTTACTTTTTCATACTTTTCGTCTGTTTTCAAACAATTTCGTCTGTTTTCGTTTGTTTTAATACAGTTTCATCCATTTTCTTTCGTTTTCATCCATTTTTCATACGTTTTCGTCCGTTTTCAGATGTGATTTTACACTTTCATATGTTTTTGTCCGTTTGCAAACATATTCGTCCGTTTTCTTTTGTTTCATCCGTTTTCTTACGTTTTCATCCGTTTTCTTTCAATTTCGTTCATTGTACATATATTTTCGTCCTTTTTCATATATGTTTTATGCTTTCATACATTTTCATCCGTTTTCATTCATTTTACTCTCTTTTTAAATGCTCTTGGCCGTTTTTCAAACGTTTTCATACATTTCTGAATATCACAAGAGATATTCTGTGATATTCAGAATATCAAAAGTGATATTCTAAATATCACGAGTGATATTCCGTGATATTTTGAATATCACAAGTGATTTTTTGAATATCACATGTGATATTCTTTGATTTTCTGAATATCATAAGTGATATTGCGTGATATTCAGAATATCACAAGTGATATTTTGTTTACCACACTTTCGACCGTTTTCATATGTTTTCGTCCGTTTTCTTACGTTTTCGTTCGTTTTCTTACGTTTTCGGCCGTTTTCTTACGTTTTCGGCCGTTTTCGTCCATTTTTCATACATTTTCGTCCTTTTCATATGTGTTTTTATGCTTTCATACGTTTTCATTCATTTTCATCCGTTTTAAATGCTATTTGCCTTTTTCAGGCATTTTCATACATTTCTGAATATCATAAGAGATATTTTGTGATATTCAGAATATCACAAGTGATATTTTGAATATCACAAGTGATTTTTTGAATATCACATGTGATATTCTTTGATTTTCTGAACATCACAAGTGATATTCTGAGTACCACGAATATGACAAGTGATTTTCTGAATATTATAAGTGATTTTCAACTAATGTTTTGTAACATGAAAATCAATAGTGATATTCAAAAACCATAAGTGATAGATATTATAACACCCCCAAAATCGAACAATACTGCGGAAGACTTAAAATGTCAGCGGAAGACTTTTGGGGTATTATATCGTGGATCTTTGTAACAATTATAGAAAACGATTCAAGTGATCGTTTTAAGTATCATTTAAAATACCAAATATTCATAATTTCAAGAGAATTCATTATTCAACAACAAGTTTTTATTCAAAGAGAAATAAACATTTCTTTATTTGCCCACTTCGTGCCTTTGCCATCCATTCCATTTAGTTACCTGAGATAAATATGCTAAAAGTCAACAAAAAGTTGAGTGAAATTCATAGGTTTATAATTAAGAGTTTGAACACAAGAGATAAGTGTTTACTGTATATAAATACAAATAAACAAGTTAGAAAAATCGCATTCATTATTGTCTTAAGCTCATGACACTCAACGATTCACAGACATCAATATTTTCCGTAATAATGATGTGAAATGTATAACCCCCAAGATAGGTATTTGCCAGTAACCTATGATATTTAAATAAAGTGTATTTGGTAACTTTCCTCTAGCAACCAAATGGGGATTGTCAATCCCTAATAGATCTATTCACAATTATTTACGTTCACCCTTCAAGTGATTAAGGTTCATGATCGAGGGACTTTTGGCAATAGCTACTTAAGCAATAATAAGATCAGGAAAAGACTTGTGTTCGGTTTTTGAGCATGTATCCCCCCACAAAATTAAGTTAAATGTGGGCTATGAACTCACCTTAGTAGGATAGTAGAACAAATGTAATCTCAACGATGCAAGGCAACGGCTTCACACACAACCTATAAGATATGGCAAGTTTCAGTTTTTAAGTCTCGTTTTATTGTGAACGTTTATGAATAATCGATAAAGTGCATAGGCGATGTGTTACGTCGTATATATAAATAGATAATGGTTATGTATTGTTTTATTCGTCTAAATCTAGTTATCGTTATAAAATTTTATACGTATATATATATATATATATATATATATATATATATATATATATATATATATATATATATATATATATATATATATATATATATATATATATATATAATAAGTTACGTTTATTATTTATCGTTTTAATATATATATTCAACTATATATATATATATATATATATATATATATATATATATATATATATATATATATATTGATGCGTGGGAATCGCAACAGGCTTTACCTCTCGAGGGATCTCGAGAAGCTTACAACCCCCACCAGGCAGTGTACCTGATCGTTGTAGTATAGTATAGTGACAAGTACCGGGGGATTGATCGTTCGGCTTAGGAATAGTGTCGCTAGGATTAGAAAGCCTAAATACTAGTTCTAAAGGTGAGGGATGACTATTTTTGTGTTTTTATATTTTTATGAAAGCAAGTTAAATCTCGGGTTTTGGAAGAGTGGGCGGAATTAGTTGTTATTCAACTAACCCAATACTAAGATGTAATCAAAATAAAATAATAAAAATGAAAATAAACTAATTTATACTAAAGTTGTGAGCAGTAATTGGAGAAAATGTGTTTACTTAGATTTCACTACTCCCTAGATATCTTTTACACGTTAATTACTTGTTATAATTGCATGGATGACGGATCGTATTCCTTAATACCATTCATGGGGTGGCACACATAACTCCCCAATTCTATGAGCTCTTATCTCCTCCTACACCATGCCCAGCACAACTATAGGGATTGTAAACAGTGGCTCATGCATTAAATACAACCAATAAAGACCTAGTGCGCCTCGGTTCATGTTTCTTAAGACGTTCAAGCATGTTACCATTTGGAGATCTGCCAGTTTTCTTAAGCCTAACATATAAATCATTCATCCAAGACAAGAATAAACAAGTAATCAACACATAATCAATATCTAGGTTTCATTAGATCTAAGCAAACACAAGATAGATTTAGCCTAGCATGATAGAATTAAGACAAGAACATGATATAGACAACCAACACATAGACATATTGATTGAATTAAAAGAACACTTATCTTGATTAATCATGCAAGGTATCAAGGGGTTGGAACCCTTGAAAAACCTGTAAAGTTACACCAAAATCGTACCTAGGGTTTCTCCCAAAAACTTCTCTCCTAATGTGTGAAAAATAGAAAACTATATATAGAAAAACAGGTCTAACGGCGTCAAGACAAACAATGTGACGCCGTCACCTCGCCGTCAAAACTCTCCTCGGACTGCCTAGATCCACTTCTGACGCCGTCAAGACTTAAGTACTTCCAAGCCGTCATGACTCTTTTACTCTTGACGCCCTTCCTACGTGACGCCGTCAAATCCGTTCTGGGTCGTCATGGAAATTCATGAGATTTGCTCTTGACTCCGTCAAAGAATTGCTCTTGACGCCGTCACCTACTGGTCCCAGCATGGAAAATTAAGACTTTGGCGTTTTCTTCACTTTTAAGCTCCAAAAACGTCCGAATTGCTTCCTTTTCCAGATTTCTCTCCCAAAGTACCTAAAATCACAAAAGGAACGATTTAGGGCAACATTTGATCAAATAAATTCGGATTCGGGCTTAAATGACCCCCTAAAAGTGGTTCATTTTTCGCCTCATCATATACCCTTACACTTGAGATTTGCTTGTCCTCAAGCAAATGCGCTTTTATTCTACTCAAAATACACGTTATGGGTCATTTAACACTAATATAAAAGTAATTACAACAAATAATCGTTCCACTAAAGACCAATAGACAAGCACGGAGGTCATACACTAGCACCTCACAAATAGTGTTTTGATACTCACATCTCTCGGGTGTAATAAAGTATAAATTACAATATGGAAACGGAAGATATCTCTCACTACCTGTCATAGCAAAATAGATTACCATAGGCTTGGGAAAGGATCAAACCACCACCACATGGCGTAAGCACCTAGGATAAACTATCAAAGAGGTCTTTTAAAGGGTTATAACGTTAGGTGTAGGGATATGAAATACACGGTTTTGTTGAATAAAGGAAGTTTTACTGGTGGCGAGTTAACAATCTTAGTCAATTACATGTACAATGTGGCGTTGCTAAGCCAAGACTAGACTCGACTTAAGCTAATAAATGAAAAATAACAAAAAACATAAAATAAACATAGAATGAAACGGGATGGTAGTCCGTATGTTTTTTTCTCTTTTTCCTTTTTTTTTTTTTTTTTTTTTTTTTTTTGCATACACTCTTACCCTACCATCCAAAATAATACATCATAGGGGATGAGAATTCCCCTTACACTTGAATCTTTACATACTTTACATTTAAACTAATCTAATGGCTCGAATTAAGAAAATTAAAACACTTGGAGCACTTTTAAGATTAACGTACATATGGGGGTAATAAATGATGTTCTTCCCCATTACTTCATAAAATAAGTACTTACCCATGAGTCCTAATTGTCCCAAAACAATATGTACAAGGATATGACTCGACTTAGCAACCATGTAATCAAATTAGAAAGTTAACTTAGTGTTTAACAAATAACAATAATGCACTAAAAATGAGCGCATACACGGAAGGCTAAGGCGATTTGGGTGTACATTTAAGTGGGGTGTAACAAATTCTTCCTTTAAGTAAGATGCTTAAAGTTAGAAACGAAAAGATAGGCTCGGAGGGGTGTACTAGGGGTTTCGTGTACTAAAAATGAGTACAACGCTAAGGGTGTGGGTAAAATTAGTTGACTTAACTAGCCAAGTAATATGACTTAAATGGTCAAGTAATTATAATACGGGTTTAACACAAGGGTAATCCTAATGCCTCTTATCATGTAGTAAATCCTACCACACGAATGTAGTCTCACTAGCGGTCTCGGGATGCATCACTAACGCAAGTTCTAGAATCTAAATGCTACCGGTACACTCATAAGCACTAATAGTAAATGCTTTTCCTATCAAATCTAAAGGCGAACCTCACATATTTGGGTGGAAAATTTTTCTGAATATACGGTTATGTGCTAGTCATACAATCTCCTATCCATGAGACGCTTGCTATGGCTAAAGTTTCACTCCTAAATGTTGTAAAAAAATTTAAATTTGGCGCTAAAATTGCACTAACAAGTATTTCTCATAGTTTTATTACACATCTACCATCAAACAAAGCAAACTCAAGCGAAAGTGCATATGTAAGGTATCATCTTTTTACCCTCCCCTTACACTTAAGATGAACATTGTCCCCAATGTTCAAGTAAAGAATGTAAAAGTTAAAAAGTAAAGAGAATGAAATCAAATACTCCCCTGATTCGCTCGGTATGAATAATAGGATGGCCAGGTTAAATCTTCCTCCAAGAAAACGAACAATCAAAGCTTCCCTTCCAGAATATAAATCATCTTCTTGTCATACATAACCTGTAAAACCTGACAAAATAGACAAGACAACCTCGCGTAAAATCGGCGGCATCCTATATAAGTTACTAAATCCTAGAAAACAAGATAAGATATAATGCTTGTGGAATGAAGTTTGCAGATCTCCTGGAGATTATAAAACTTAATAATTCACAAAAACCATAAGACTCCGTTAGAAAAACAAAACCGGTAAAATTTCCAGATTTTTAACTCCTGACGCCGTCAAGAGTAAACCCCTGACGCCGTCAGAATTGACCTGCAGATATTCTTATGTTAAGTTTCCGGAAAATTTCTGGAAAAACTTGGTCCTACTTCCTGGAAAATCCTGCAAAACTTCATTATGACTCGATACAAGCATTTGACTCTAACAAATACGGATACACATGTTCATTTAATATTGTGGAGAATCATGATCGGTTTGTTTCTTAAAAACATATTTGGGGTTTCCCCTTACACTTATCTTTTGCAAAAATACCTTTAGGTGGAGCTAAGACTAGGCCAAAACAACAAAGTAAAGTATTTCCACTATTTAGTTTAGAAACATGATCTACCAACAATAAAAATAAAGCATGCATACGGAAGCAAATAACAAACAAATAAATAAAGCTTGGGTTGCCTCCCAATAAGCGCTTGTTTTTGTTCGAGTCACGAGCCTGACTCTACCCTTATTTAATGGATAAAAGGGAAGTTTTCCCTACACTTAGGATTAAGTGCGGGTGGAAGTAGCGATACACACCCTTAGGGTGGAAGTATGTCACGTGAGAAAATAGTGGTGGATAAATTATATGCTCAAAGTGGTGTGCTCCTATCATCATAACCTTACCTAATTCAATCGGGTTAATGGGTGGATTAAGATTTTCTCCTAGAAAGGGATCATCTTCTATCAACTTCGAGAAACTCCTAGTTGGGAATCCATCTTGACCTAATAAACCTGGTTTAAACCCATAATGTTTCTTATGATCAATCATGAATGGGTGATGTAAGTATGTAAGGTCATTTTCCACTCCTATATTGGCTCCCTCTCTACAAGGCTTAGAGTCCACTACCTTTATCCTAAGACTACCCGGACTATATGGTTTGATGGGTGGATCGGGACCTTTTTCAATTCCTAAACTTTCATCCAAGGATGGAAGATTAGGTAACGGTTTTGGTTGAGGCTCCGGTTCATCAAAACTAGGAACTTCCCTAGAACTAAGAGTAAGGTTATCACTATAAGTATTCAAACCTATATCCTCTAGTTGTGTTTGGTTCAAATGTTCTACCTCAATTCGGATTCCTATTGTCTTTTCTACTTCTTCCGGGTAAGTTACGGGTGGTATGTGTGCCTCAAATGATGGCAGGACTTGTGGGGTACTCAGTGAGCTTATGTTATTCACCTCATCATTTCATGTGTCAGGATCTAGCCCTAACATTCTCCCAAGTATCTCACATGCTTCTCTAGGCATCTCAACTTCTATGTCCGAATCATATGGGTCATCCTCAGTATTCTGACTGCTATATACAAATTGCGCAAGAGATTCATCATCTGTTTCTTGAGATTCATCATCATCGATCATAAAACCTAGGTCTTTTTGATTAATGTGATCATGTTCGGCTACATCCTCCATCACATCAAGGTCACCTATGTGTTCATCCTGTAGTCTGGTAGGGCCAAACCAAGACATGCAGCTAGGTGGCTCATACGAAACTATCCTAGTTGAAATCTCATATGGTGCATAGGTTTCACCAAATGAGGCATTTTGAGGGGTTGATGGAGCTCTTAAGGTGAATTCTCTAAAAGCATTATGCACTTGGCCTCTTTTCTCAAAGTACTCAATAAAATCAATATAAGATCCTGTCCTCCTCATTTCGTTCCTCCTTCTTGTAATATCCAAACTAGTGTAATTATATTTTTTCTGGTAAAACTCTAGTGTCGGACTTGGTGGATTCGCGTTCTCCATAATGGCAAACGGAATAGTCAATGGAAAGATTTTTACAAACAAAGACACAAAGAAAAGATAGACTAAAGAAAACCTAAAAATAAAAATAAAATCTTACTAGAAAGGAATCTAGCAAGTAGACCTAATAAAAAGAAATTCTAACCTAGACAATAACTATTCCCCGGGTTGCGGCGCCAAAAACTTGATGCGTGGGAATCGCAACAGGCTTTACCTCTCGAGGGATCTCGAGAAGCTTACAACCCCCACCAGGCAGTGTACCTGATCGTTGTAGTATAGTATAGTGACAAGTACTGGGGGATTGATCGTTCGGCTTAGGAATAGTGTCGCTAGGATTAGAAAGCCTAAATACTAGTTCTAAAGGTGAGGGATGACTATTTTTGTGTTTTTATATTTTTATGAAAGCAAGTAAAATCTCGGGTTTTGGAAGAGTGGGCGGAATTAGTTGCTATTCAACTAACCCAATACTAAGATGTAATCAAAATAAAATAATAAAAATGAAAATAAACTAATTTATACTAAAGTTGTGAGCAGTAATTGGAGAAAATGTGTTTACTTAGATTTCACTACTCCCTAGATATCTTTTACACGTTAATTACTTGTTATAATTGCATGGATGACGGATCGTATTCCTTAATACCATTCATGGGGTGGCACACATAACTCCCCAATTCTATGAGCTCTTATCTCCTCCTACACCATGCCCAGCACAACTATAGGGATTGTAAACAGTGGCTCATGCATTAAATACAACCAATAAAGACCTAGTGCGCCTCGGTTCATGTTTCTTAAGACGTTCAAGCATGTTACCATTTGGAGATCTGCCAGTTTTCTTAAGCCTAACATATAAATCATTCATCCAAGACAAGAATAAACAAGTAATCAACACATAATCAATATCTAGGTTTCATTAGATCTAAGCAAACACAAGATAGATTTAGCCTAGCATGATAGAATTAAGACAAGAACATGATATAGACAACCAACACATAGACATATTGATTGAATTAAAAGAACACTTATCTTGATTAATCATGCAAGGTATCAAGGGGTTGGAACCCTTGAAAAACCTGTAAAGTTACACCAAAATCGTACCTAGGGTTTCTCCCAAAAACTTCTCTCCTAATGTGTGAAAAATAGAAAACTATATATAGAAAAACAGGTCTGACGGCGTCAAGACAAACAATGTGACGCCGTCACCTCGCCGCCAAAACTCTCCTCGGACTGCCTAGATCCACTTCTGACGCCGTCAAGACTTAAGTACTTCCAGGCCGTCATGACTCTTTTACTCTTGACGCCCTTCCTACGTGACGCCGTCAAATCCGTTCTGGGTCGTCATGGAAATTCATGAGATTTGCTCTTGACGCCGTCAAAGAATTGCTCTTGACGCCGTCACCTACTGTTCCCAGCATGGAAAATTAAGACTTTGGCGTTTTCTTCACTTTTATGCTTCAAAAACGTCCGAATTGCTTCCTTTTCCAGATTTCTCTCCCAAAGTACCTAAAATCACAAAAGGAACGACTTAGGGCAATATTTGATCAAATAAATTCGGATTCGGGCTTAAATGACCCCCCAAAAGTTGTTCATTTTTCGCCTCATCATATATATATATATATATATATATATATATATATATATATATATATATATATATATATATATATATATATATATATATATATATATATATATATAGTGTAACCTTCAAATGAGAACCATTTTAAGTGCAAGAACTGCGAAAACCACATTTTGACCCTAGGATGATAAGATCAATGGTTATAAATGAATGTGGCAGTTTTGTAATTAAAATGGAAACAAATATAATTAATTAAATGAAGAAGGGTATTATAGGAACTGACTAAATACATTGAAAATAAATATTAAAAAATACCATTATCAAGAATCGGTTATTTATCTCCTAAAAACCCTAGCCACTTTCTCCACAAGTTTCATACGGTATAAAATAAACACCCCCACCACCATCGACTAAACCTCCGCCACTACCAAGATCCGTCACCGCCTGTGATGGTTCGTTTGGATCAATCACCATCATCAAGAACTATCACCGCCATCCACGATCATCCCACTATATCATCTTGTAGATCCAAAAAAAAATAAAAAATAAAAAAAATAAGAAGAAACAAAAGTTAAGTCTCCATTAATTCTTTTTGATATTCATTAAACATTAAGTCTCCATTATAAAAAGCCCAGATCTACAAACGCCCAAGAACCCCATTTTTTTATGAAGCAGATGCTAATCTAATCCATAACCGATCTTTGCAATCGTATCTTTTATCAGTAACCCATCTAGTGTTCAAGTTGTGTTTAAAGAATCGACTGGTAAGTTGTCAATCTTTGTTTGACATTAGAAAATTGAATCTGGAATTGGATCTAGGAGTTGTAATAGGAGTATTGCAATTGTTTTTTGAATTATCAAGGCTTTCTTCGATATTTGTTGAATCTGCTTGTTCTTCGATATGTTAATATAGTATAATTGTTTTGATGTATAATCGAAATTTTGAAATGAATGTCTAAATTGTCTATTAATAAAAGGTGTAGTATTTATGGTTTGTTTGACTGGTAGTTGATTTGATGTACTGGGTCTTAAAAATTAGATATTTAACTAGAAAGTTAAAACTACAATTACCTTTTTATGAACATATATGTGGGTATGTTAATAGATGGTGAAAAAGAAGGAAAAAAAAAAAAGGTTTCAACAGTTGGTCTTACAATGCAAAAATTGATATGGCTTATAAGCGTAGAAATCGAAAGAATAATGGCTTTGTGTTCATTAAAAAAAAAAAATAGCATATCGTTGGTTTAGACAAAAAGGACCAGTGATATAATTATGTGGCCCATATTAGCAGCTAAAGGATACAAATTTGGTCGTACTTACATTCTACCTGAGTTGCTATATGTTTTAATTAGTGGGATCTAAGTAACCAAAATTATGTTTGAGAACATGTATGTTTTAAAAATTATATGTTCAAAACAGGCAAGTTTTAAAAATATTGCTTATAAACGGAATGCTTAAAACATGTATCTTTTAAAACAAACATGTACTCATGAACATGTGAATGTATTTTAACAAGTGTACATACATGTTTTAGTAGTTGCATATATGTTTTGTGTTTTGGATAATAAAACATACTAACACATGTGTTTTTTGAAGGCGGACATGTATGTTTTTAAAGGAGGACATGTATGTTTTTAATTGTGCCTATGCATATATGTTATCCTAGTTATTGTGATTAAATTTTAGTTTCCTATCTATTTGTTGTTTAATTGATTTTGCGTATAGTTTTTTCAGATTGATGAAGATGGTGACCATTGAAGACCTAAAAGTTGATGAACACATATATGTTTTTGATTTTGTGTATAATTTGCGAATTTTGAAGCGATGAGATTATTGCATATATGTTTTTTGTATATGTAATTAACGAAATGTAAAATATGAGTATACGCATCTTATTTTTTTACAAACGTCCATATTTTTTATTTGTATTTTTAAATTGTATTTTAATTAATATTGAATTTTGTGTATATTAGTTATGTTTTTACTTTGTTATAAATTTACATTCTTTAAAAAAGAACAGATACACCTTACAATTCGAAAAACATACATGTTAAAAAAATTATTTCAAAAATTTTAATAAAATAATTAATTCCAAAAAACACATATGCACTGAATAATTCAAAAACATGCATGAAAAAAAATTCTGAAAACTAGGGGTTAAAAAAACGGGAATTACTAAAAAACAAAAATAAAATGAAAATGTCTTTTACTATTATACCCTTTTAAATTAAATAAAAATAACAAAACGCTATGGAGCATTAAATGATGTACATTGTGTATCATTAGTTGTAAAAAGGTGGTTCTCGCAGTTCTTGCACTTAAAGTGGTTCTCGTAAGAAAGGGACCCTATATATATATATAAATTATTATTAAAAAATCAATATTACTATTCAATCCTTTATGTTTCTCAATTTTACACTTTTTACCCTAAACGGATTATATTTTCATCGTTAGTCCAAATTTATATATTATTACATTTTAGGTCCAAAATATCAAATATTTACATTTATTATCCCTAAGTTTCAATATTTACAGTTTATACCCTTAGAAAACTGTTTTTATACTTTTTACCCAAAGTTTACAAACTTGACACTTTTAGTCCCTAACTCTCGAATATTTGCAAATTTAGTCCAAACATTACCAAATTTAAAACTTATCATTTTTATTATTTCAATAAGCTCAGGAAGTGCATATGAGCTTATTCCAACAGCTTATTAGCTTATTTTTCTTCTTTTTCACAAATTGGGCCTAACGAGTCAAATTTAAGGGCCCGTTAAGGATTTTCTATCCAAAGGGTTTGGGGGGACATTGGGTTTGTCGAAATCCATCTTTTTAAGTTACAATAACATTTCGAAAGAGCTTATACACTTAGCTTATCGTAATAAGCTAAAATTAGCTTTTTGGGCTTTTTGGCCCACGTAAGGTTTTTAGTTTTTCTGAAAATCTGTTTCATTAGCGATAAGCTTTAGGTCTAGTTAGGTGATCAAACGAAGTCTTTAGTTCCAAAAATTTATCATTCCCGATTCTTTATAAGCTAAACTAATAGATCGTACAATAATAATGATGGGTCGTGTGTCAAATTTAGAAATGGCGAGGCCAAAGTGTGGCCACAAACTCATGCGTAAGACTTTATAAAACTTGAAAATAAACTAAGTGTTTTTAGAGTAAAACGTATAAGTCCATACGACTTAGGAACGTGTGATTTTTAGTATTTAAGCGTAAATATAAGCTTGAAATACTTGTAGAATCTCGTTTGTGACTTAGTAAACATGTAATATGATCGTTAATATATATATGTTGCGTTCAAGTTTTAGGTTTTATCTAGGTGAAGTGTTCGTGCAAAAATAAATAGTACGTGTATATATATATAAGAAACTAGCGATTTAAAGTCTCACCTCACCTCAAAAGGTGGAGTAAAACAAAGCGTATGGTTCGTGGAATGGTTCAAAAGCTCTGTGGTTCACTTCACGTCCCACCAAGGTTCAAAAGGCTCCAATCCTTGGCTTCCTAGGTTCACTTCAAGGTGTGGTACACTTGAGAATCCGTTCGTACCTCGACCACTTCTCTCTCGTTACTATTTTTAGTGATATGATTGTTTAAGTGCATGTAGTGACTTAACTTTGCATGGGAGGTTTATATAGGTAGTTTTGAAGGGGTGTAGAGACAAGATAAGCTCACAAGAGGAGAGGGTGCATATGAGGGCGAATAGTAATGCCACAACCATTGCCCAATCGGTTTTGTACAAAGCTAGGATCTTGTGAGATCTTTCCTATTCATTCCTGACATTACTTGGATGCACATTGTTAGTTTAGATGGGATTGGGGAGCAAGGGTGGCAACAAGGAATGTATTGCCACATTTTTGAGCTTATCCTTGCATATTGAGTTTGGTGGTTTACTTAGGTGTTTTCTAGGGTAGTAAACGAGCAAGGTTTAGTGTAACATATATCGTTTCTGTTTCTTGGGTACTAGGTGAGACGAGGCAAGCAAAAATATATAAAGGTTGTGTATAAAAATCGTATGAAATAGGGTACGTTTTGGGTGAGGTCGCGGCAGGGAACAAGAAAAGAAAACAAACAAAAATTAAAGGGGTGCGTTTTGGGCTTGGCCTGGTAGGCTGCTGGTTGTGTCGGCCCAAAACAAAAGAAAGAATAAAAAGGAGTCCGTTTGGTTTGTATTGTGTAGTCGTGGCCCATTGAGTGTTGGGGGCCCACATGGTGTGTCTCGATTATCGTGTCGAAGTTCAAAAATATTAGTGAGCGTTCTCGGGAAGTTTCGTAGGTTCGGGGAATATAAAATAGTATACGTTATTTAGATGAAACGTACTGTTTTAAATATAAACGTTTTATATATATTTATCGTTCGCAATAATCATTGGTTATCTAGGTCGTGTGTAAGCATCATTCCTGAGTAAACGGTCAATCACAGTTATCGCAGTGGTTCAATATCAAGCCATATCATAAAAAAAAAATTTGTTACTCGTAAAATGGTGTTAATTTATCGTAACATCGTTTTATTTATTCGTATGCAATTACTAATCGTAAAGGAAATTTACGAGAGGTTACATTACCTACCTCTTACAGGGAATTCCGTCCCGGAATTCTAGTCTAAGATAGTTGCCAAGGGTGTCTTAGGTGAAGAGATGTGGGTACTTGGTGCGAATCTGATCCTCACGCTCCCAAGTATATTCCGGTCCTCGCTTGGAGTCCCAACGAACTTTGACAATAGGGATACGGTTTTGTTTGAGTTGTTTGACTTCTCTATCCATGATTTCAATGGGTTCCTCGGTAAAGACAAGGTTATCATCTAGTCGAATCTCTTTCAATGGAATCACGAGAGATTCATCGGATAAACACTTCTTAAGGTTTGACACATGAAAGGTGTCGTGGATCTGACTAAGTTCTTCGGGTAGTTCTAGTTCATAAGCCACGGGTCCTATCCTTTCCAAGATTTTGAATGGACCGATGTATCTGGGGTTCAACTTTCCATGCTTTCCAAATCGTACCATTCCCTTCCAGGTAGATACTTTCAATAAGACTCTGTCTCATATTTGAAATTCCATGGGTTTCCTTTTTAGGTATGCGTAGCTTTTCTGTCGGTCTCGGGCTGCTTGTAAGCGTTGCTTAATCTTAACGATTTTCTCGGTTGTTTCCCGAACAAGGTCAGGTCCTATAAGTTGTCTTTCTCCGACTTCTGCCCAACAAACGGGCGATCTGCACTTTCTACCATACAGTGCTTCGAATGGTGCTGCTTTTATGCTGGCGTGGTAACTATTGTTGTTTGAAAATTCTGCTAATGGTAAGTGCTTATCCCAACCTTTTCCAAAATCAATAACGCATGCTCGGAGCATATCTTCCAAGGTTTGGATAGTTCTTTCACTTTGACCATCAGTTTGAGGGTGGTATGCTGTGCTCATATCTAGTTTAGTTCCTAAGGCTTTCTGTAACGATTTCCAAAAGTGAGAGGTGAAACGACTATCTCGATCCGAGATAATTGAAATTGGTACTCCATGTCGAGTGACAATTTCCTTCACATATAGCTGAGCTAGTGTATTCATCTCATCGGTTTCTTTGATGGGTAGAAAATGAGCGGATTTTGTGAGACGATCCACAATAACCCATATTGTGTCGTATCCGGATGAGGTTCTTGGGAGTTTGGTGATGAAGTCCATAGTGATTCGTTCCCATTTCCACATAGGAAGTTCGGGTTGTACAAGTAAGCCTGAAGGTTTCTGATGTTCTGCCTTTACCCTTGAACATGTCAAACATTTACCGACATATTCTGCGATGTCAGCCTTCATGTTTGGCCACCAATATAGTTTCTTTAAATCCTGATACATCTTGTCGGAACCTGGATGAATGGAGTATTTTGACTTGTGAGACTCGTACATGATGAACTCACGAATACCTCCAATCATAGGGATCCAACTTCTGTCCTTGAAACACAATGTTCCATCGGATTTCTTCCCGAAACCATTCTTATTCTCGGGCATACCGTAAATCTTTTCCTTGGGTCGGTTTTCTTCTGTAAGTGCTTCGTTCTATGCGGTAAGGATTTGGGATGGAAGGGGTGAGTGTATAGTCATCCCTAGTGATCTAACTCGAAGGGGTTTCAATCGTTCTTTTCGGCTTAACGCATCTGCTACTACATTAGCCTTTCCTGGGTGGTAACGGATCTCACAATCATAATCGCTGAGCAGCTCTAGCCAGCGACGTTGCCTCATATTCAAATCCTTCTGATCCAAAATATGTTGAAGACTCTTGTGGTCTGTGTACACGGTACATTTTGTGCCATATAAGTAGTGCCTCCATAACTTGAGCGCAAACACTACCGCTCCTAACTCCAAGTCATGAGTCGTGTAGTTTTCCTCATGTTTCTTCAGTTGTCGGGATGCATAAGCTATTACCTTGCTTCTTTGCATCAAAACTGCTCCTAGTCCATGATAAGATGCGTCGCAATATACTATAAAGTCCTCATTTCCTTCTGGAGGGCTAATATTGGAGCTTCACAAAGCTTTCGTTTTAACAACTGGAAGGCTGCTTCTTCCTTTTCTTACCAGATGTACTTCTCATTCTTTTGGGTTAGCTTAGTCAAAGGTTTTGCAATCTTAGAGAATCCTTCTATAAATCTTCGTTAGTAACCTGCGAGACCTAAAAATTGACGTATCTCCGTGGGGTTTGTAGGAGATGACCAACCTTTAACAGCCTCAATCTTTGCAGGGTCTACGTGAATGCCTTGACTATCGATGATGTGTCCTAAAAATTGTACGGTGCGAATCTAAAAGTCGCATTTAGAGAACTTAGCGTACAGTTCTTCTTTCTTGAGCAGTTCTAGAATGATTCGTAATTGTTCTGCGTATTCTTCTTCATTGCGAGAGTAGATCAAAATATCGTCGATGAATACTATTACAAACTTATCCAAGTAAGGTTTGTATACTCGATTCATTAAATCCATGAAAACTGCTGGTGCATTGGTCAGACCGAACTGCATTACTTGAAATTCGTAGTGACCATAGCGCGTTCTGAATGCAGTTTTCGGGATATCCTCTTCTCGAACTCTTAGCTGATGATATCCTGATCTCAGATCAATTTTTGAGTACACACTCGATCCTTGCAATTGATCAAACAGATCATCAATTCGAGGCAATGGGTATCGATTCTTTACTGTAAGTTTATTCAACTCCCGGTAATCGATGCACATTCGAAAGGATCCATCCTTCTTCTTAACAAATAAAATTGGAGCTCCCTAGGGTGATGAGCTTGGTCGAATAAATCCTTTGTCCGACAATTCCTTTAGTTGTTCTGACAACTCTTCCATTTCAGATGGTGCTAGCCTATAAGGTGCTTTAGCCACTGGTGCCGCTCCAGGCACTAGTTCAATCTGAAATTCTACTTGACGTACGGGTGGAATACCAGGTAGTTCTTCAGGGAATACTTCAGGAAAATCCCTAACGATAGGAACGTCATCAAGCTGCTTCTCGGATGTCTTATTTTCCGTAACTTGGGCCACGAATACTTGACATCCTTCCTTCATGTATTTTATAACTCGCATACATGAGATAATTCCATATCGAGGTTTGCTTTTGTCGCCCTGGACAATGAGTGTTTCATCCTTGAGTGGTATATGGACAGCCTTTTCGTCACAGTGAATCCTAGCACGATGGTGGGATAACCAATCCATGCCGACGATAAAGTCGAAACTACCAAGTTGAACCGGCATAAGATCAATGGCAAAAGGTTTTTCGGATAAGGTTAGGGTGCAATCTTTCATGATAGTATTGGTATCTATTAAATTTCCGTCAGCCATTTCGACTTCGTAGGTGGTGTTTAGCTTAGAGGGGGTAACAGTAAGTAAAGGGGCAAACGTATCTGATATAAACTCTTATCGGCGCCCGAATCAAACAATACTCTAGCATTATGATGGTTTAGTAGAAACGTATCGGTGACTACATCGGGTCCGTTTCCATCTCCGAGTAGGTATACCCTAGCTTGGGCGTTGACTGGTTCATTTCCTTTTGGGCAGTTCCTCCGGATGTGTCCTACTTCTCCGCATCCGTAACAAGTGGGTGATATAACCTGTGTGTTGCTTCCTGTAGCCGGAATCCTACAGTTTCTGGTTTGATGACCGATCTTACGACATTTGTCACATCGGACGGTACAACGACCCTCGTGATGAAGTTTGCATCGCTGGCATTGGGGTTTCTGTCCGTTGTACCCTACACCTTCCGTGGCGGCGTAGACTCGGGGTTTTTCTTGTCTTTGATTCTGCTGTTGAGTGCTTCGAGTGTTGTGATATTGTTGGTGGTTCTGATTATTGTTGCGGTGGTTGTTGTTGCGGTGATGGCTGTTGTAGCTTTGTTGGCTGTTGTTGTGATGGTGGGTGGTTCTCTTGTCGTCCAATTTCCTTTTAAGTTCTTTGCATTTCACTTCTCGGTCTAGAAGTTTCTGATCAAGTTCCATTTCTGCTTCTAAGGTTGGCGGGTTTGCTGAGGTGACATTTCCTTCAATACTCCTAGGGAGTCCTTCGACATATTTCTCTAATGTATTCTCATGATCGGGTACCATGGTAGGGCATAGTATCCTGAGTTCTTGGAATCTCCGGTTGTAACTCCTCAAGTCAACTCCTTTCACTATTAAGGCATGGAACTCATCCTCGAGTTTTCGCAGTTCGGAACGGGGACAATACTTCTTTAGTATTTTAGCCTTGAATTCAATCCAAGTAAGCTGATGTGCTGCCTCTGCTCCTAGTGTTTGAACAGTAGAGTTCCACCAGGATAGAGCGTCTTGCATTAGTGTTCCCGTTGCGAAGCTTACCTTGTTGTTTTCCGAGCATCCACTTCTTTGGAAAACAGTTTCACTTCTTTCAAACCATTGAGCTAATTCCGACACTCCTTCGGTTCCTTTGAAATATGTTGGTTGACAGGATATGAAGTCCTTGTACGTGCAGTAGCGGGGTGTAGGTGCATTTCCATCTCTATTACGGGCTTGTCCGGCTAAAACGGCATTAACGCCATCAGCAATTGCTTGCTGGATTGCTGCCGGGGTCATAACTTCGGGGTTTGCTGGTGCGGCGTTCGTGGTTGTTCTCCTAGTTCTAGCCATGTTGCTATAAAATAATCCTATCACGTTGAAAATACATATCGAGTAATAAATAGTTAAATATAGGTCGTAGTTACAATGATTCGATCATTGAAAAGGTTTAAATAGTAAATTATCGTATGTTGGGATGACACACATTACGAATAAGTTTGACCTGTATGAACCAATATATTATGATATAATGTATAAAGTTTGCAACGTAAATAAAGATAAAATAAACTTCCATAAATCAATGTCAAGGTGTTACAACACTTATTGATACTTGTGCAAATGTTTACAAAACACGACAAGGTACTCTTATTTGTAGGACATTGATTTTTCTTAACAAGGTGATGGTCTCATGGTTTTCCTAAGGCTTTGTCTAGGCGGTTTTGGAGTTCTTGAATGGCAGTGGACATGGTTTCCATGGTTTGATCTCGAGCCCTTTCCCTTTCTCGAGATTCTAGCAGGGCTTGCCTAAGGCGTAGGTTTTTAGTGTTGATCCTCTCAATTTCTCGGTCTAAAGTTCCCAATGCTATTTCTGTTGAAGTGTTAGCCCCACATAGTGCTCCTATGAATTCCATTGATTCCCAAAATAGAGAATCCAACTTTTCAACCTTATCTTCTATAGCAAGATGACCAAGTATGAGACTATTCATATCATCTTCAAAGGTTTCTAGAAGTTCATGTGGAATCTTGTTGAGTATACTAGCAATGGAATCAAGTCGATCTTCGTGGCGAACCATTCTTGCAGCTAACAATGGTATGGTATGGTGTATGGGTTCCCCAGTGACTGACAGAATTCGGGAGGTAGAGTAAGAACTTTCCCCAAGTTCCCTTGTTGTTGGTGTTCCTTCTTGAGATCTCCAATATCGCATAATGGGCAACAAGAAAGACCATCTACGAGCATCTACTCGCTTGTGGGTCCTTCGGCATCTGCGTTGAACACAAGATTCTGAGGTGGTTGGGCGGATCGGGTAAGTCCTTTGGTGAGGTGATATTGGGACACTTCGGTAAGGTGCAGGTGGTGATGCTAGTGGAGGTGATGCTATGGGTGATGGTGTTAGTGGCACAGTAGTAGTTTGGCTGTAGAAGATAGTTGGTAGTGGTGGTATCACTGGTGGTGCAGGTGGTGATGGCACAACTGATTCAGGTGGTATGACAAGAGCTGGTGCTGGTATAGCAGTACTTGCTTCATACGGCTGAAGTTGTCTAATTTGCCTAGATCGGCGAATCGGACCAGATGTTGCCAGAGGAGAAGCCTCTGTGTCAGATGCTGGCAGAAATTGCTGGCTTTGCATGTATCTGTCGGTAGCAGGAGACATAGGCATAGGTGAGGTAGCATAGGCTGAAGTAACATCTTCAGTTCCTGAGTTTGAGGACAAGCTGATAGGGTGGGTGTTCGAAGACATGACACTGTAATAAATTTCCCTATTAGTAGATGTAAGCATAATTATAATCAATTTAAAATGCTATAAGGTAAATAATACTTTTTACCAATTATTGGAATGCTTAGGCACGAAGGACGTAGGATGGTATTTTATGAAAATTTTATCCCGTTTAAAGTGTAGTTATAGTCCAATGTTCCAAAAACACTTGGTTCACTATAACCGTAGCTCTGATGCCAATCTATAACACCCCCAAAATCGATCAATACAGCGGAAGACTTAAAATGTCAGCGGAAGACTTTTGGGGTATTATATCGTGGATCTTTGTCACAATTATAGAAAACGATTCAAGTGATCGTTTTAAGTATCATTTAAAATACCAAATATTCATAATTTCAAGAGAATTCATTATTCAACAACAAGTTTTTATTCAAAGAGAAATAAACATTTCTTTATTTGCCCACTTCGTGCTTTTGCCATCCATTCCATTTAGTTACCTGAGATAAACATGCTAAAAGTCAACAAAAAGTTGAGTGAAATTCATAGGTTTATAATTAAGAGTTTGAACACAAGAGATAAGTGTTTATTGTATATAAATACAAATAAACAAGTTAGAAAAATCGCATTCATTATTGTCTTAAGCTCATGACACTCAACGATTCAACAGACATCAATATTTTCCGTAATAATGATGTAAAATGTATAGCCCCCAAGATAGGTATTTGCCAGTAACCTATGATATTTAAATAAAGTGCATTTGGTAACTTTCCTCTAGCAACCAAATGGGGATTGTCAATCCCTAATAGATCTATTCACAATTATTTACGTTCACCCTTCAAGTGATTAAGGTTCATGATCAAGGGACTTTTGGCAATAGCTACTTAAGCAATAATAAGATCAGGAAAAGACTTGTGTTCGGTTTTTGAGCATGTATCCCCCCACAAAATTAAGTTAAATGTGGGCTATGAACTCACCTTAGTAGGATAGTAGAACAAATGTAATCTCAACGATGAAAGGCAACGGCTTCACACACAACCTATAAGATATGGCAAGTTTCAGTTTTTAAGTCTCGTTTTATTGCGAACGTTTATGAATAATCGATAAAGTGCATAGGCGATGTGTTACGCCGTATATATAAATAGATAATGGTTACGTATTGTTTTATTCGTCTAAATCTAGCTATCGTTATATAAATTTTATACGTATTATATATATATATAATAATAATAATAATAAGTTACGTTTATTATTTATCGTTTTAATATATATATATATATATATATATATATATATATATATATATATATATATAAATATTATTATTAAAAAAATCAATATTACTATTCAATCCTTTATGTTTCTCAATTTTACACTTTTTACCCTAAACGGATTATATTTTCATCGTTAGTACAAATTTATATATTATTACATTTTAGGTCCAAAATATCAAATATTTACATTTATTATCCCTAAGTTTCAATATTTACAGTTTATACCCTTAGAAAACTATTTTTATACTTTTTACCCAAAGTTTACAAACTTGACACTTTTAGTCCCTAACTCTCGAATATTTGCAAATTTAGTCCAAACATTACCAAATTTAAAACTTATCATTTTTATCATTTCAATAAGCTCAGGAAGTGCATATGAGCTTATTCCAACAGCTTATTAGCTTATTTTTCTTCTTTTTCATAAACTGGGCCTAACGAGTCAAATTTAGGGGCCCGTTAAGGATTTTCGATCCAAAGGGTTTGGGGGGACATTGGGTTTGTCGAAATCCATCTTTTTAAGTTACAATAACATTTCGAAAGAGCTTATACGCTTAGCTTATCGTAATAAGCTAAAATTGGCTTTTTGGGCTTTTTGGCCCACGTAAGGTTTTTAGTTTTTCTGAAAATCTGTTTCATTAGCGATAAGCTTTAGGTCTAGTTAGATGATCAAACGAAGTCTTTAGTTCCAAAAATTTATCATTCCCGATTCTTTATAAGCTAAACTAATAGATCGTACAATAATAATGATGGGTCGTGTGTCAAATTTAGAAATGGCGAGGCCAAAGTGTGGCCACAAACTCATGCGTAAGACTTTATAAAACTTGAAAATAAGCTAAGTGTTTTTAGAGTACAACGTATAAGTCCATACGACTTAGGAACGTGTGATTTTTAGTATGTAACGTAAATATAAGCTTGAAATACTTATAGAATCTCGTTTGTGACTTAGTAAACATGTAATATGATCGTTAATATATATATGTTGCGTTCAAGTTTTAGGTTTTATCTAGGTGAAGTGTTCGTGCAAAAATAAATAGTACGTGTATATATATATAAGAAACTAGCGATTTGAAGTCTCACCTCACCTCAAAAGGTGGAGTAAAACAAAGCGTATGGTTCGTGGAATGGTTCAAAAGCTCCGTGGTTCACTTCACGTCCCACCAAGGTTCAAAAGGCTCCAATCCTTGGCTTCCTAGGTTCACTTCAAGGTGTGGTACACTTGAGAATCCATTCGTACCTCCACCACTTCTCTCTCATTACTATTTTTAGTGATATGATTGTTTAAGTGCATGTAGTGACTTAACTTTGCATGGGAGGTTTATATAGGTAGTTTTGAAGGGGTGTAGAGACAAGATAAGCTCACAAGAGGAGAGGGTGCATGTGAGGGCGAATAGTAACGCCACAACCATTGCCCAATCGGTTTTGTACAAAGCTAGGATCTTGTGAGATCTTTCCTATTCATTCCTGACATTACTTGGATGCACATTGTTAGTTTAGATGGGATTGGGGAGCAAGGGTGGCAACAAGGAATGTATTGCCATGTTTTTGAGCTTATCCTTGCATATTGAGTTTGGTGGTTTACTTAGGTGTTTTCTAGGGTAGTAAACGAGCAAGGTTTAGTGTAACATATATCGTTTCTGTTTCTTGGGTACTAGGTGAGACGAGGCAAGCAAAAATATATAAAGGTTGTGTATAAAAATCGTATGAAATAGGGTACGTTTTGGGTGAGGTCGCGGCAGGGAACAAGAAAAGAAAACAAAAAAAAAAAATTAAAGGGGTGCGTTTTGGGCTTGGCCTGGTGGGCTGCTGGTTGTGTCGGCCCAAAACAAAAGAAAGAATAAAAAGGAGTCCGTTTGGTTTGTATTGTGTAGCCATGGCCCATTGAGTGTTGGGGGCCCACATGGTATGTCTCGATTATCATGTCGAAGTTCAAAAATATTAGTGAGCGTTCTCGGGAAGTTTCGTAGGTTCGGGGAATATAAAATAGTATACATTATTTAGACGAAACGTATTGTTTTAAATATAAACGTTTTATATATATTTATCGTTCGCAATAATCATTGGTTATCTAGGTCGTGTGTAAGCATCGTTCCTGAGTAAACGGTCAATCACAGTTATCGTAGTGGTTTAATATCAAGCCATATCATAAAAAAAATTTGTTACCCGTAAAATGGTGTTAATTTATCGTAACATCGTTTTATTTATTCGTATGCATTTACTACTCGTAAGGGAAATTTACGAGAGGTTATAGATATTCAGAAAATCACAAGTGATATTCAGAATATCACAAGTGATATTAAGAAAATCACAAGTGATACTCTGAATATCAATTGTGATATTCAAAAATGTATGAAAAACGTAAGAAAATGGATGAAAACATAAGAAAATCACAAGTGATATTCGTCCATTTTCGTACGTTTTCGTCCGTTAGTTTTCGTCCATTTTCGTTCGTTTTAATACATTTTCATCCATTTTCTTTCGTTTCGTCCATTTTTCATACTTTTTCGTCCATTTTGAGACATGCTTTTACGCTTTCATACGTTTTTATCCGCTTTCATACATATTCGTCCATTTTCTTGGGTTTGCATCCGTTTTCTTACGCTTTTGTCCGTTTTCATACATTTTCTTACGTTTTCGTTCATTTTCTTATGTTTTCGTTCGTTTTCATACGTTTTCGTTTGTTTTCATCCGTTTTCTTTCGTTTTCATCAATTTTTCATACATTTTCGTCCTTTTTTATATGTGTTTTTACGCTTTCTTACGTTTTCATCCATTTTCATTCATTTTCGTCCGTTTGTAAATGTTTTTGGCCGTTTTCAGACATTTTCATACGTTTCTGAATATCATAAGAGATATTCTGTGATATTCATAATATCATAAGTGATATTTTGTGATATTCTGAATATCACAAGTGATTTTTGGAATATCACATGTGATATTCTTTGATTTTCTGAATATCACAAGTGATATTCTGAGTACCACAAACGATATTCTGAATATCATAAGTGATATTCTGAATATCACAAGTGATATTCTGAGTACCACAAACGATATTCTGAATATCATAAGTGATATTAAGAATATCACAAGTGATTTTCTAAATATCACAAGTTATTTCGACTGTAACACCCCCAATTCATGGATGCAGCGGAATTCAAACTGGGTGTTACTCGACGGCACAACAGTCATAATAATAGAAAACGATCTCTAATTGAGTCGTTTTAAAAGATTTATCATTCAAATTATATAAATATTAGAGATTACAAAATGAGGTCCCAGATGGTTCCATGTTTACAAATTACATTAGATGAGTTTTTGAATGATAATAAAATTTATAGCCCTCTTGAATATCTGTGCCATCCTTGATCATCATAGACCTGAAATACATGATTAAAAGGTCAACACAAAGGTTGAGTGATATTCATAGAGTTTGTTTAATGGTTGAACACAATATGTTGGTAGTGAGAGCTATAGACTCACACCAATGGTTGGAAAACAAAACAGGTATTATAACACTAAGCTTATGACACTAAAACGTTAACGTGTACCAATATCAATCGGCGGAGTTATCTCGGTAGGTACTTTGCAGTCATACCTATGTTTCAAATATTAATGCATTTGTTTGAACTTAGTCAATACAAATGGGATTCGTCAATCCCAATAGGCCTATTCACAATATTCGCGCTCACTCGCAAGTAACCCTCGCAAGTGATTAAATGGTTTATAATAAGGGATCTTGGATTGGCAAGGATGTTACTTAGTGATAATAAAACAATGAGGCAAGCATACAATTGAAAAGCATTGTGTTCGGTTGAAAAATAATAGCATGTATTCCCCCCAAGGGTTTGTAAAACAATTAAGTAATGGTAAGTGGGGCTATGAACTCACCGTGAGTTGGATGATGTATAATGAGAATGATGGATATGCCGTGAGAACTTCTACGAGCAACCTAGAATAATTGTTGCAACTTAGGTTTGGAATAATGTCTAAGAAAACGAAGAATTGCCTATATATGTCTTGCATTTAGTCCATGATGTAGTACTTAGTATAGTGTAAGTCTTTGAAAAGAAATGGTTTATGAAACATGTATAGTTTATATATTGCTTACTACCGTTCGGGTCGACATAATTCAGAAGTCATGTAGTAAACGTTCGAGGAGCTAGGACACTTTAATTCGTAAATCCACAACTCATCTCGACGGCTTACTTAATGAACTCCTCACATGAGGCTCCCTACTATTGTAGTATTTGATAAAATATATATATAAGTTTTGATCCGAAAAGTTACATGTCCAATATTTGAATAAACTTAGGAAAGTTTACTTTTACATGAAGATTGTTATTAGAATGAGTTTCTTAAATCTTGTATGACAATTACTTGTAAGATCTCATGATTCTTTAGATGGAGTAGATCCAAATTGCATGTTTAAGTTATCGCTAACTCTTTAGCTCATGTTTTTGCCTAGGTAAGTTTATATGATCTTTAGTCATGGCTTATCCGTGACCTTGGTCATTGTTCCATGGTGTTGAGACTCAACCTTGGCTTTATCCATGGTTGTGGTCTTGGCTTTAGGTCATTAGACCTCTTGGTTTCATTTAATCATAACTTTTTACATGGTCATTTGGTCTTAAAATGGGCTGTTAAGAATTTGAAGAAAAATTTTACTCGAAAAGCGTTTTCAGGGCTCGAGCTTCTTTAATCCTGAACGAAAACGTCGTTCCGGACAACTTTTGTGTTTTAACTTTTTGATGAATCGGACCAGAAGCGCCTCGAAAAAATACGGATTTTGATCAGAATGCTATTTTGGCAAATTCGGTGTTTTGGTTTCGCTAACTTCTTTTGGCCATAACTTTTGACTCGCGTACTCGTTTTAGGTGGTTCAAAATGCTATGTTTTCCTTGTTAAGTCCTCTACTACAATATGTAATTGTCCAATATCATAATTATACCATTTTGGTCAGATTTCACCATGAAAGTTACTAGTTTACTTGTTCAAATAACATAAGTTAACATATATATACCAATACTTGTTTTACTCATTTTTATACATCATGGACATAATCATAAGACAAAATATAGCATGAATGATATGTAAATAGCATGAATATGATATTTAACAAGAAGTATGTTAGGGTTTGCTTACAACTTTTGGCTTTCAACAAAGAAAGGTAAGTAACATGTAAGGAAAAGGACTTTGATTGATTATGCTTCACTTCACTTCACTTCAAGCAATCTTTCTACACTTGTATTCTTGAAAGAGAGATGATGAAGGTTGAGGTGACTTGAGTAGATTTAAACTCAAGAGAAATCACCAAAGTTTCAAAAGATTGGAAGTAGTTTTGATGAATCAAAACTAAACTAGGGTTTCTATGTTGTTGTAGCACTTGAATCTTGCATGAAACTTGGAAGAAAATTAGCTAAGTATGAGGTGATGGTGAGGGTGATATGGGACGGCATAAGGAAGGGGATGGGGCTTTTATATGGCTTTGAGGAGGTTACAATATAGGACTAGTCAAAGCTTACATGACAAGTTTATACACTTGTAATCATCCAAGGTCTTAAGTCATGAGATCAAGCCACCTAAAGGGTGACTCCCCCCCCCCCCTATGGCGGTTTGGAATGGATAAGGGGGCTAAGGTGGTCTTTGGATGATAATATCCTAGATACTTAGTATGTTTTGACTCCGTAAAATGCTAACCGTAAATGATTAAGCCTCAAAACGTAAAACCGGGTATCGTAAAAATGTGGAACTTGAAAGAATGGTTAAACATGTCAATATACTCCATAATAAATATAAAATGAGTGGTAGGTTCCATTGGGGTGCTAAAACCCTGCTAAAACTGGAAACACGGGTCTAAAACGCGTAATACGTAAAACGTACGAATATTGTGTAAAATTGAGAAAAGTAAAATGTTACTTTTCTAATATGATAATAATGATTTAAAATGACTTATAATGTCTAGACTGGGCTCAGTCTAGTGTCGGTTGGTATTTAATGTCTTTAAGACATAAAACCGTAAGCCTAAAAATCAAGGAATGATTTATAAAATCAAGGAATGATTTTTGGTCAAAGGAGGAGGGAAAAATATGTTGACTTTTTTCAAAAATGTGAAAACTCAAATTGACTTAGAAACGCGGTGCAGGTATAGGCTAAGGTTGCGGCTAAGTAAAAGTGCTTAAAAACGAAAATTCCTGTTTCTCACGGCCGAGGTTTATTTGGTCACATTTTTCTCAGTCATGATTAATTCTCAAATAAATCATGAGTGTATCAAACATTTTTCCGATGCGGGAAAAATTAACGCGGTCGAGTTTCGTTGTGCGTAGGATTTTTGAATGACATTTTACCCTAAAATGTGTATTTCCTTAATGACTTTCGCGAAAATGATATGATGAGTGTCAAACTTTTATTTTGCCATGGAAATGATTTATCATACGAGAATATGAAATAAAAATCAAATTTCGGAAAAAGTGAATAGTAAAAATGAATAGTGAAATTTTTGGGAATAGAAGTTAACCTGAAAATGTGAATTGTTACATCGACTAATGTTTTGTAACATGAAAATCACAAGTGATATTTAGAAAACCACAAGTGATAGATATTCAGAAAATCACAAGTGATATTCAGAATATTACAAGTCATATTCAGAAAATCACGAGTGATACTCTGAATATCAATTGTGATATTCAAAAACATTTGGAAAACGTAAGAAAATGGATAAAAACAGAAGAAAATCACAAGTGATATTCAGAAAATCACAAGTGATAATCTCAATATCACAAGATATTGTGAATATTACTTGTAATATTCAAAAACGTAATAAAACAGATGAAAACGTAAGAAAATGAACGAATACCTATGAAAACGGACAAAATTACAAAAACGTATGAAAGCGTAAAAGCACGTATGAAAACGGACAAAAACATATGAAAAATGGATGAAAATAAAGGAAACGGATGAAAATGAACAAAAAGGTATGATAAAGAACGAAAACGAACGAAATCAGACGAAAACATATGAAAATGGACGAAAATGGGCGAAAATGTAAGAAAACAGACGAAAATGTATGAAAGCGTAAAAACACATCTAAAAACGGATGAAAACGTATGAAAATAGTTGAAAACGGACAAAAACGTCTTAAACCGAATGAAAACGTATGAAAACGTACGTAGACGGGGAAAAACGTAAAAAACCGGACGAAAACGTATGAAAACAGACAAAAACGTAAAAAATGAACGGAAACGTAAAAAATGGACGAAAACATAAAAACGGACGAAAATATATGAAAACGGACGAAAACGCATGAAAACGTATAAAACGGAAGAAAACAGACGAAAACATTTGAAAAGAGACGAAAACGTAAGAAAACAGATGAAAATGTTTGAAAACAGACGAAAACGTCTGAAAACGGACCGAAACGTATGAAAATGGACAAAAACATATGAAAACGGATGAAAACGTATAAAAACGACCGAAAACGTTTGAAAATGGATGAAAACGTGTAAAAACAGACAAAAATGTTTGAAAGTAGACGAAAGCGTAAAAAAACGGACGAAAATATTTGAAAACAGACGAAAACGTATGAAATCGGAAGGAAAAAACGTTAATTATTAAAAAAAATGAATTAGAAAAAAAAAAAAAAGTGAAACAAAATAGAATTTAAAAAAAAAAACAAAAGAAAAATAGACAAAAAACTTAATTAAAAAATAAGAAAGACAAAAAGACAAAGAAAAAGGGGAAAAAAACATGGACTTAGGTTTCCATATTAAGAGTTGTGATCCTTTAGAAAGTAAACTAAATTAAAAAGGCTAGAAAGCCACACTCAATATGACAAGTGTCCTCCACCCACTCCCTCCTTTTTTCTTATTAAATTCGGTTAGAGGGTATTTTGGTCCTTTTAACATATTTTTTTTTCCACCCCAAAATTTCAAACGTAAATAACTTTCAAACGACAAATATGTGAAACCGATTTCACCATAATTTTTTAAATTCAATTCTCTTTAATTTGGTATGCATTATGATATACGAATCGCAATTTTTTTTTTATTTTTTATTATTTTTTTTGACTTTTTAAGTGGGTGTTGATTTTCTTGAAATTTTTGGCATTTTCGGCTCTAATTTTATCAAGTTTAAAGGCCGAATTTTGCAAAACTTAAAACACGAAAGTTGTAGCTTTTTTGCCATTCTTTTCTCAGAAATTTGAATCACTTAAATCCGATATGATATGAGTGAGATATCACACGTTAAAGGTGAACAATAACTGATGAACGTTATAAAAAAAATAATTGATGAACGTTATAAAAAAATAATTGATGAACGTTATAAAAAATAACTGATGAACAATAAAAAAAAAATTGATGAACGTTATTTTTTCGAAAACTTCTGAACATTATAAAAAATAACTGATGAACAATATAAAAAATAATTGATGAACGTTATATTTTCGAAAACTTCTAAACATTATAAAAATAACTGATGAACGTTATAAAAAATAACTGATGAACATTATTTTTTTGAAAACTTCTGAACATTATAAAGAATAACTGATGAATGTTATAAAAAAATACTGATGAACAATTTCAAAAATAACTAATGAATGTTATTTTTTTGAAAACTTCTGTACATTATAAGAATAACTGATGAACGTTATCAAAAATAACTGATGAACCGATAAACATTTGCTTTTATTAGAAAATTGATGAATAGATAAAGAATACTATATCTCTACTAAAATCAATCACTAATTGAACTACACAAATTATATAAAATAAAAATAATTTCACCTCATCATCAATCAAACTGATCAAAACACTTTTCTCTTCCTTTACATATTCTCCCTCAAAAAAGAGCTCATCAATGGCATATCACAACCAAAAAAAAAAAAAAAAAAAAAAAAAAAAACACCAGACCCACAACAAAAGTGTCATCACTTCTCAAAAAACTCATCAACCTCCTCAAATCATGTCATCACTCTACCATAACCTACCTGACCCGAACCACACCTAACAAACCGACCCGGAACACCCATACCCATCACCTTAATCCCAGTGACGGCATACAAACCCATGTGACATTCGGAAAAAAAAAATAGTTACTTTACCTTTAATCCAACCAATTCATATCTTCAATAATATTATCACTTACTGATTTGTTGACGGCGATTGTGGTTATATCGAAAACAAATGGATCGAGAATGCGATAACTCGAATCAACAGCAAAATGAAGATGACGGTGATGGTGGTTGTTTGTAACAGTAGTTTCCGGTGTATTCGAAGGAGGTGGTGTTATTGACGGTGGTATTAGATCTGATTGTACTGTTGGTTGTAACGGTGTTGTAGATTTGATAGTGAGTGTGTCTTTTTTGGGTTATAAGTGACGAGAATACCCTTGTTGGTGAGTATTGATGTTTTGGGTAGAGTCCAGCTCTTGAATGATCCAACGGTTGATATTACTTTTTATACTTTTGAAAATGTGCTCCCTTTCTAATAGATCCGGTACCTCCATATTAAATCTTAGGTTAATCTTCCATCATTAGATTAAATTATATGGATGATGGGGATTTGTCCCTTGGTATGTGTTGATACAAAAGTTGGGCTTACCTTGTTTGGACTCTGCTCTCGTACCAATTAGAACTTTAGTGCTTGTGAAACCTGCGCACTAAGAAAGCAAACAACACCGTTAGACTTATCGTGGGATTGTCTCCCACGATTAGATTCCGGCGTGAGAGTAAGTAATCGGTTTAGGGTTTAGTTGAAGAGTTAGGAATTGTGTATATCGTATCTTTCAATGAGAATATGTGATTCTATATATAGGACGCAGAAACCGTGTAACATATTAATGGAGAAGTTGCGGACTTAAAATTTGATGGAGAAGTTGTGCTAGATCAGATATTGGGCCGACTAACATATTAATGGTGTTAGTGATTTGGGCCCTTGTTGTCTCCTAAGTCGGCATAAATCCAAATCCGGGCCACACTTGCACGACGTCTGAAAAACGTACTTAGAAGAAAGTTCATTTTATTTAGTGACCATAAACGGAACATGAAATAATATCCAAACTAAAACCACACGCGTCCACCTTCACCTTATTCTCCTCTCCAAAACACCATCATCATTAGTCATCATGACCGACACCAGAAACCCATCATCAAGCCGTGGGACCCACCATCACCGGCGAGCCCAGTCAGAAACTTTCTTCAGGTTCCCAGAAGAAGACATGCTCTTGGACGACGTCGTAGCTGACTTTAACTTTGCAGGTATTGACCTGCCTTCACTTTCTTCCAACGAGATGGAGAAGAGTACCATCCATGTCAGGAGTCTTTCAGTTGGGGATGATTTCTTTGATGGGTTCTGTTTGGATGATGATAATATTAATAAGAGGGCTGTTGGTGATGATAAGCTGGCCCAGCTTTCTTTGGTTGACCCTAAAAAAGCTAAAAGGTTGGAAACTTTTTTAATTTTATGTTTCATTAACTACGTAAGTTGGTGTTTAGGGGGTGTTTGTTTAAGCTTATTTGTAGGTTGATGAGCTTATTTGATTTCAGCTTGTATTTCATAAGCCCAAATTTGCCGGCTTCGTTTGAGACTTAAGGGCTTATATAAGTTTATTATGTGTGCTTAAATTTATTGCCTGATTAGGTGTGTATGGGATAGCTTATTTTTCGCAGATGCAGTGTTGTGTCATCCAAATTCTTTGTGCATACTAGGGAGATGCGTACTTCAGAGTGCTGATTTGTGATGAAATTTAAAATAGAAAATTATGTTATTTAACCAAAAAAAATTGTAACTGTAATTGATTGATATACTCCAGCAAATCATTTCAATAATTCTGTTACGAGGGTGTTAGGATTGCATGCCAATAAGCACTTAAAATATGCAATCCCAAACACCCCTTATTGAGTTATTGGTAAGTGCGTATCAAACACCAGAATAAGCAGATAAGCAATCTGGATTATTCAAACACTCTTAGCTGTTTATCGGCTTAAAAATAATCAGATACTAAACAACCTCTAAGATGTGTTTTAAAAGAGTTGCAATAACTAGTGTCACATAATTGGTTTTGCTACTTGAAGTTGTGGAGGATATCAGGATTGACAAATTTTAATTTTCTGAGAAAACAATGGTAAATAAGTAATTTTACTCTGCCTAACTAGTAGTAACAAGATTCTTGCTGCCAGTATTCAGACTTGTTTATTTGACTCTTAAATAATAACTATGCAGAGTTTGGTTAGCTATAGTTGCTAGATTATCGCTTTCAAGACACATATCAACAAACTCCACCTAACTTTTATTCCTTGTTTTTGGTGGCTTGTGTGAAATGGTATTGTATGATAATATTTTGTTTGATTGTTTTCGTAGGATTCTAGCAAATAGACAATCTGCTGCTCGGTCAAAGGAGCGTAAAACAAGGTATACAAGTGACTTGGAGAGAAAAGTGCAGACCCTTCAAACTGAAGCAACAACCTTATCTGCTGAAGTCACAAAGCTGCAGGTACATGTTAAGTTTTGATTAAAAAAATCTTAGCAAAGAATTTTTGGACTTTGATTGTTCAGCGCAGTTAATTCTATGTGTCACTTTTTAGTTCATATTGTTGTAGCAACTTGGAGTAATCTGATAACATGTGTTTATGCAAGTAACCTAGTCATGCCATGAGTGTGATGCATCCCAAATTCCCAAAAATTTGAGGTATCAATGGATCTAAAAGATTAGAGCACCCGGAGTGGGGCTTTGGGCCACTAATAATCAAGCGTCCATACTCTAGGTGTTGAACTGCTGGCATTCTATCTAGGATCTCTCCCGAAACTCGGCATAAATAATCAGCTAACAAAAGAGGTGATGTGGCAATAGGGGATTGGTTGAAGCAACTTATTTATTTAGGTGTGGATCATTACAGGATTGAGTGGTTGTGTAGTGGTTGAGGAGGGGAAGCAATGTTGAGGAGCTGAAGTGATGTGTTGCTTATGTGGCAAGTGGTGGGGAGCGGGTCAGTGGACCACCCCGATTCTCTGTGGAGGGTCCAACTATTAACTTACAATCTTTATAATTGTTAATTTAGGACCCACGATCAAACGTTCATGCTACTAATGGAATTGGAGAACGAGTTTGAATATATATGATAACGGGAAACTTTTTTTGCAAATTTAAGGGAAACTAAATGTATATAGTTCTCTTCCAACCATCACAAAGCCGACCCCAAATAACGTTAGGATAAGCCAAGGGTGTTCATGTGACCGCCCTAGTGTATGTGTAGGCATAAACATGTGAATATGTTCTTAGTTGTTAGCATGTACAAATCATGAGTTGACTTGTAGGAGCTGAGATACACACATCTAAAACAGGACTAACTATGTACTTTTGTAAATAGTCTGACTTGATCTATGACTCGAGAGTTATTGACTGACTCGAACTGAGTTGAGTAACTCGACATCGAACATGGTTGGAGAATGATGGAGATGGAGATAAAATTTTACGAGAAGAAGATGAAGATCAGAAGCGGATAGTGTACTTTACTACAAACAAAAAAAAAAAAAAAAAAAAAAACAAAAAAAACAAAACAAAAAACAAAAAAAACAAAAAAAAAAAAAAAAAAAACAAAACAAAACAAAACTATAACATATAAAAATGAGTTAGAAGGTAGAAGTAGGTGAAAAGGAGGCTGGTACACTGGTTCTAGTAGCCCAGACCTAAAGGCTTTATGAGGTGCTCAAACAGATCACTTTTTTGTCAGTTTGAGATAGGTTATGAGAAAACATAAGGCTGGGCACAGTAAGGCAACCCAATCCCCCCTATTTTCCCTGCCACGTCAACTTTCTCTCTCCAGTGACCTACATGCGATTGGGTGCCCCAGTAAAGGCGACCTTAATAATATTAATTGAAAAGTGAGAGTTTTGTTTTTATGTGTGTATGTGAGTCGATCGGCCAAGTGACCAACATGCCAAAAAAAGGACCGATCGATCGATTGATGATTGGGTACCTAAGAAGGCCAATCGACACTCGATCGAGTGAAACAATCGATCGCATGCACAGATGCACTTACTGTGACTAGCCTAAGTGTAATTATATGCTAATTTCTATCTAATTCTATCTATCAACATGTGCAGTTTTTTTATATTATAAAGGCAGGAATGAAAGAAACAATGCAAATATTTCTATTGTTATAGTCCTAAATAACTAAATTTGTTGTAATCCCACATGTTTGAGACTCTGATACTCACATTGGAAAGGTCAGTTGCTCCTAAGACAGTAAATGGGTTCAATGTCATGTAATCAAGGGTAAAATTTAAGGATGGATGGAACACTAAATGACGATACCATGAGTAACATATAAGCATATGTACATCTACAATGCTGTACAGAAACTTAAAACATTGTGTTGCGTTCCATAAAACTAGTATGACAATATCAGTTTGATTAATTATATGAAGGGGATACTGTTTTTGTTTTATGAACTAAAAGACATGAAAATATTTAAAAGACAATTGACACAATGACATTTCATGTGATGCAGCGGGATACTAGTGGCTTAACATCTGAAAACAAGGAGCTCAAACTTCGGTTAGAAGCATTGGAACAGCATGCGCACCTAAGAGATGGTAATTCTTCTATTTATGTGTTATCTTTTCACAATCGTCTATCTTTCTTGGAACTTTGTTCTAATATGCATCGCATGATATTCCCAATAGTCCAGCGAAATACAGAGAAAAATTAAGTATGTGGGTAAACAGACAAATTATTTAAACTTCGCAATTACTAATTGCTCACTTTACACCTGGCAAATTGGTAGGTTGGGTAACGGGTCTGATGGGGTTGAGTCGAAAAAAATTTTGTCCAAACTTTTTTGTTAGAATTATTAGCATGTCAGATAATATTTATATAATTAAGTAATATTTTTAGTCTCAAGTAGATTGATTTACGAGGTTTTATGCACTAAAAACACACAAGGGGCACTTTTTGACACGTTTCTGTTTAACTACTTTCTTATTTGATCATCCATTTAACAGGGTTGGAATTTCTACTTCTAAATAGCATTGTTAGACTTGGAAGAAATACTGCAACAAATCTAATGTGAAAACAAACAAAATTTAACCTCAAATCATCTAGTTATCTTATATGTAGGGCGCTGATCAGAACAGCGCTTTCCTGGACCATACAGGCATACAGCACATCTATAGCCATCCAAAGTTGATCCAAGAGTTCTTTATTATAATAATTTCTAATAGCCGGTCAACAGTCTAGTTAAACTTAATATCTTTTATAAAGTCAACATCTCACTCATCTTTGTTACACAGCTTTGAACGAAGCGCTGAAAGAGGAAGTGAATCGTCTTAAATTTGAAGCGGGCCAACTTCCCCTACTTAATGGGATGAACTACAACACATTATTGCCACCTCAATACTCATCACACCATCAACCACTACAGCATTTTGCTAACCCGAATGCTCAGCAACCACAAAAGACTCAAATGCCTAATTCAAGTATCAATGGTCGGCTCAAACCAAGCTTCATGGACTTCAATTAGATGTTAAAACAAGCATAATGAATGATTATATTTTCTTGTAGATAGATGTGATGTATACAACTATCAATGTGAGTTAAGATTGTTAGTGAAATAATTTGCCCAACTAGTTGTTATACTTGGAGTTGTGAAGGTTGGAGGTTAGTATTTGTACATAGCTTCTATAAAGCATTCTTCTATAAAGCTTCTCTATAGCATCCCATTGTACTGAATACTCTACGACCCATACTCAATTATGTTCAATAAAAATTGCTAACCCTTTTTTTTCATTTATTTTCTATGATTAAATCGTATTTATGTGAGTAGTCTAAAGTAGCATGGTGTTGCTGGTATTCGCTTTTAAAATAATCATTTGTCGAAGTTAATTTGGTAGATACTTATTGGAACCCTATCAAATTCTAATTGAACTTAAAAATGTTTTTGTTATATACTTATAGATGGGTTTTAGGATTTGAGGCGATGAGTTTCTGGTAAACAAGTGTTTTTGGCGAAATTAGCTACGAATTGGCTGGAGTTCTAGTTTAAATTAAATTAATATATATTTTGCAGTGTAGCTTGTCCATGCGTAATAAATATGTTAGAATTAACAACCGATAATCAAATATGAAGAACAAGAGAAGAAACAAGAATCACAAATTTGCGGAAGCTTTTCTTTATTGCAAACAAAATTCAAATGTACAAAGTTCTTATCTTATGATTCCCTATTTATAAGCAAAAAAACAAACCGACCTAAACAACAACCTCATAATACTTTCCTAATACTAAGATACGAAAAAAATACCAAACGACCCTTAGGAGTTCTAATCACCTTAATAACAATCTCCACCGTGATTGAAACTCCTAAGGAAGACCAAATGTTCCAAATTAAATTCAAAATTTCAAACGCCAGAGATACTAGCCTAATCTAAACAAATGATTGATTCCCCAAAAACGATTCAAAACAAATCAATCCAAAACAAACGCCGATGACTTCAAAAATGAATAACCAACCGTTAACCGAAACAGTTAACCATTCAAAGCAGCTCACATTCCGAACCCGAGTAGCAAGACTCGTCTTTAGTAGTAGCCGCAACCAAATTTTTCTCCTTTAGTTTAGGACAATCATTCTTCCAATGACCAGTCTCTTTGCAGTAGTTACAAATATCTCGAGGATTGGGACCTCGAGAACTTGACGATGCTCCACCTTTATCTTTACCTTTTTCAAATCGATATCGACCTCTATCACGACTTGTGGTTGATAAACCCATGGATTGGGACTCATAACCACTTCCTGAAGCTTGTTGACGAAGCTCTCTTGAATGCAAACTAGATCTAACATCTTCCTAAGTGATAGTGTCTTTACCAACAACAAATGAGCTAACAAAACTTTCAAACGAAGGAGGTAACGACACTAGAAGAACAAGAGCCGCATCTTCATCTTCAATCTTCACTTCAACATTCTTCAAATCCATCAATATTGAGTTCAAAGCATCAAGATGTTCTTTCAAAGATGAGCCCTCTTTCATTCGAAGAGAAAACAAGCGTTGTTTCAACAACAACTTATTGGTCAACGACTTTGTCATGTAAATAGTTTCTAACTTTTCCCAAACTCCTTTTGCCGTTTTCTCGTCACCAACTTCATAAAGAACTTCATCAGATAAACATAGCAAAATAGTAGAGTGTGTCTTTTCTTCTTGCAACTTATAGTTAGCATCAGTCATATCAGCCGGTTTTGTACCACTAATGGGTGCCCAAATGCCTTGTTGTTTCAATAAGGCTCGAATCTTGATACGCCACAAGCTAAAGTTACTCTTTCCCGAAAACTTCTCAATATTAATGAGTTGAGAAGAAGACATGTTTTTCAAACAAATATCAAACAAATCAAATATGAACTAAAAATACTAATGTTACTAATTCAAAAGTCAAGATCAATTCCAATAGCCCACTTTATATGTAGCAGCCCAAATCAGAAATCAAAGCCCAAAAACAATAGTAGATCAAAAGAATATGGCAAAAAGAAATCAGTACCTTCCTTCCCCAAAACAATAACCAGTCAAGAACTAGGGTTCTTGAGATAGCAGATGGGATCCAAAATCTAAACACAAATAATTCCAAATCAATTGGTGCAAATCAAAATCACCGTCAAAACCAGATTCAAAACAAACTGCAAAATCCGAAACCCTAAATTCAAACAAATTCGGACAAAACCCTAAATCGACAAAAGATTCAAGCTTCTCCTAATACTCACAATGATCGACAAGCTCTGATACCACTTGTTAGAATCAACAACCGATAATCAAAGATGAAGAACAAGAGAAGAAACAAGAATCACAAATTTGCAGAAGCTTTTCTTTATTGCAAACGAAATTCGAAGGTACAAAGTTCTCATCTTATGATTCCCTATTTATAAGCAAAAAACAAACCGACCTAAACAACCGACTCATAATACTTTCTGGTGAGTGCTTATTTACTCACCTTTTCTTGTCCAAAATAAGACTAAATAAACCAAAAACTAACCAAAATTGCCAAAGAATGTATGTTTTTGTGTTTGTGAATGTGCAAGAACGAATATTTAAGAAAAGGACAAAAAATCACGAGAAAATGACAAAACGAGCACGAGAATTGGAAAAGTGTCAATAGCCGAAGCCGGGGAAGCTAGTGGTCAAATGTAACAACCGTGGTTTTAGCAGGTCAGTTTGACTGATAGTCTTGACTCGGTTAACGTTTGTTTGGTGTGTCCTAGGTGATTTAAGTGATATATATGTGATATAGGTGAGTTTTAGCACTAAATCCCTTTGCGTGGTGTTGTTTTTGTGAGTAAGTAATGTTGATATTTGGGAAAGTTCATTTTGATCGCCTTTGTGGTGTAGAAATGACTTGTGAAGTTTTGGTGTTTTGGTGTTTTTGCGTAACGAGTCTTCGTTCATGTATTTGAGCGTTAGCAAGTTACGAAGAGTTTGTTTTTATGTGTTATACATTTATAAAGGGTGAAAATCTATTTTTGGAAACTTTATTTTTGAAAATGATAATTTTCCGGTTTGTCATAAAAACTGAGGTTTATCGCGTAAGACGCTAGGATTAGCTACGGGTATTTATAAAATATGAAAAGTATTAAGTTTTGAGTGTAATAATTAATTTAATAAAAAAAATAAAAAGATATATATATATATATATATATATATATATATATATATATATATATATATATATATATATATATATATATATATATATATATATATATATATATATATGCATATAAAAATCGGCTATGGAGAAAAACAAGGGAAAATAAAACCAAATTTGAGCCCAAATACAATTCCTAGCAATAAGGAATCCTAGTCCAACCCCCAACCCATATAACCCCATGAACGACCCATAACCCTCATTCTCTACAAATTATGATCGACTAAGCTAAGGAGAAGAAGAAAAAAAATAGGTTTTTGTTTTTGAAGCCAAAAATCAAGATCGAGGTATAGTTTCGATGCTAGTTTTCATTCAATTAATTAGTTATTAATCTAATTCATGTAATATTAATTATGATGGATCTAGGGTTTGTAAACTTCTGTAAATTAATGATGTTAAACATGTTGGGATCAATTAATGATTATATTATGATGATTGGTGAAGAGAATTGAGCATAAAACATGCTAGTTATTAAGTTAGGGTTTGGATAGAAAAGTATGACTGTAAAGATGTAAGTGTAATTAACAGATGGTGAGGAGTTAGACCACTAATTTTTAGTCTAAATTGAAGTTTAATGAAATATCTTTCCAAAAAGTCCAACCACGATTGATTTCAAGGTCGGGAAGTTGGTCTTTTGATTTTTCTTTGATAAGGTGTCAAAGCTGTCAAACCGGGACAGAATTTGGGTAAAAGTTTGAGGGTGAATTGTTGTTGTAAAAGTGGTATTTTGATTAGCCCTTCTGGAATAGTTAAGTCTTAGGTTATATTAGACAACCACGAAAAGGATTCACGATAAAAACTTGTGGAAGTATTTTATTCTAATTAAAACTTTTTGGTGTGCGTTCAGATCCAAATTTGGATGGTTCACAAGTTTGATTTTCTTTTGAGTATTTGTGTGTGTTATTGGTACATGGCCTTCTGAGATTAGCTTTTATGCTTATGAGAGACCATGGTAAATTTTTGGTGTGAGTTGTTGAGCTTTAATTGTCGTGATTTCATGTGGGCGAATGTACCAAAAAATTCTGTGTTTTCTGATTTTAAAAGTGCAAGGGATTTAGTGAGTGTTAGGTTATGGTAATGGTTAGTATGGTGTCTAGGAGATCCATGGCGGGTTATATGAGTCTTAGACATCCATCATATGTGTATTACATGAGTTGTAGCTTTTGGCTTGACCATGTGTAATGTGGATTTATTTTTGTGTGTTATAGATTGCGATTTGTTTTGAGGAAGCTACAAGGTTTGAGGTGAGTTCATAGTCCCATATTTTTTACTTTGTTTTAAACTTGGGATGGGAATGATGCTTGTCTTAAATGTTTTGAGTTACTGTGATTATATGTGATTTAAAAGAGCTTGGACTTATAATATTATCGTGTATATGCTATATGTGATGATTATATGTTGTGATTATCGGGAATTATCAGGCATGTATTATCAGTGACATAATTGGGAGGATGCTTATCCTGTTGCTTGTGCATGCTACCTAATTGATGTCAATATCAGACATGCATATCAGAGACTTAATTGGGAGGATGCTTATCCTGTTGCTCGCGCATGCGACCTAATTGATGTCTATATTGGAGCGGGGGACACGTTCCGTCTCATTGGTTGCCTTATGTGTGTTGGTTGCCTTTATCTTGTGTGAATACATGTAGCCTATAAGATAACTTCAATTATTTGTCCAGCTATATTTTATGATCACAGTAAACTGGTTGCCTTGTGAGTGTTTGTGTGTCTAAACCTATGAATCTCTCCAACATTATGTTGACGTTTTAAGCATCATTTCCAGGTGAGCATTCTAAGGCTATGATAGAAGGAAGTGATTAGACGAGATCTTAGTTGCATTGGAAGTGGTTTATCTGTGCGTTTGGAGTTTATCATGTTGTTTTCTTTCGGGTATTGTTATGACACTTTGTTTCTATACTTTGCCATTTTTACTGCATGTAGTTATTCTCTATATAGACACCATGTGTTGTGATGATATTCATGAAGTTACACCCTCGCGTTTCCGCCTTGGCGAGGTGTGACAGATTGGTATCAGAGCCTTGGTTATAGAGAAGTAGGTGGTTGAACCGACTATAACCTAGGAGTCCTTCATATAGTTGCATTTAGGATCTATGTGTAAGTATAGTATTTTATATGTCTATTTTCCTATATTTATGAGATGTTTTATTGAGTTTCGGACGCCTATTCTATCCCCTATATGTAGTATTGTATATATACACTTTATTATATCGTCTTCCGCGCGTAAGATGCATCATTGGACTACCGTTGTCGCTATCGGATGCGAGAGAAGTGTTAGGATGAAGCGGACTAACCGCAAAATCTGAGTTCTCGCTAGCATGTATTCATGTTCGGACAAAAGTGGCCCCTTGAAGAGGTTTAGTGAAAGTTACATAAGTGGCCCTCTAAGTTTCTAAGTTGTCAATTATGGACCTTGTGAAGAATATTTTTGAAGAATTGACAACCATGGCCCTTCAACAATCAAAGAATGTCAAAGAAGATCCTTGGATATTATTTATCATAAAGGGCAGCTTTGGTCCTTGCATTTTTAGAATGTACACTTATGATCCTTATGATATAATTGCTACACATCCGGATCCATTTATCCATCTTTTATAACTTAAACTCAAAACCAATATCTTTATTACTGCTGGCCCAAATCACAAAAGCCCACCACCATCACCTTTAATAATCCAGTACCCAGTCCAACCCTTTTTCCCTTATTTCCATAACCCGGTCAAACAACCCACCCAAAGTCAAAATAATATAAAATAACCACACGCGCCAATTACTGTTATTTCATCCTCACCAATTACCCTGGTTAAACCTTACAACCTCATACCAATCAAAAACCTCGTACTAAGCATCTTTCTAGAAGATTTGACTAGTCAGAGATGTGGCAGATGTTGTCATAAGCCCTCCTACGTGGTCAATTCAAGCTCACTGATTGGTCCCTCCTACGTGGAAATAAGGATAAGGCTCTATCAACGGCTAAAAGATGGTGGGATGTCGACATAAGAGGATAAAGATGAATGATTGGCTGTGATTATACTTCTGGATCATTCCTAAACCCTAGCACCCCTCACCTTGAGCTATCCTATATAAACCCCCCTGTTTCACCATTGAATGTGTGCAGATTTTTAGTAATGAAATGCTGTTAAATTGATTTCTTAATGTATTTTCAGTTATGTAATTTAACTTTTTATTAATAAAAGCCTTAGTTTAATGTTTTAATTCTTGTTTTAGATATTTTACTAAACGTATATTTAGCATAATCTTTGTTTTATTAGCTTATTTCCTGCTTCAATAACTTTCTTTAATCATTTTACAACTTTTAGAAGCTCAGTCCTTTTTCTTTGCTTAAATTTTATAGAAAATCACAAACATATATATATATATATATATATATATATATATATATATATATATATATATATATATATATATATATATGCTTTGTTTTACCTAAATCTAGCTTGCAAACAAGCTCTTTTACTTAGTTTTAGCCTCACACTAGCTCTTCTAGCTTTTGTGAAGCTTATTGTAGGGTAAAATAATGAAGGGGCAATTTCATTCATATCCTTGCAAAATTCAAAAATTTCATATATATCATTTGAGTGCATTAAATGCATTGTACTTTATGCATTAAAAACTAGTAAAAATGATATATATATGAAATTTTTGTAATTTTCAAGGATATACATGAAATTTTCCCAATAATGAAAAGCACAAAGATCCATCATGGTCAACGAAAGTCAACCTGTCCAAATTCAAGAAGTAATGGTGTTTAATCTGTGATTTTTGAAGGTTCCTGTGGTGTATTTGAAGCCTATCTAAAGATAGGCTTGCTTAGTGAATCCCCTCTGTTTAAGCTGAGGGGAATGTTCTTGTGAGTTTTCTCATTTTTTATTTTTCTTCACATTTATTTACAGTAGCTATTTAGTGTAGGTTATGGTTGATTTATGTTTGTTACTGCCTAGTAGAGTATTTTGAGTGTTTATGTTCAGTTTTTATGTGCTTAGGTGTATCATTCCATTTTCTACTGCTCAATTTAGGTTGAATCTGCAGCATGTGGTTCTTGGTGTTCTTAGGTATGTTTGATGGTTAAAACAAACTTAAAATTGTTTAGGTAATCTGTTTAGATCATATAATCAGTAGGCTTAAGGTTAATAATCAAAGTTGTAGTGTAATTAGTAGAATTAAGGGGTGTTTGGATTATGTTTGATCTGTGTAGTGTAGTTGTTTTGTTGATGTTCTTTCTGCACAAACAGGTTGTATTAGGATAGTGTAATTTTAAACAAGCATAAAACCTGTAGGTTGTAAGCAAAAATCAAACTTGGCCAATATTCTCAATTCTGTGTACATAAAGGTGTTTCTGCATCTGAGAGTTTCATAAATTGTTGGATATAGCTCACATCTAGGGTAATCTAATCATAAATTAACTTAATTTATCATAGATTATCAGTAGTGATCACTAGAAGTTCACTTTAGTCAAACTTAGGTGCTATAAAAAAGTCAACTGCTACTTTGATTATGTTCTAGTGACATCTGATCTCAGGCCAAATTAGGGTTCAATTGGGGTGTTAAAATTAGGGCTTTTGGTGTTTTCCTGTAGTTCATAGTATAGGCTTTCCATATCTGCTTTTACTTTGCAAAAATTGGCTTATTAGAGTGCTGAAAAATAAGCTTAAAGTAGGGCCTGTGAACCTTGTTTCTGTCTTATTAGTGATATATGCTTAAGTACTTATCCAGCTTATTCAGAGCGCTTATTTGAAGGTGATGAGTTGTTTTATGCTTACATATGTTGCTTCTACTGTTCCTGAGCTCTTTGTGGTTAAAAGTGCTTATTGGCTTATTATTAGTGCTTATTTAGAAATTGCTTATTCTACAACTGCTTATTAGGGTCTCCAAATTAAGTAATCTTATTTTTCCTAGGTTCTTCATATTAATTTAGAATTTTCTGCAAATTTTCAGGTTTCTCCAACTTTATTTAGTATTTTTAATAATTAAATTTAGTTTTTAACCATTTAAAATCATTTTTAATTCATAAAAATTACATAAAAATCCAAAAAATCAGTTTTCTCTCTTAAAAATAGTTTTTAGTTATTTCATAATTTTAAAAAGTAAAATGCATTTTTCTTGATTAATCTCATATCTAATTGCATTTTTAGTATATTTAAATTAGTTAAAAATAGTTTTTAATTCATATTAATTAAAGAAAAAGCCAAAAAAATATCTTTTCTGTTTCAAAATTAATTTTAAGTAATTTTAGATTTTTCCGAACTTAATTTGTATTTTCAAGTTAATTTTCATATTTATTTACTTTTTAAATGATTAAAAAAAATTCAAAAAAATAGTTTTTAATCAATTTTAACTAAAGAAAAACCATAAAAAATATTTTTTAATTTTCCAAAAAGTTTTTACTTATATTTAGGATTTTTGAAAATTTAATTTGCACCCGTAGCCCTTTTATTTTACGTAGTTGACTTAGAAATCTCGGGAATAGGCCAGGATTTACGTAATTTACGTTTATTTTACATTTTAAGTTACATTTACACTTAGTGTGTTTTAGTTAATTGTTTACTTACTATTTTATCACTAGTAGTTTAAAAAAACCCACAAATTCACTTTCTATCACCTTTTCCTTTTTTTTTTCACGACATGATTTCACGAATCGACTTTCATCGATTCCATTCACACCTTCACACGGGGATACGACCTCGGGTTTTGCTTATTTTCTTAGCAATTCCTTTGAGAAATCTATACTATATATACTAAATTGTCTATCACTTTCATAATACTAAGATACAAAAAAAAAAAATACCAAACGACCCTTAGGAGTTCTAATCACCTTAATAACAAAATCGAAGAATATTTTTAAGCAATTTGAGTGATTACAAACTATACACTATTGAAAACTCATTTCCATTAGTTTAAGCTTTAATTTATAAAAGCTTTCATAATCTCGTATATAAAAATAAACTTTTTTTTATGAGTTAGCTTATTTTAAAAGTTCAAACTTGAATAAACTTAGGATATGACTGGGGAACTAACGGGCTTTTAGTCCAATGGTAAGAGTAGGAACCTTGTGTCAATAGACCGGGGTTCGAATCTCTCTATTGGCCTAAAAGGTTTCAAATGGCACCATCCTTCCACCGTAAATGCTCAGATTGACTGGTCAACGAGGGGCCTATTGGAGAAAATGGTCAGGGTTCAAAGCCCACCTCTTGATAAGTACAGTCACTGGGACAAGTGTTCATTGCCTGGGAGGGTCCGGTTGGCATCCTTAGGATGCATGGGACCAGGGTGATCCCACCGTTCTTCACCTTTTGGAGTAGGATGTGACTGGGGAGAGCTTCGAAGAGCTTTTGAGAGCTTGGGTTTTTAAAAATGATAACTTATAAGTTTTGTTTGGAACAAAATATTGAGGAGCATTTAAATTTCATAATCTCTTTATTTAGAAAGTTACTTCAAGTATATTTTGAAAAGGGGTAAACTGCAAAAATGGTCACTAACATATCGCGAAAGTGCAAAAAAGACACCGAGTCATAAAGGCGTGCAAAAAAGCCACTAACGTTACGTATAAGTGCAAAAAAGCCACCGAGAGTCAAATTCCGTTAGTTTCCTCATTAAGTGCCACATCACTTGGGGTATTATAGTCATTTCATTGCTTTAAGGATTAATATGTCCACGTGTCATAGCACTGTTACTTTAGGGACTAAATTTGCAAGTTAAATTTTATCTTTTATTTCACAGCCACTGATGCGTAGGGATTGCATCAGGCTTTACCTCTCGAGGGATTTCGAGAAGCTTACAACCCCCACAAGGTAGTTTACCTGATCGTTGTAGTATAGTATAGTGACAAGTACCGGGGGATTGATCGTTCAGCTAGAAATAGTGTCGCTAGGATTAGAAAACCTAAAGACTAGGTCTAGAGATGAGGGATGATTCTTTTTGTATTTTTTAGTTTTTATAAAAGCAATTAAAAATCTTAGTTTTGAAGGAGTTGGGCGGAATTAGTTGCTATTCAACTAACCCAATTACTAAGATGCAATCAAAATAAAAATACTAAAAATGAAAATAAACTAAATTAAGATAGAGGTGTGAGCAATATATGGGAAAATTGTGTTTACTTAGGTTTCACTACTCCCTAGATATCTTTTGCAGGTTAATTACTTGTTACAGTTGCGTGGATGACGGATTGTATTCCTTAATACCATTCATGGGGTGGCGTACTTACTTCCCCAATCCTATAAGCGCCTACTTCACTCCTATGTCGAGCCGGCTAAGAAGCTCCTAACATGGGATCACTAGAATTTGCTCATGCATTAAATACAACCATTAAAACCTAGTACACATCGGTTCATGTTTCTTAAGACGTTCAAGCAAGTTACACAATGGAGATCTGCCAGTTTTCTTAAGCCTAACATTGAGATCATTCATCCATTACAACTATAAACAAGCAATCAACCTATAATTAACATCTAGGTTTCATTACATCTAAGCAAACACATGAAAGATCTAGCCTAGCATGTTAAAATCAATACAAGCATAAGATATATTCAAACAACACATAGACATATTGAATGAATTGAAAGAGGACTTATCTTAATTGAACATGAAAGGTTTCAAGGGGTAAAAACCCTTGAAAATACTGTTACAAACGACCTAGGGTTTATTAGGTTCGACCCTAGTATTCTCCACACAAGTTCCTCTCTTATAAATGAAAAATAGAAAAGTATACATAGATTTTGTGAGGTGACGGCGTCAAGAGTAAATTTCTGACGCCATCATCTCGTCGCCAATAAAGTTCTCGGACTGCCTAGATCTGGGTCTGACACCGTCATGTGTAATCCTGCTCCAGGCCATCACCAAAATAACTCTTGACGCCCTACTTCTGACGCCTTCAGGTTTTCTCTGGGTCGTCATGGATTTCGCTCTTGACGCCATCATATTTTTCTTCTTCACGCCGTCAGGTACTGTTCCCAGCATGGAAAATTAAGTCTTTGTCGTTTTCTTCACTTTTATGCTCCAAAAACATCCAAAATGCTTCCTTTTCCAAAATTCACTCCCAAAGTACCTAAAATCACAAAAGGAACGATTTAGGGCAATATTTGATCAAATAAATTCAATTCCGGGCTTAAATGACCCCCTAAAAACGGTTCATTTTTCGCCTCATCATATACCCTTACACTTGAGATTTGCTTGTCCTCAAGCAAATGCGCTTTTATTCTAATCAAAATACAAGTTAGGGGTCATTTAACACTAATATAAAAGTAATTACAACAAATAATCGTTCCACTAAAGACCAAAGACAAGCACGGAGGTCATACATTAGCACCTCACAAATAGTGTTTAGATACTCACATCTCTCGGGTGTAATAAAGTAATATCACAATATGGAAATGGAAAACATCTCTCACTACCTGTCATAGCAAAATAGATTACCATAGGCTTAGGAAAGGATCAAACCTCCACCACATGGCATAAGCACCTAGGATAAACTATCAAAGAGGTCTTTTTAAAGGGTTGTAACGTTAGGTATAGGGATATAAAATACACGGTTTTGTTAGATATAGGTAATCTTTACTGGTGGCCAGTTAATAATCTTGGTTAATTACATGTACAATATGGCGTTGCTAAGCCAAGACTAGACTCGACTTAAGCTAAGAAAAATAACAAAAATATAAAATAAACATAGAATGAAACGGGATGGTAGTCCGTTTTTTTTTTTTTTTTTTTTTTTTTTTTGCATACACTCTTACCCTACCATCCAAAATAATACTTCATAGGGAATGAAAATTCCCCTTACACTTGAATTTTTACATACTTTACAATGAACTAATCTAATGACGCGAATTAAGATAATCAAAACACTTGGAGTACTTTTAAGATTAACGTACATATGGGGTAATATAAGATGTTCTTCCCCATTACTCCATAAAATTAGTACTTTACCCATGAGTCCCAATCGTCCCAAAACAATATGTACAAGGATATGGCTCGACTTAGCAACCATGTAATCAATTAGATAATTAACTAAGGGTTTAAACAAATAACAAGACTTAGCAACCATGTAATCAATTAGATAATTAACTAAGGGTTTAAACAAATAACAATAATGCACTAAAGATGAGTGCATACACGGAAGGCTAAGGCGATTTGGGTGTACATTTAAGTGGGTTGTAACAAATTCTTCCTTTAAGTAAGATGCTTAAAGTTAGAAACGAAGAGATAGGCTCGGAGGGGTGTACTAGGGGTTTCATGTACTAAAAATGAGTACAACGCTAAGGGTGTGGGAAAAATTAATTGCCTTTACTAGCCAAGTAATATGACTTAAATGGTCAAGTAATTATGATACGGGTTTAACACAAGGGTGATCCTAATGCCTCTTATCATGTAGTAAATCCTACTACACGAATGTAGTCTCACTAGCGGTCTCGGGATGCATCACTAACGCAAGTTCTAGAATCTAAATGCTACCGGTACACTCATAAGCACTAATAGTAAATGCTTTTCTTATCAAATCTAAAGGCGAACCTCACATATTTGGGTGAAAATTTTTTCTGAATGGTACGGTTTTGTGCTAGTCATACAATCTCCTATCCATGAGACGCTTGCTATGGCTAAAGTTTCACTCCTAAATGTTGTAAAAAATTTTAAATTTGGCGCTAAAATTGCACTAACAAGTATTTCTCATAGTTTTATTACACACCTACCATCAAACAAACAAACTCAAGCGAAAGTGTATCTGTAAGGTATCATCATTTTACCCTCCCCTTACACTTAGGATGAACACTGTCCCTAATGTTCAAGTAAAGAATGTAAAAGTAAAACAGGTAAAAGAATGAAATCAAATACTCCCCTGATTCGCTCGGTATGGATAATATGGTAACCAGGTTAGATCTTCCTCCAAGAAAATGAACAATCAAAGCTTCCCTTCCAGAATATAAATCATCTTCTTGTCATATATAACCTGTTAAACCTAAGAAAACAGACAAGGCAACCTCGCGTAAAATCGGCGGCAATCTATATATGCTAACAAATCCTAGAAAACAAAATAAGATATAATGCTTGTGGAATGATGTTTGCAGATTTCCTGGAGATTATAAAACTAAAGATTCAACAAAAACTTTAAGACTCCGTTAGAAAAACAAAACTGGTAAAATTTACAGAATTTTACACGTGACGCCGTCAGGAATTTCTTCCTGACGCCGTCAGAAGTGACCTGCAGAAATTCTTATGTTAAGTTTCCGGAAAATTTTTGGAAAACTTATGTCCTGCTTCCTAGAAAATCCTGCAAAACATCATTATGACTCGATACAAGCATTTGACTCTAACAAATACAAATATACATGTCCATTTAATATTGTGGAGAATCATGATTAATTTTGTTTCTTAAAAACATATTTGGGGTTTCCCCTCACACTTATCTTTTGCGAAATACCTTTGGATGAAGTTAAGACAAAGCCAAACAACAAAATAAAGTATTTTCACTATTTTATTTTTGAAACATGATCTACCAACAATAAAAATAAAGCATGCATACGGAAACAAATAAAATCAAATAAACAAACAAACAAATAAATAAATAAAGCTTGGGTTGCCTCCCAATAAGCGCTTGTTTTTGTTCGAGTCACGAGCCTGACTCTACCTTTATTTAACGGAAATAGGGGAGGTTTTCCCTACACTTAGGATTAAGCGCGGGTGAAAATAGCGGTACACACCCTCTCGGTGGAAGTATGCCACGTGAGGAAAGAGTGGTGGATGAATTATATGCTCAAAGGGCTGTGCTCCTATCATTATAACCTTACCTAATTCAATCGGGTTAATGGGTGGATTAAGATTTTCTCCTAGAAAGGGATCATTTTCTATCAACTTCAAAAGACTCCTAGTTGGGGATCCATCTTGACCTAATAAACCCGGTTTAAACCCATAATGTTTCTTGTGCTTAATCATATATGGGTGATGTAAGCATGTAAGGTCATTTTCCACTCCTATATTGGCTTCCTCTCTACAAGGTTTAGAGTCCACCACCTTCATCCTAAGACTACCGGGATTATATGGTTTGATGGGTGGATCGGGACCTATTTCAATTCCTATATTTTCATCCATGGATGGAAGATTAGGTAACGATTTTGGTTGAGGCTCCGGTTCATCAAAACTAGGAACTTCCCTAGAACTAAAAGAAAGGTCATCACTATAAGTGTTATAACCTATATTCTCTAGTTGTGCTTGGTCCAAGGGTTCTATCTCAGTTGGGGTTCCTATAGTCTCTTCTACTTCTTCCGGGTAAGTCACGGGCAGTGTGTAATCCTCAAGTGATGATGGGAGTTGTGGGGTACTTTGTAGGTTTGTGTTATTTACCTCATGCTTCCTTATCTCAATATCATCTATATCCTCATCATGTGTTCCTTGAGACTCAAAGTCATTGATCATAAAACCTAGGCCTTTTTGCCCAATATGATCATGCTCGGCTAAATCCTCCATAATTGTTTCCTCAAGTTGTGATGTATACAAACCCATCAATTCATTGAACTCATGGTTCACGATTAGGAGGCTTTCCTCAAAACTTTTCCAAAGGGTCTTACTAAAAGGAATTGATCCTAACAATGATTGTTTAATATAGGCCACACATGCGCATAACTCATCAAACCTATCAAACTTTACACCCATCTCTTCTTGTATATATCTAAGATCACTTAAAAATTCATTGGAACAACAGGAAGCAAATCTACCCGAGTAAACTAATTGTTCCTCTATAGTTAATGATCTAAATGGAATTTCATGCGCCATGGAGACAAATGAAAATGGTTTTACAAATAAAGGCACAAAGAAGAAGATAGACTAAAGAAAACCTAAAAATAAAAATAAAACCTAACTAGAAAAGAATCTAGCAAGTAGACCTAATAAAAAGAAATCCTAACCAAGACAATAACTATTCCCCGGGCTGCGGCGCCAAAAACTTGATGTGTAGGGATTGCACCAGGCTTTACCTCTCGAGGGATCTCGAGAAGCTTACAACCCTCACCAGGCAGTGTACCTGATGATTGTAGTATAGTATAGTGACAAGTACCGGGGGATTGATCGTTCAGCTAGGAATAGTGTCGCTAGGATTAGAAAACCTAAAGACTAGGTCTAGAGATGAGGGATGATTCTTTTTGTATTTTTTAGTTTTATAAAAGCAATTAAAAATCTCGGTTTTGAAGGAGTTAGGCGGAATTAGTTGCTATTCAACTAACCCAATTACTGAGATGCAATCAAAATAAAAATACTAAAAATGAAAATAAACTAAATTAAGATAGAGGTGTGAGCAATATATGGGAGAATTGTGTTTACTTAGGTTTCACTGCTCTCTAGATATCTTTTACGGGTTAATTACTTGTTACAGTTGCGTGGATGACGGATTGTATTCCTTAATACCATTCATGGGGTGGCGTACTTACTTCCCCAATCCTATAAGCGCCTACTTCACTCCTATGTCGAGCCGGCTAAGAAGCTCCTAACATGGGATCACTAGAATTTACTCATGCATTAAATACAACCATTAAAACCTAGTACACATCGGTTCATGTTTCTTAAGACATTCAAGCAAGTTACACAATGGATATCTGCCAGTTTTCTTAAGCCTAACATTGAAATCATTCATCCATTACAACTATAAACAAGCAATCAACCTATAATTAACATCTAGGTTTCATTACATCTAAGCAAACACATGAAAGATCTAGCCTAGCATGTTAAAATCAAGACAAGCATAAGATATATTCAAACAACACATAGACATATTGAATGAATTGAAAGAGGACTTATCTTAATTGAACATGAAAGGTTTCAAGGGGTTAAAACCCTTGAAAATACTGTTACAAACGACCTAGGGTTTATTAGGTTCGACCCTAGTATTCTCTACACAAGTTCCTCTCTTATGAATGAAAAATAGAAAAGTATATATAGATTTTGTGAGGTGACGGCGTCAAGAGTAAATTTCTGACGCCGTCATCTCACCGCCAATAAAGTTCTCAAACTGCCTAGATCTGGGTCTGACGCCGTCATGTGTAATCCTGCTCCAGGCCGTCACCAAAATAACTCTTGACGCCCTACTTCTGACGCCTTCAGGTTTTCTCTGGGTCGTCATGGATTTTGCTCTTGAAGCCGTCATATTTTCCTTCTTCACGTCGTCAGGTACTGTTCCCAGCATGGAAAATTAAGTCTTTGTCGTTTTCTTCACTTTTATGCTCCAAAAACGTCCAAAATGCTTCCTTTTCCAGAATTCACTCCCAAAGTACCTAAAATCACAAAAGTAACAATTTAGGGCAATATTTGATCAAATAAATTCAATTCTGGGTTTAAATGACCCCCTAAAAACGGTTCATTTTTCGCCTCATCAGCCACCACCACCACCACCCCCTCTACCACCACCCTCTACCGCCACCACCCTCTACTACCACACAACCATCACCCTCTACCACCAAGAAGATGGAATATCCAAATACTCAACTTACGAGCTGATGAAGCTTCGACTGATATCTTTGCAGACCTTGTCGTGTTATCAGTTATCACACAATTCAGATGCAGGACTCGATAATTCAGGGCAAGATTTTCTTACCAAATCTTCAGAAAAATCTGCCAAATCATCAATGCAAGTGGCTGTGAAAATATCAATTGCTCCCACTGGTATCCCAAGAAAAGTAGAAAGCTTTTGAGTTGCTCGAACCACTCCAATTGAATCAATCCCATAGTTCACCAGGCTTTCAGTAACAAAAATGCTTGTAATGAGAGTTCTCGTTTGCTCAGATAGCAGTTTCTTCAGAAAGTGAATAATATCTTTTTTAGATATAACTGAAATAGTATCTTTCGTGTTTCCTGGTGTAGCTTGAACCGATGATATTTTCTGCCCATGATGTACTTGAACTACTTGCAATTGTAGATTGATTGTATTCTGATATAAGTCCAAACATATATCTACTCATTTTGGCTTGTTAAAGATCAAATATTTACAATAGTAATGTGTTTTAAGAGATACGATGCAGCTTGTTAGCCGCAAGGACTTGCAGCTGTGATACCCCCATTCAAAATGGTTGAAGCCCAAATTTGCAGTATAATAAACATATCACAGTTGGCCCTATGCCCCATTGGTTTCTCAGTGGTTGTTGGTTTACGACTCTCAAATGGATTTCAGCCATTTAAAAAATATATATACAATCCCAATGGTGCACCTTATGTAAATACAAACCAACAGACCCATAGGTGGCTCCTATATTTATATCATTAAAAATCTGAAGTCAAACAAATTAAAATCGAAGAAAGGATGGAAGTAACATATTCATCTATATTGTTGAATAACAAGACAATGATTCACTTCTACTGCTAGTACTGGCGCCCACTTGTTTTGGAATAAGCATGAAAACGCTCATAAGATCAGTTCACCATAGCTCAGAGGGTAGGACTATAATCTTCAAATCATCTTGTAAATTAATGTTGTGATTACTTATTCATCCAGTTCCAATGTACTGGTGCCTACACCTGCTCCGTAGTAGGTGGTTCAGGTTGTCCTCTGGCTATTGGCACGCCATTTTTCATCGGCGTCCGAGGTTTTGCCAGTTCAACACATATGACGCGTCCATGGAGCGTCTGCAAGCAACAATACAAATGCATATTTGTAAACAGAATGACTCCAAAACTAATTAGTATAAGATTAGGTCCATAAATATTGTTTGACTTTATTATTACTAACGGGTAAACATTTATAAAAATGGTTGGCTCTTTACTACTTGTCCAGTCAAATGTTGCACAGGGAGTATTATGCACACAATAAAATAAAAAATGTTTATTGATTTTGAAATTTATCAGGGACGGATTCAAGATATAACCTTTCCATCCATTTCATTGATGGCTTTCTCAGCTTCATCTGTAAATGCATAAGTAACAAACCCAAAGCCTTTCGATCTACTTGACACCTTATCCATCATAACATGGGCTGCAAATAGCAATGAGTTTTAGCTTGTAGTTAACTATAGTTACATAAGTATGTAGATGCATATAACGTTTAGACTTTGAATTACCTTCAACAACTTGGCTAAACTGAGAAAAGGCGTCTTGCAATGCCTTTTCTGTTGTATAGAGGGATAGTCCTGCAAGGAGATACAAGATGGAATATAATTTGTGATGCCTTAAATTAAAACCATATACTTTATAGGATAAAGAAACAAAAACATAACTTTGTACTTATGTCACTAAATTCAAGATTTCAACTTTACAACTAGGTTAGCGTACCAACTACCAACAAGTCCGTGCTAGTTTTTATGAACACAGAAACTTATTAACTTTTTTTACATTATTTGTTAGTCACGAATAATCTATTATACTTTTGAAAACATAAAAACAAACACTAAATTTTGAACAAGTTTGGAGAAAAAGTGCCTAACACGCTGGCTAAGTTATTTAGTTTGTGGACATCTAAGTTTGTGGGCTAAGTTATTCAATTGTCGCTTGCAAGTGGTCCATTCTGGGAAGATTGCAATATCATGAATAGTGGTGGTGGTAGAGGGTGGTGGTGGCGATAGAGGGTGGTGGTAAAGGGTAATGGTTATGTGGTGGTGGTGGTGGCTATGAAATAAAAGATAAAACTTAACTTGCAAATTTAGTTCATAAAGTAACAGTGCTATGACACGTGGACATACTAATCCTTAAAGCAATGAAATGACTATAATACCCCCAGTGATGTGGCACTTAATGAGGAAACTAACGAAATTTGGCTCTCGGTGGCTTTTTTGCACTTATACGTAACGTTAGTGGCTTTTTTGCACTCCTTTATGACTCGGTGTCTTTTTTGCACTTTCGCGATACGTTAGTGGCCATTTTTGCAGTTTACCCTTTTGAAAAGTACATAAGCTTTTGAAATAGCTAATTAAAATAATACCCTTTAAATAATATTATATAGCTGTTTTAGTTTTTATTTTTTATTTTTTTGTCATTTTACATCCATAAGTTGCACCTTGAGCTACTTTGCCAAACATTTATAAAAATAAAAGCTTCAACTCCAATTATAATAAGCACCGTCTCCTATAAGCTTCAACACCACCTAACAGCTAGTTGCGCCAAACATACCCTTATACAAGCTCATTCTCAAACCCAATTAAGTTTTTCTTTGAATGCGCCTCTTTTCAAGTTTGATATCTTGATTGGATTTGACCGTCACTATGTATTTTTTTTATTTTCTTTTTGCTAATAACAGGCCTTAGGGTTGTGGTTAAGAGTTTGATTCTAATGCATTTGAACTCATAAAATGATTATTGTTGGGTGACATTTTCCGAAAAAGTTGATAAAATATCTTAAAATTTGAATACACATCAAACACTTCATTCGCATCAGATGAATTAGATTCTTACAACTAATTGTAGAAAAATGATCCTATCAACCACAGCCCTAAGAATTCTTATTAGCAAAACCTTGTTTGTTTATATACTATAACGATAAATACTCTTACCACTTAATACCAAACTAATCTTATAAACCTAACAAATCTTTAAGCAATCATACTCTTTCTCTCCTTATTTTCTTTCAAGAAAACACCGGTTATTATACCCAGCTACAAAACCAAAATGGTATATTGGTGTGTTATGGATGTTATATCCATTTGCTTACTTGATATGTGACAGCTCAAGAGAAACGGTAGTAACTAGTGTAAATTAGTTCTTTCTTTGAAATGACAAGTAAACAATAAAGGGGCGTTATAGTTCTGAACAAACATGATTTGTGAATTAATCTAAAATGACTTAAAGCAACAAAATAAAAGTAAATGATGATGAATGAGCTTGCAAACAAGAGAAATAAATGTGTTCACCTAGTTTTAATTCCCCCATGTCGGATTATGAATCAATTAATGCAATGTTTAACTCCTAACTTGTTAGTAAATCTATTGTAGACTAGACTAGATAGTCACCTAGCCCTATGAAAATAGGATAAGTTAACTCAATATTCACGATATTAAGCAATCTCAATTATGCATTAAGTCCTCAAATAATTATTGTAATTTGTCTTGGTAAATCTAATGATCATATTGTTTACCTAATCTCAACTCGAATGGACATCTATATGAGATTAATGGCACTAAATTATAAGCTTTAGTTATGGTTGGTTTAACCCTAGGGTTTTGGTCCACCTCTAGCCCTAGTTAATATGGCCACGTATGCTTATCGTATAGGAATTATAACTATGATACAAGTAATGAATCTCGGATGGTCATCGATAATTCACCACTCAACAATAAACCTAGCATAATAAACATATAAATGAATAGTGTTAATACAAATATCGCCTAAAAACGTTATTTATATTTTACGATCTTTCTTAGTTTTGTTAACTACAAAAAGTAAAGTTTATTTTTAGCAAATCGTAAATATAGTTTAAAAGTCTTTTACTTAACTTCACTCAAACTACATTTACATGTTTTCATAAAGTGATTTCTAATCAAATATACTTTAGTTTAAGTACATGTGTTAAAAATGTCTTATAAGTATATTTAGCAAGTTTTCTAAATAGTATGTCTTATTAGAATATAAACAAGCAAACTCTTTTTGGTAAATCATTTACTTGCTAAACATCTCAAACAAACATTTTTAAATCTATACATAAACTCTTTTACAATTATACTTTTCTTTTTAAGAATATCCAAAATTAGAAATCATATGCATACTTACATCATTCTTTGCATCACACATGTCCCTTCAAGGAAACATGTGTGTAAGAAACATGTTTTATTTTGTATAGATTCATACTCAAGATCTCAAAGTTGACTTTGTAAGATCATGAGAATATTGTGTTAGATTTTGTAATATCTTGTGCAGGATTCTGTCAGGGCTTCTGGCGGAACCCTCAGGTACAACGGACGGAACCAAAGTATTGGTTTCGCCGTATCCGTGGGTTGGTCTGGAAGTTGGCCTATAAATAGCAACCCACTCTTTGAGTTTTTCTTATCACTCACTATCATAATATACTGCATATACTTCATTTCTAACTCAGTACAATTTCATATTTTTGAGTCTTTCTTTGTAGCAAGAAGATCACGAACTCACAAGCTTCAACACAACGTTGCAAGACTTGTCAAGCATAGCATAGTGTAAACTAGTAAAGTTTATACATCATTGTATTGTATCCATTTGTAGTGATCTGTTAGTATTTTAGTCCTCAAAATACTTAGAATATCGGGAGTTGTTGTACCCTTGTAAAAGAATTATCGGGAGTGGTTGTACCCTTGTGAAAGAACTTGACATCTAGCTTAGTGTCGGAAATAGTGTGTAAGCGACGTGTAAGGTTTTTTTCCGTCTGATAAAGGAGCTTGTTGACTAGTGCAAGAAACTCTCGAGTTGGATACTCGGGGCTTGTTGACTAGGGCAAGGAAAAAGAGTCCTTGTAGCCGAACCACGATAAACAATCGTGTTATGGTTTGATCGTTTCTTACTTTTATTCTTGCATATTATTTATTGTTTGGTAAGTCTTAGTTGTCGATTACACGTAAAAGTTTTCAAAGAAAATCAAGTTAAAACCGGTAAACTATTCAACCCCGCTTCTAGTTTTCCACAATTGGCATCAAGAGCTACGTTACTCAAGATTTTAAAGTATGTTGTATCTTATAACTTGGAACGATCCATGGATTTTGAAAACTTCAAAGAAGGGCAATCTATGCAAAGACCACCACTATTTGAATCAAATGGTTTTATATATTGGAAAAACTGTTTTTAAACTTACGTAAAATCAAAGGACATAGATCTATGGTATATTATTATTGAAGGTGATCATAAGGCTATTGGAAGTGGTCGGGATGAGGATAGTTCACTCACTAAACATAGTGATGATCAAAAGAAACTAATTGCCAAAAATAATGAAGCAAAAATGATGCTTTATAATGCTTTGCCAAAGAAAGAGTATGAAAGAGTTTTTATGTGCAAAACCGCTAAAGAAAGTTGGCAATCTTTAATAACTACTCATCAAGTAAATTCACAAGTTAAGGATTACAAACAATATGAACAATTTTCTATTCCCGAAGATGAAACTATTGATAGTGCATTTGCTAGATTTAACACTATTATTACTTCACTTAAAGCACTTGATGAATCTTTTTGTAGCAAGAATTTGTTCAGGAAATTCCTTAGAGCACTCCATCCTAAGTGGAGAGCAAAAGTAATGGCTATTGAAGAATCTAATGATCTTTCAAGCATGACACTTGACGAGCTTATTGGAAACCTCAAAGTTCACGAAATGGTAATGGAAAAAGATTCGGAGATAGTTAGAGGCAAGAAAGAAAAAGTGAAATCTATTGCCTTAAAAGCTAGAATAGAATCAGGTAACGATGAGGAATCAAGTTCGGATAGTGAAGATGAAGAATATGCCATGGCGGTTAGAGACTTCAAGAAGTTCTTTAGAAGACGAGGAAAGTTTGTAAGGCAACCTAAAGATGAAAAGAAGTCTTCACGAAAAGGTCGGGATATAAAGAAAGTAAAGAATGAAAGAAAGTGTTTTAGATGCGGAGACACAGGTCACTTAATAGGAGAATGTCCAAAACCACCCAAAAGCAAAACTCAAAGTGCTTTTGTGAGTGGTGCTTGGAGTGATAGTGAGAATGATGATGAAGAGCCGACAAATGACGAAGTAGCTCTTATGGCTCAAAGCTCAAATGAGGTACATTCCGATTCATCTTACTCTTCTATTGATGATGACACATTACAACAACAATACAACAAACTTTGTGAGTTAAGCTTAAAAATCATAAACAAAAACAAATTTTTGAAGACTAAAAAGGAATTTTTAGAAAACGAAGTTTATGAATTAAAAGAAAAAGCTAAACGTTTGGAAAAGAGTAAAAATGTTGACACAACTTGCAAATCATGTCAAGAGTTCAAACTTGAAATTGAGAAGCATAAAATCACACAAGATAATCTTATTAAACAAAACTCAAAGTTTAAGAAGTTTGATAAAAGTATTTGTTATGCGGATGAAATAATGAAACTCCAAAAATCACACTTTGATAGAACAGGGTTAGGATTCGTGAAATCAGGATCAATAAGTAGTTTAAAGAAACAAGGCAAAAAAGGACAAGAAAATGACCAAACTGCAGCAGTGACCCACGGAACTAACGGAACCAAAAATTTGGTTCCGCCAGTTGAACCCATTGGTTCCGTGGAGGCTGCTGCAGAACAGAACATTTCAGTAACTAACCGTAATGAATTTGTTAAAGTTACAAAGAAGTCCAACACTAGTTCAAATGAAACCAAACTTAAACCAGCCATTAAAATAGGAGTAGGACTTGCTAAAATGAATTTATAACTAGAACTACTCAACAAAAACCTAAAACGCCTATATCCAAATGCCCCTTTCCAAAGAGCAACTACAACACACAACCCTACTTTCAACATAGCTGGGGTCAAAACATACTTAGACAACATCAAGTTCCAAACTATATGTCTTGAAACCCATATCCACCATTTCCTTACATGAATCAAGGTAATGACATGATTAACCAAAATGGACCTATGAGATATTGGGGACCAAATGTTTGAATGCTTGTTATAAATTAGGTTTGCTTAAAAGTGTGTTTAGAACCGGATGAATGGATCAAAGATAGCGGTTGCTTAAGACACATGACAGGGGACAAAAGTTTTTTCTCTACCTACCAAGTCTATGACGGAGGTAACGTTATTTTTGGTAGAAAGCTTAAAAGTAAAATCATCGGAAAAGGTACTATCTCTCATGACTCTTTATCTATTGATGATGTTGCTCATGTTGACAACTTAGGTTTTAATCTTCTTAGTATTAGCCAACTTTGCTGTAAAAAGTATAAAGTCCTCTTTAGTGAAAACGAAAGTAAGATACTAAAAGATGGTATAAAAATAGCTAAAGGAGTTCTTAAGAACAACGTATACGTCATGAAAATTGATAAATCATCTAGAGATAAACTTTGCCTTACCTCATTAGATGAGTCCTCATCTCTTTGGCATAGACGCTTAGGTCATGCTAACATGAGACTTATTCAATCCCTATCCTCTAAGGAATTAGTTAGAAACCTACCCAAGTTGAAATACGACCGACACTTTTGTGATGCTTGCAAAATTGGTAAACAAGTTTATAGTATCCATAAGGCTAAAAATATGGTGTCTACATCTAGGTGTCTAGAACTTTTGCATATGGATTTGTTCGGTCCATCCGCTGTGTCTAGAACATCTTGGTACATGAGCTTCAAGATGAAATGCGGTTTATCCTTACCACATTTTGGAGCGTCTTAATGCCATCTCTCACTTGCCTCAAGCTTAGAGCCTTATTAGGAAGATCAAATCATGGTAGAATCTCACCTAGGATTCTTTCCTTTTATAGGTGTAGTTGTCATTTTCATTCCACCTTGTATCAATAGTAGACTTTTTCAAGTCTTTAGGTTTAACTTTTTTAAGTCAAAGTTTAATTTTACTTGAAATATAATGGTTCTACTTCTATATTTAGTTGGTCGTTCTCTTTTGGTTGTTTATTTACTTCATGATTGTTGTTGTCACATGAACGCTTATTCTCTTATATGCTAATTAGTATTATGTTCTCATACATATTTCTACAACAAACTAACTTTTTCTTGTAGGACCAAAATCCATGTATCCTCTCTTGGCACTCCATTTAGGCGGAGTATTGTCCAAGGGGGAGCATATGGCTTGTCACATTTCCACTTCGCCACTCTTCTTTTTGTTTCGACGAAAAGGGGGAGATAGGATATATTTAACCAAATCAACTTTATTACATGTTAAATATAAATTTTAAAATGTCATACTCAAAAGTTGAAATAATCATGTTAAATATAAATTTTTAAAAGGCTCAAAATCTATAATTATCCATTTTCATAAAAATAAAATTTATGTTTTGTCGTCAACAAAAAGGGGGAGATTGTTAATACAAATATCGTCTAAAAATGTTATTTATATTTTACGATCTTTCTTAGTTTTGTTAACTACAAAAGGTAAAATTTATTTTTAGCAAATCGTAAATATAGTTTAAAAGTCTTTTACTTAACTTCACTCAAACTACATTGACATGTTTTCATAAAGTGATTTCTAATCAAGTATACTTTAGTTTAAGTACATGTGTTAAAAATGTCTTATAAGTATATTTAGCAAGTTTTCTAAATAGTATGTCTTATTAGAATATAAACAAGCAAACTTTTTTGGTAAATCATTTACTTGCTAAACATCTCTAACAAACATTTTTAAATCTATACATAAACTCTTTTACAAGTATACTTTCCTTTTTAAGAATATCCAAAATTAGAAATCATATGTATACTTATATCATTCCTTGCATCACACATGTCCCTTCGAGGAAACATGTGTGTAAGAAACATGTTTTATTTTGTATAGATTCATACACAAGATCTCAAAGTTGACTTTGTAAGATCATGAGAATATTGTGTTAGATCTTGTAATATCTTGTGCAGGATTCTGTCAGGGCTTCTGGCAGAACCATCAGGTACAACGGACGGAACCAAAGTATTGGTTCCGCCGTATCCATGGGTTGGTCTGAAAGTTGGCCTATAAATAGCGACCCACTCTTTGAGTTTTTCTTATCACTCACTTTCATAATATACTGCATATACTTCATTTCTAACTCAGTACAATTTCATATTTGTGAGTCTTTCTTTGTAGCAAGAAGATCACGAACTCACAAGTTTCAACACAACGTTACAAGACTTGTCAAGCATAGCATAGTGTAAACTAGTAAAGTTTATACATCATTGTATTGTATCCATTTGTAGTGATCGGTTAGTATTTTAGTCCTCAAAATACTTAGAGTATTGGGAGTTGTTGTACCTTTGTAAAAGAACTATCGGGAGTGGTTGTACCCTTGTGAAAGAACTCAACATCTAGCTTAGTGTCGGAAATAGTGTGTAAGCGACGTGTAAGGTTTTCTCCGCCGGATAAAGGAGCTTGTTGACTAGTGCAAGAAACTCTCGAGTTGGATACTTGGGGCGTGGAGTAGGGCAAGGAAAAAGAGTCCTTGTAGCCGAACCACGATAAACAATCGTGTTATGGTTTGATCGTTTCTTACTTTTATTGTTGCATATTATTTATTGTTTGGTAAGTCTTAGTTGTCGATTACACGTAAAAGTTTTCAAAGAAAATCAAGTTAAAACCGGTAAACTATTCAACTCCCCTTCTAGTTTTCCACAAATAGGTTGGTCGACAAACAGATATAATTATCCAACAAGTTATTATATCATTGAACGTAAATTAATTCATAATCATCAATGGGTTCATACAAACTAGGCAAACACTAAAGTGTTTAACCCATAATTCCAAAGGACATAAGGTATATTGATAAAAAAGAATCACCAAAGGAATTCATGGACAAAAATTTAAGCAACCCAAAAGATGAAATTGTTTATGATGATTGGAACTTTCTTCTCTTGATATTGCAGCTTCAAAAGTGAAGAAAAAAACCTCCCGAGTCTCTAGAAATCGATTGGTAAAGTAGGAGTGAGTTTTGGACCATGTTAGGGTTTGTTTATATAGATTTGTTTCCCAAACTGACATTGATACGCCGTATCCACTTTTAGTGGATATGTCATATCAACTCTCAAATTTGAGCTATTTCGGTTAATTTTCAAGCCTAGATCAAAACACAAAAGTTACAGATGTCACTTTTCTCTTTTCATGGCCACTTGAATCACCTCAAATGGAGTTGTATGCAGAAGTTAGGGCCAAAATACAACAAAAACTTTTAAAGACATCACATAAACTTGATTTCAACTTTCGATTTCGTATCTTCAATTGATCTTTGCACATTTTCGTATCTTTTCATAAATTGCTCATTTTTAACCTAAAACACAGACATATAACAATTAAGTACCAAATCTTACATAAATGCAATGATTATGAGCAATAAACGTTAGATGTCAATATATAAAATGTGTCCTTATTTGATATTAGTGACACCAACATGAACTTGACTCGATTACCACCCCTACTTTTGCCCTCTTGCCCTAACATGTTTGCAGGTCTAACCAAATACCCATACCATCTTCAGTCATTCTTCATCCACTACCACTATCACGATACTATAATTATTTTTAAAAAATCATCATCCACCATCGCCATTAAAAACCCAAAACCCACCACAACCACCACCATACTCATAAATTTAACATATTTTCTTCGACAGTTGGCCATCGAATGCCCCCAACAACCATTTTTTCTCCCATTTGATTAGTGGTCACGCCCACCTGTTTCTCAGAATATCAATCCATCAAGCCTTATTAAAACACCAATATTAGAGGAGACCACATGTAGTCATAACCATCCACGTGTAAGTTTTGCAACCATTACGTCTTATCCAACGGATAGGTTGAACATTTTTCTGCAAGTGTGATAATGTGACATCACTTTTTATTTTATATATATATATATATATATATATATATATATATATATATATATATATATATATATATATATATTATCTTTGTTATTTATTTATTTTTTTATGAAATTAACTATAGCTAAAGTTTTTCCTGAAGCTAAAACTGGAGCTTATATTATAAGCTGAAAACTAAAGTTTATATTTTTATAAAGACGCTTAGTGATTTGGCTGATGTTGTTGCTTACCGCTGTAAAATGATATATAATATAACAAATTAAATTCACATGAATTTCATGTTTTACGTGTTTATTGATTATATTTTAAATGTATTAAAATTCATTCATTTTTTAGAACTCATTTTAATTCATTTTATTTACCTCATAAATTTGTTTGAAAAATGAATCTTATTTTGTTAATTAAGTTGTATTAAAAACTTAACATAAACTTGTTGCCAATACACAACCATTAGTCCATTAGCTCCTATTAATAAACTGCTAATTACGAGTAGTTACCTACCGAACCCAATTTGCCAACTAGATTCAAACTCTCACATAGATAAATGTCAATAATTAGAAAGAAAACCGATAATAAATACTTTTAAATTAAAAAAGGGGGCGGCCAGCCAAAGCCTAAACCCATGCCCGGTCCACATTTCTTTTCCTTTGTGTAGCGCGTATCACATCTTCAATCAATAACACCACCACCGTTTACCACTATCCACCAACAACCCCATTCATCATCACCTTCGATCTAAATCCCATAACAAACTTTGTTAAGATCTGATTGATCTATGGAGAACAACATATTCACACATCTCCCACAAGACATCCTCCACCAGATCTTCACACTCCTCCCCTTAAAACAAATCCTAATCTGTCGCTCTGTCTCAAAACATCTCTACACATCCTTAACAACCCCTTCATTCATACATACCTACACCTTAAAATCCAAACACCCTTTACAGCTCCTCGCCTTACGCCCCCCTCATCGCCACCAAAACCCAGCTCTCCAAATAAGCTTATTTGATCCTAGATTGTCTCAGTGGGTTCATTTCCCCCTTGATTTCCTACCCTTTTCTTCCCACCATCCTATTGCCTCATCTGGGGGCCTTTTGTACCTTTGGGCTGATACTCCTAATGTGAATAAATCCAATAATAATAAATGTATTGTTGTGTGTAATCCGCTTACTAAGGAGTATAAGCCTTTGCCTATTTTGGGCTCTGCTTGGTCTAGACATGGCTCTGTTCTAGTTGATCATGATAGTAATAACCGCGATACCCAAAATAGTGTTTATAAGCGCGATAATGTTAGGAATAAGAAGAGGGTTATTGTGTTGAATGAACTAGCTGCGTTGTATTATTGCGATGAGGGTGAGGGTGAGGGTGAGGGAGGGGAGTGTTGGCTTAAGTTTTCGTCGAATTTGCCGTCGAAGCCTAGGAGTCCGATTTTGGTTAATGGATCGATTATAGCGTTGTGTGATGTGGGTTCGCCGTGGAGGAGTCAATGGAAGCTGTTTATATGTGGGTTAAAGGATTTGAAGATGAGTCAACAATGGAGTACGTTGGAGAGACATGAGTGGGGGGATGTTTTCGATATTTTGAAAAGGCCTAGGTTGTTGAAAGGGTATGGGAATGTGGTGTTGATGATTGGTGGGTTGAAATCGTCGTTTAGTCTTAATGCGAGTTGTTCGACGATTTTGATATTGAAGTTGGATTTAGAGAGTTTTGAATGGGGTGAAGCGGGTAGGATGCCGGTTGAGATGTTTAGGTGTTTTCAAGAGTCGAGTAAGTTTAAGGTGTTTGGTGGTGGAGATAGGGTTTGTTTTTCGGGGAAGAGAGTTGGGAGATTGGCATTGTGGGAATGTGATGAAAATGGGAAAGAAGCATGGAGGTGGGTTGATAATGTTCCGGGGAATGGTGATGGGTTGTATCGTGGGTTCTTGTTTGATGCTAGACTTGATGCTACACCTTGATCGAGGTCTGCAGTTATATCTTTACTTTTTATGTTTATTGAGATTATTGACATTGTTGTTTTAATAGTATTACATTATATTTATTTATGTGTGAAGTTGTATTAGCATCTATGTTGATGTCGTTTGCTTCTTCTGGTACTTACATTTATGAAAATGTCTTTTATGCGTAATTGATCAAGTCATCGATGTTATTCAGTGATAATCTATTCTTGTTTGATAGTCTATAAAGGGTGTTTGTATGTGCATATCAAAACTGGTTATTGGGGACTTGAATACTCAAAATAAGATGATCAAATCACTTAAGCTGGGGATTGTTTTAATATTTAGTTTTATTGCAGCAACTTGATACCGATTGCTCACATTGGTTAATCTGAATTAGTCACAATCAGTATAAATGCACGCTTGCACACCTCCAAGATAGAAAAGAAAAGCAAACCCTGTTGCATACATTTTTACAGTTGTTGTAGGATGTTTGTCTCAAAATGTTAAGCTTGGATTTGGCCTTTCATAAGTTTTCAGTTGCGGATGAGTTAGACTTTAAATTTATTCAATACATATCGAGGATATTTGGGGGTGTTGGGTTGAGCTTACACTTAAAGCCTTTGTATTTTCTAAATAAGTATCTCCAACTACCTTCAAAGTTCTTCATAGTTTTTCCAAAATATAATAAGCTATTAAGCTCTCAAAATAAGCTTCCCAAGCTCCCCTAAGAGTTGCTGACATTTTGAAAGAATAAACGAAGACTATGGAGGGATTCAGATACATTGTAAATGTTTCATGTTTGATAATTTCGTTCGAGAGGAATGACGTATGATGGCTAGTGGTATAGGTGTATATTTATAGGTCATTACATATTTCAACATTTTATTTTCTATTATATATATGGGATTAGCAGAAGTTAATATTGATTGTAGGTTCTGTTTACTTTTGAGAACTAGAACAGACCCACAAAATGGAGTAGAAAACAGAAAACTCGTGGTAAATGGCATAAACAAATAGCAGCTCAGTTTTAGTTGCTTTTTAAAATATTTCTTTCTTTTAGATCTTTTCAATGATAGTTCTATGGAGCAGGTTGCAGGGTGCAGTCTGAATTTAGTTTGTGCGGATGAACTTATTACATGTTTTGGTTTAAGAAAAATTTGGATGGTTTTGCCATAGACTCAAAAATTTAAAGGCCGTCTATAAGAGATTAGAAGAGCTCTAAATCTCTAATGCTATATTATCTAGCATTTGTACAATCGAGTAATAGCTACTTTTGACCACTCTAATTTGGCGGTTTATTCAAGTCTTGACCACTTATTTTTGGACCACCCATCCAACTTTCCGTCACCGAAAATGGCATTACTATTACATCATTTAGATTTTGGTTGAGACAGTCGCACTTTCTTTTTTGACATACACCATAGTCTAAGCTTGAGACACTGTAATAAAATAAGTAAATCTAAAAGCAGTCGACTGAAAATGCTGTTACTAAACAATACTAGAACATACTTGTTAGGATAAAGATCAACCCTGATCTCCGTTTGTTAGATAAATTGATGCGACAAATGCTCACACTTAGATAATGTTGTTCTTACTCTGTTGCTCATGATGTAAGTGCATCCTTTTGTTATAATGAGTGTGTTAATACAAATATCGCCTAAAAACGTTATTTATATTTTACGATCTTCGCTAAGTTTTGTTAATGACAAATGTAAACTTCTGTTTCTAAGTAAAACATAATCTTAGTTTTAAAGACTTGCATAAACTAGACTTTTGCTACATTTTACATTTCATAAAACACAACACTTCTTATTTTCTAAAAATAGAATTGTCACATCACATTTATGGCAAGTTTTGTCATTATACATTTATGAAAAGAAATGTGTTTGACTTACTTAGATGTTGCTTGCAAGTTTGGTGTTTGACTTGACATTATTTGATGTGACATTGTTTGGTTTGCAAGAGTAATGAGATGTGACTTTGTTTGGTTTGCAAGATTTATTGCAAAACCAACTGCAAGCCCGGCGGTACCCTGGAGGTACACGGGCGGAACCCTTCTCAGGGGTCCGCTTTATCCGCCAGACCTGCAGAAGGTTTTGGCAATAAATATTGAGCCACAAGTTGAATTTTGGCTCATCACTTGACATTATATTTTCACACACACATTCATTCTTTCATCTAACCCCTTAACATTTCATATGTGAAGTTTCTTTTTGTAGTAAAGAGATTCACGAGCTTACTAAAAGTAGCAAGTATTCAACACAACGTTGCAAGACTTGTTAGCTTAGCATTGTGTAGACTTGAGTAGTTTACACTTCATTTGATTGTGTATTTTCAGTAGTGATCGGTTAGTATTTTAGTCCTCAAAATACGAAGTGTATAGGGAGTAGTTGTACCTTTGTAAAGAACTAACGGGAGTGGTTGTACCCTTGGTAAAGAACTCGACATCTAGCTTTGTGTCGGTAAAAGTATAAGCGACGTGTAAGGTTTTCTCCGCCGGTGAAAGGAGCTTGTTGACTAGTGAAAGAAACTCTCGAGTTGGATACTCGGGGCGTGGACGTATGGCAAGGAAAAAGAGTCCTTGTAGCCGAACCACGATAAATACTCGTGTTGTGGTTTGATCGTTTCTTTCATTTACTTGCATGTTATATATTGTGTTTGTGTATATATCTTTGATCAAACGGAAAGTTTCAAAGCTAACTTAACAAGTTAAAAAGATTTTAATCGGTAAACTATTCAACCCCCTTCTAGTTTTCCACAATTGGCATCAAGAGCTACGTTACTCAAGCTTTTAAAATATATTGTGTTTTAAAACTTGAAACGATCCATGGATTTTGAAACTTACAAAGAAGGGCAATCTATGCAAAGACCACCACTCTTTGAAGTAAATGGTTTTATATATTGGAAAAACCGTTTTGAAACTTACGTGAAATCTAAAGATATAGATTTGTGGTATATAATTATTGATGGTGATAACGTAGTTACTAACATCAAAGATGATGATCAAAAGAAATTAATAGGTAAAAATAATGAAGCTAAAATGATGCTTTACAATGCTTTGCCTAAGAAAGAATATGAAAGAGTCTTTTTGTGTAAAACCGCCAAAGATATTTGGCAATCTTTAATTGTCACTCATCAAGGAAACTCACAAGTTAAAGATAACAAAATTGATCTTCTTGTTCAACAATATGAACAATTTGTTATTTCCGAAGATGAGATTATTGATAATGCTTTTGCTAGATTTAATACTATTATTACTTCACTTAAAGCACTTGATGAATCTTTTTGTAGTAAGAACTTTGTCAGGAAATTTCTTAGAGCACTCCATCCGAAGTGGAGAGCAAAAGTGACGGCAATTGAAGAATCCAAAGATCTTTCAAGCATGTCACTTGATGAGCTAATTGGAAACCTCAAAGTTCATGAAATGGTAATGGAAAAAGATTCGGAACTAGTTAGAGGCAAGAAAGAAAAAGTTAAGTCCATTGCCTTGAAAGCTAGAGTCCAATCAAGTGATGATGAAGAATCTACTTCGGATAGTGACGATGAGGAATATGCTATGGCCGTTAGAGACTTCAAGAAGTTCTTTTGTAGAAGAGGAAAGTTTGTAAGGCAACCTAAAGATGACAAGAAAACTTTCCGAAAAGATCGTGATGATAGGAAAGGAAAGGTTGAAAGAAAATGCTATAGGTGTGGAGACACAAGTCATCTTGTAGGAGAATGTCCAAAACCACCCAAGAGCAAACCTCAACAAGCTTTTGTGGGTGGTGCTTGGAGTGACTATGAAGGAGATGACGATGAGCCAAAGAATGACGATGTTGCTCTCATGGCTCACAACTCAAATGAGGTATTATCCGACTCATCTTACTCCTCTATTGATGATGACACTTTACAAAAAGAATATAACAAACTTTGTGAATTGAGCTTAAAAATCATAAACAAAAATATACTTTTGAAAACTAAAAAGGAGTTTTTAGAAAATGAAGTTTATAAGTTAAAAGAAAAAGCTAAGAGATTAGACAAGAGTAAAGGTATTGACACACCTTGCAAATCATGTGAAGAGCTTAAACTAGAAGTTGAGAAAATCAAAATTACTCAAAATGATCTAATAAAACAAACCACAAAGTTTAAGAAGTTCGATAAGAGCATTTCTTGTGCGGATGAAATTATGAAACTTCAAAAGTCACCCTTTGATAAAACAGGTCTAGGATTTACGAAAATAGAAACTTCAAAGGGTTAAATGAAACAAGAAAATATTGCGCAAGAAACAAATAAAATTGCTACAGCAGCCTGCGGATCAGGCGGAACCCAATTTAGGGTTCCGCCCGTTGGTCCCGAAGGTTCCGCCAGGCCTGCTGCAGCAGTAACCTCATCCACTTTGGATCGTTCAAAATTTGTTAAAGTTACATACAAAAGTGGAACAAAACCTGTGTTTAAAACTGGAGTAGGATTTAGTAAAAATGAATTTAGAGCTAAAACTACTCAACCAAGACCTAAGACTCCAATTCCCAAACGCCCCTTTCCAAAGAGCAACTTCAACGCTCGACCAAACTACCAACATGTTTGGAACCAAAACACTCCTAGACATTACCAAACTCCAAACCACATGCCATGGAACCCTTATGCTCTATTTTCATACTTGAAACAAATTAATGGCATGCTTAACCAAAATGGACCCATGAGAAATTGGGGACCAAATGTTTGAGTGTTTTTCATAAAATAGGTGTGCCTCAAAGTTTGTTTGGAACCGGATGAATGGATTAAAGATAGCGGTTGTTCAAGGCACATGACGGGTAACAAAAGCCTCTTCACTTCTTATCACAAATGTGACGGAGGTAATGTTACGTTTGGTAGTAATGCTAAGAGCAAAATCATCGGAAAAGGTACAATCTCTCATGACTCCCTCTTTATAGATGTTGTAGCTCATGTTGATAACTTAGGTTTTAATCTCCTTAGTATTAGTCAACTTTGTCGAAATAAGTATAATGTTCTTTTTAGTGAAAATGGAAGTAAAATACTTAAAGATGGTATAACCATAGCCAAAGGTGTCCTTAAGAACAACGTATATGTCATGAAGATGGATCCAACATCTAGAGACAAACTTTGTCTTACCTCATTAGATGAATCTTCAACTTTATGGCATAGACGTTTAGGACACGCTAACATGAGACTAATACAAAACCTCTCCTCCAAAGACTTAGTTCGAAACCTACCCAAGTTGAAATATGACCAACACTTTTGTGATGCTTGCAAAGTCGGTAAACAAGTCCATAATAGCCATAAGGCTAAAAACTTGGTTTCTACATCTAGATGTCTAGAACTTTTGCATATGGATTTATTTGGTCCATCCGCAATACAAAGTTATGGAGGTAACTTCTACACTTTGGTCATAGTTGATGATTACTCAAGATATACTTGGACAAAATTTTTGAAAAGTAAAAATGAAGTTTTTGATAAATTTGAAATTCTAAGTAAGAAAATTCAAAATCAAGTAGGGTCTAATATTGTGTCTATTAGAACGGATCACAGTCGTGAATTTGATAATGAATTTCAATTTGGTAACTTTTGTGATAATAATGGAATAACTCATAACTTTTTGGCTCCACGTACTCCTCAATCTAATGGTGTAGTAGAACGTAAAAACCGGACATTGCAAGAGATGAGTAGAAAAATGCTTAATGAACAAAACATTCCACAAAAGTTTTGGTGTAATGCCATCGACACTTCAACGTACATTTTAAATCGAGTCCTAATTAGACCATTTTTGAATAAAACTCCTTATGAACTATATAAAGGTAAAAAGCCTACATTAGGATACTTTAGAGTGTTTGGGAGTAAATGTTTCATTCTTAACACCAAGGATTATCTCACCAAATTTGACCCAAAGTCTTATGAAGGTGTATTTCTTGGATATTCACAAAATAGTAAAGCATACATTGTTCTGAACAAAGAAACCTTAAGAGTCGAGGAATCGTTGAACGTAACATTTGACGAGAGTCCACCTCCCTCTAAGACATCACCTTTGGTAGATGATGACTTAGTTGAAAGCCAAGCAATAGAAAATCAAGAAATTTTAAGTGATGACAAAGAAGATGAACTATTTAACAAAGAACTTGTCAATGTCAAAGAATCTAAAAGTCATCCATTAGATAGTGTCATTGGCAACATTAACGAAAGAACACTAAGGTCAAAAGTTCAAAATGAAAGCAACTATTTTTGTTTTGTGTCAACCATTGAACCTAAAAATATTAATGAAGCCATTAAAGATGAGTCTTGGATAATCGCAATGCAAGAAGAGTTAAACCAATTTGTTAGGAATGATGTATGGACATTAGTTCCTCAACCAAAGAGTCAAACTATAATTAGAACAAAATGGGTATTTCGTAATAAAATGGATGAAAATGGAATTGTGTCTAGAAACAAAGCTAGGCTAGTTGCACAAGGATATAACCAACAAGAAGGCATTGACTACGATGAAACTTTTGCTCCGGTTGCTAGGCTCGAGTCAATTAGAATCTTACTTGCATATGCATGTGCACACAATTTTAAACTCTTTCAAATGGATGTCAAAAGTGCATTTCTAAACGGAGTCATTAATGAAGAAGTGTATGTTGCTCAACCACCGGGCTTCATCGATTTTGAAAAACCAAATCATGTTTACAAACTTAAGAAGGCTCTTTACGGACTTAAGCAAGCTCTAAAAGCATGGTATGATCGACTTAAAACATTCCTAGTTGACCATAAGTATACCATGGGCTTAGTTGATAATACTTTCTTCACTAAGAAGAAAGATTCACATATTATCATAGTCCAAATCTATATTGATGACATTATATTTGGATCAACTTGTCAAGAATTATGTGTGGATTTCTCAAAAATCATGCATGACGAGTTTGAAATGAGTATGATGGGAGAACTCAACTTTTTCCTAGGACTCCAAATCAAACAACTAGAAGATGATATCTTTTTTAACCAATCTAAATACATTAAGGACATGCTTAAGAAATTTGGACTAGAAGATTCGAAACCTATCAAAACTCCCATGTCCACGGAAACTAAACTCACCAAGGATGAGGAAAGTGAATCCGTAGATAGTACTAAATATAGAGGTATGATTGGTAGTCTACTTTACCTAACGGCTAGTAGACCCGACATTATATTTAGTGTTTGTCTATGTGCTCGTTTTCAAGAAGATCCTAAAACTACCCATCTCGAAGCCATTAAAAGGATTTTTAGGTATATTAAGGGCACTGCACATTTAGGTTTATGGTATCCCAAAGGAACGGGAATAGATACCATAGTGTATGCCGACTCGGATCATGCCGGTGACTATGTCGATAGAAAAAGTACAAGTGGTATTTGTACTTTTGTTGGACATTGTCTCACCTCATGGTTCTCTAAGAAGCAAACGGCTCTTGCTATCTCAACAACAGAAGCCGAGTACATTTCGGTCGGAAAGGCATGTCAACAAGCTCTTTGGATGAAGCAAGCTCTTGTCGACTACGAAATTCAACTCAACGACATCACAATTCTTTGTGACAACAAAGGTGCCATTGATCTTAGCAAAAACCCGGTTCAACATACTCGTACCAAACATATTGAAATCCGTCATCATTTCCTTCGTGACAACGTTCAAAAAGGAAATATCTCAATTGAGAAAGTTTCTTCCGAAGACAACATAGCCGACATTCTCACAAAACCCCTTAAACGTGAACCTTTTAACCTTCTTAGACTAGGCTTAGGACTCATGGAACCTTCATTATAGTTCTGGACATTAGACAAAAATCACAAAAATCAAAACAAATCAATAACTATTTTTCTCAGCAGGGTCGGCGGAACCCTCACACATAACGGGCGGAACCCATTTCAGGGGTCCGCCGTATCCGCCGACCTGCAGAACCAAAATCTTTGTTTATATTAAACCAAACACCCATTATCTCATACCACCACTTCCAAACTGCTACTATTCACTTTACCATCAAACCATACCTACGAATTCTTGGTCTTCCATCCATTTACATTGCAACTAAATCATCATTGTAAGTATTCTAAACATGATTACAATCCTGATCTGAGTCTAGGAATTCTATTTCTTGCACAAAAACAAAAACTTGGGGTTATGCATTAACTTGAAAAACTCATGCATTAGATTAGGTGTTTAATAAAACTAATCATGTTTCCCATAGTTAGGAATTGCATCTTTAATTAGTATAAACATGTTTGCTAAAACACCTCATGTTAAATCCTTCCAAAAATCTCTCACAAGTAGGACAAATATTTTTTCGTCTCACATTGAGAATACAAAATCAAAACGTTATGTTTAAAACATCACTTGCATAATGTCTCTTGAATGCTAAAGGGAATACATAACCAATATGTATTTTCGGGTACATTCAAACGAAGCTACATTGAACTAGGAGCGTTTGGGTTATCTTTTGTTTTATAACAAAACTTACATAAAACGATTTTAAAGCATCAAAATGGGTCAAGATAACCGCACCTCCACATTGTTTTCATATAGGCACACACTAGAACTTCCACATTATAATAGTGGTTTACGTAAACTAAAATGTGAAATTTTGTTGTTCTAGGAATCATCATGCCTCCTCTAACCCACTACGACCACAAGGACACCATTAAGTACCTACCAAAACACCACAAAACCAAAGGCCTTACCGCAAATCAAGTAAACGTTTTCAAAGCCCTAGAAAAACACTATGTCCATGAGGGTATAACCATTGACCCGTCTTTCCTAGAAGGCACAAACCTTTACGCCGATTTTGCCATAATCAACTTTGAGTGTCTTTTGAATATCGACGAGCCTATTTGTCCTAGGTTCATTCTAGAGTTCTATGCATCCTCCGTCCTCTCCACGGATGATTATGGTCATATGTCTATCAACTTTAGGATTAGCGGTCATCAATACTCCTTCACTCTTGAGATGTTTGCTCAAATCCTAGGTGTTCCAAACCGTGGTACTTGCCTCTATTCTGACTTGCACTCCCTCTCAACTCTTGACAACCTCCAAGACCGTATCCACCCTTATGACACACCCCTTGTCTTAAAAGACGTTCTCCGTGACCACCTCTTTGTTAGGACCACCACCACTAGGAGAACCCGTTCGGGGAATGAGGTCGAAAAGGACCCATATAGAATGGAAATGAACGAACTGATGAGGCGAAAAATGAACCACTTTTAGGGGGTCATTTAAGCCCGGAATTGAACTTATTTGATCAAATATTGCCCTAAATTGTTCCTTTTGTGATTTTAGGTACTTTGGGAGTGAAATCTGGAAAAGGAAGCAATTCGGACGTTTTTAGAGCATAAAAGTGAAGAAAACGCCAAAGTCTTAATTTTCCTTGCTGGGAACAGTAGGTGACGGCGTCAAGAGCAACATCCTGACGGCGTCAAGAGTAATTTCCATGACGACCCAGTACAGATTTGACGGCGTCACGAAGAAGGGCGTCAAGAGTAAAAGTCATGACGGCCTGGAAATGCATAACACATGACGGCGTCAGAAGTAGATCAAGGCAGTCCGAGAAGAGTTTTGGCGGCGATGTGACGGCGTCACAAGCTTTGTCTTGACGCCGTCAGACCCTATTTCCTATATATAGTTTTCTAATTTTCACATTAAAAAGAGAGAAGTTTTGGAGAAACCCTAAGTACGAACTTGGAGCGAATTTTACAGGTTTATCAAGGGTTCTAAGCCCTTGATACCTTTCATGTGTAATTAAGATAAGTATTCTTTTAATTCAATCAATATGTCTATGTGTTGGTTGTCTATCTCTTGTTCTTGTCTTAATTCCATCATGCTAGGCTAGATCTATCTTGTGTTTGCTCGGATCTAATGAAACCTAGATGTTAATTATGTGTTGATTACTTGTTTATAGTTGTTTTGGATGAATGAATTTAATGTTAGGCTTAAGAAAACTGGCAGATCTCCAAATGGTAACATGCTTGAACGTCTTAGGAAACATGAACCGATGTACACTAGGTCTTTATTGGTTGTATTTAATGCATGAGCCACTGTTTATAATCCCTATGGTTGTGCTGGGCATGGCATAGGAGGAGATAAGAGCTCATAAAATTGGGGAGTTAAATGCGCTACCCCATGAATGGTATTAAGGAATACAATCTGTCATCCATGCAACTATAACAAGTAATTAACGTGTAAAAGATATCTAGGGAGTAGTGAAATCTAAATAAACACATTTTCTCCACTTATTGCTCACAACTTTAGTATAATTTAGTTTATTTTCATTTCTAGTATTTTATTTTGATTGCATCTTTAGTATTGGGTTAGTTGACTAGCAACTAATTCCGCCCAAATCATTCAAACCCGAGATTTTTACTTGCTTTCTAAAAAAATATAAAAATACAAAAAGAATCATCTCTCACCTTTAGAACTAGTATTTAGGTTTTCTAATCCTAGCGACACTATTCCTAGCTGAACGATCAATCCCCCGGTACTTGTCACTATACTATACTACAACGATCAGGTACACTGCCTGGTGGGGGTTGTAAGCTTCTCAAGATCCCTTGAGAGGTAAAGCCTGGTGCGATTCCCACGTATCAAGTTTTTGGCGCCGCAGCCCGGGGAATAGTTATTGTCTAGGTTAGAATCTCTTTTTATTAGGTCTACTTGCTAGATTCCTTTCTATTAAGATTTTATTTTTATTTTTAGGTTTTCTTTAGTCTATCTTATTTCTTTGTGTTCTTTGTTCGTAAATTATTTCGATGGATAACAATAACATTGATCGTTTGATTCCTGTTATTCGTGTTTTTCGTCGTAGGATTTTCCAAATGCCAGCCCCACTCCCTCTAGTGGAGAATGAGAACCCACCTAACCTCTCACCCAACCACCACTTTGACAATAATTCTGAGCTAGAAGAGTCTGATCATGATGATGACCGTAGGGCTAGTCCTTTTTACTATTCAGACTCCGATGAGGATCTTGATGATGGTGATGTGATTAATGAGGATAGAATGGAAGAGGAAATAAACCCTCTTAGGTATGTCGACCCTAGAACTAGGATTGAGTGTGATAGTTCATTTAACATGCAATTTCCTTGTAAGATCGGATTTAAGAGCTTTAACGCCTATCTTAACTCATCTCTTCCAATGAACGTAATCTCGCGTAATGAATACAATAAATTCATGGTAGATGAGTTAGAATACAAAGGAGAAAACATTATTGCTAGGGCAATACCATTGCATGTGTTTGTAGGAAGCTTGGTCTATCTTCTTGAGTTCATGGTTATGGAGAATCTAGGAGAATTTCTTGATGATAAGTTGACCCAAGTTGTGTTTGGAAAACCTTTCAAACAGTTGACCAACCTTGATGAAAAACTCATAGAAGGGTTGATTACATTCTCGGATGGGGAAGAAGATTTTGTCTATTAAATGCCCCGCACACACCCTAGGTTCAAGGATTTTCCCATGGAAAAGTGTAGTAGGTATCCGCCCATAGAGATGCTAAGTGAGAATGATAAGAGAAAAGGACTTAAGTATACTCATGAAAAGAATAAAAGATACTATCGCGGATGCTTAGAATTAGGAGATGACTAGAAGAAAGATGAGGCGACTATTAGATGGCTCACACTTGGTTATGTGAGCATAAGCGATACACGTTAACCCATGACCTTGAGTCTAGCTACAAGACTCGTAAATAAAGAAAAGCGCTTCTTGGGAGGCAACCCATGTTTTGTGTGATTTTATTTTTGTTTGTTTGTTATTTGCTTCCGTATGCATGATTTATTTTTATTGTTGGTAGATCTTGTTTCTAAATTAAATAGTGAAAATACTTTACTTTGTTGTTTTGGCCTAGTCTTAACTCTACCTAAAAGTATTTTTGCAAAAGATAAGTGTAAGGGGAAACCCCAAATATGTTTTTAAGAAACAAACCGATCATGATTCTCCACAATATTAAATGAACATGTATATTAGTATTTGTTAGAGCCAAATGCTTGTATTGAGTCATAATGAAGTTTTGCAGGATTTTCCAGGAAGTAGGACCAAGTTTTTCCAGAAATTTTCCGGAAACTTAACATAAGAATTTCTGCAGGTCACTTCTGACAGCGTCACGAGTTTACTCTTGACGGCGTCACGTGTAAAAATCTGGAAATTTTACCAGTTTTGTTTTTCTAACGGAGTCTTATGGTTTTTGTGAATTATTAAGTTTTATAATCTCCAGGAAATCTGCAAACTTCATTCCACAAGCATTATATCTTATTTTGTTTTCTAGGATTTAGTAACTTATATAGGATGCCGCCGATTTTACGTGAGGTTGTTTTGTCTATTTTCTCAGGTTTTACAGGTTATGTATGACAAGAAGATGATTTATTTTTCTGGAAGGGAAGCTTTGATTGTTCATTTTCTTGGAGGAAGATTTAACCTGGCCACCTTATTATCCATACCGAGCGAATCAGGGGAGTATTTGATTTCATTCTTTTTACTTTTTAACTTTTACATTCTTTACTTGAACATTGGGGACAATGTTCATCTTAAGTGTAAGGGGAGGGTAAAAAGATGATACCTTACATATGCACTTTCGCTTGAGTTTGTTTTGTTTAAGTATTCTTTTAATTCAGTCAATATGTCTATGTGTTGGTTGTCTATCTCTTGTTCTTGTCTTAATTCCATCATGCTAGGCTAGATCTATCTTGTGTTTGCTCGGATCTAATGAAACCTAGATGTTAATTATGTGTTGATTACTTGTTTATAGTTGTTTTGGATGAATGAATTTAATGTTAGGCTTAAGAAAACTGGCAGATCTCCAAATGGTAACATGCTTGAACGTCTTAGGAAACATGAACCGATGTGCACTAGGTCTTTATTGGTTGTATTTAATGCATGAGCCACTGTTTATAATCCCTATGGTTGTGTTGGGCATGGCATAGGAGGAGATAAGAGCTCATAGAATTGGGGAGTTAAGTGCGCTACCCCATGAATGGTATTAAGGAATACAATCCGTCATCCATGCAACTATAACATGTAATTAACGTGTAAAAGATGTCTAGGGAGTAGTGAAATCTAAGTAAACACATTTTCTCCACTTATTGCTCACAACTTTAGTATAATTTAGTTTATTTTCATTTCTAGTATTTTATTTTGATTGCATCTTTAGTATTGGGTTAGTTGACTAGCAACTAATTCCGCCCAAATCCTTCAAACCCGAGATTTTTACTTGCTTTCTAAAAAAATATAAAAATACAAAAAGAATCATCTCTCACCTTTAGAACTAGTATTTAGGTTTTCTAATCCTAGCGACACTATTCCTAGCTGAACGATCAATCCCCCGGTACTTGTCACTATACTATACTACAACGATCAGGTACACTGCCTGGTGGGGGTTGTAAGCTTCTCAAGATCCCTTGAGAGGTAAAGCCTGGTGCGATTCCCACGTATCACGAACTTAAGCCCCAATTCAAGAAATGAGAGGAAGTCCTTAGAGCCAATGTCATTAGCACAATAGGGAACCGTGACCATATCAACCTTTGCCTTTGCTACATGCTCGACTCCTTGTCCGTTAGACAACCCTTCAACCTTGCCTACTACATGGCCAAGAGAATGGCCGACATTCCCGTGCATGGCACAACGGCTATGCCGTATGGAATGCTCTTGACCCGTCTCTTTAGGTTCATCTCACCCATTCCACCAACTCCAAACGGTCTTCACCTCAACTACTCTCTCATTCCACACACCTTTGTCCCACTAAGTGATAAGAGAGTGTACAAAGCCCAAGGAAAAACGTCCACATCCACCTACCTCATCTTCGTCTTCCTCAATGAGTGAAGATGACAATTTGCCAAACTCTAGGCTCCCTCCTCTCGAATACCTTTCTCGACTTCCGGATATTCCTAATGAGTCGGAGGAGTTCAAGCAAACAAAGGGGATGTTTAAAAATCTTGGAAGATTCCTTGGAAAGCTCAAGAACAAGATCTACTGTCAATGAGTGCGGGTGTGTAGGAGTGTTTGGCACTAGGTGCTATTTGAACAAATTTGGTCGTTTAAACAATATTTGTGATGAATTTGTGTGTTAGTACAATGTTTGATACAATTTGGAACATGTAGTATCTAACTTTGATGCAGGTAGACAACTATTGGCAAGTTGTCAAATTTTCAGGTTTATGATATTTTCACTAAGTATAGTGAAATTCTCGACCTCAAGGTCAAAGTCCTATGAAATGCGTGTTTACATGTCTATTTTTTGCATTGCCTAACCAGAAATGTCTTATCTTTTTTATTTTAGGAATTTTCAAAAATTTTGAAAATCGTCTCGCGGGTCAAAAACGCGGACTGCCAACTTTTTAGGGTCTGGCGGATCTGGCGGTACTCAAAATTGGGTTCCGCCAGTGCAAATTCTGGGAATTCCAGAATTGGCCCAACGGACCAGGCGGCACCCTCAAATGGGTTCCGCCTGTGTATTCTGAGGGTGCCGCCAGCTACCTGCAGAATTTTTGTTTTCATTTTCACCAATTCAACATCCAAACACCAAAATCCAATCCTTTTAGGTAGAAACCCATTACTTGCAATGTGTTTAGCATAATAGGATACTCCTTCTTCCATAAACTTAACCAAAACTAATTCCCGCCAAAATTCAAATTTTGCCATAACAACCTCAAGGACCCCTCAAACATAAAGGAAGGAACCCTTTTAAGGGATCCTTGAAATCCCTGAGATTTTTACTACCACAAATCCACCAAAACCACTAAGCATTTAGTGCAAAACTTGTCTTCTCACTTCACCATTTTCATTGGATTGACTTCCATGATTTGACAACCCACAATTAGTTTTCCAAATCATTATAAACCTCCATTTTTGTATGGACTAACATCAAATCCAAACACTCCTTTCCATAATCCATCAACACTATAAATTAAGCCATCCTAAACACAATCAAATCACACCTTCCTCAACACAATTTCTGAAACTTATAAACCCTTTTTCACCATGACTAAGTCAACAATCACCTCCCAACCTTCAAGACCCATCCGGAAAACCGCCCGGATTAGTGTTAAACCACTATAGTCTAATCAACCCATCAACCTAAGCTCCTCATCCTCAGATGAATTCACATCACCCATAAAAAATGAACACTTTTTGAACCTTGCATCTCCATCACCATCACCCAATCAATCAAATGAGCTCACTCCACCACCAACTAATTCACCTATTGACCCAACTCCACCAAGTGCTCCAACTCAACCATCCAAAACTTCATCACCATCACCATTACCCAAAATTGAGCCAATGGAACTATTTGGGTCTCCTCCCACATCACCACACCCATTTGTCCAAGATCTTAATGATCTTCCACCAAGACCAACCCATTTCCACCCACTCATCCCCATGTTTGCTCAAATTGTGAGCAAATGGGTGAAAGCATCAAAACGTTGTTTCACCAACTTCAAGATGAAACCCGGTTTGCATTCCAACACGTCATCGAACGTTTGGATGCCCTTTCCCACCCAAACAAACCCTAGAGAACCATTTGGAGGCCGTTTGCCCCAATTTAGGAAACTAGGCTTTTATCTTTCTTTCTTGGTTATTTTTTAAGTTTTTAGAAGTAGAAGAATTTTACCCATTTCTTGTCTTTTGACTTTTATAAGTCAAAATTTTACTTGAAATGCTATTTCTTTCTACTTACTTTCGTGCATTGTTGGTTGATCATGTTTATGTTGTCTTTGTGGTTGCAATGTGTGTGGTAACTACAAGCTTATATATATCACCAACTAACATTTTTTTGTAGGGTCCAAAATCCATCTTTCCCATCTTGGCACTCCATTTAGGGGGAGTATCAACCAAGGGGGAGCATGGCCATTATTCCGCTTCGCCACTCTACTTTTTGTTTCAACAAAAAGGGGGAGAAATATATTGAACTTTCAAAACTTAATATGATTTTCATAAATTAAGTAAAACAAGTTTAATATAATTTTTTTTAAGTCTTAAAAACCAAGATTTTGTGAGTTACTTAAAAACAAAGTGTATGTTTTGTCATCAACAAAAAGGGGAAGATTGTTAATACAAATATCGCCTAAAAACGTTATTTATATTTTATGATCTTCGCTAAGTTTTGTTAATGACAAATGTAAACTTCTGTTTCTAAGTAAAACATAATCTTAGTTTTAAAGACTTGCATAAACTAGACTTTTGCTACATTTTACATTTCATAAAACACAACACTTCTTATTTTCTAAAAATAGAATTGTCACATCACATTTATGGCAAGTTTTGTCATTATACATTTATGGAAAGAAATGAGTTTGACTTACTTAGATGTTGCTTGCAAGTTTGGTGTTTGACTTGACATTATTTGATATGACATTGTTTGGTTTGCAAGAGTAATGAGACGTGACTTTGTTTGGTTTGCAAGATTTATTACAAAACCAACTGCAAGCCCGGCGGTACCCTGGAGGTACACGGGCGGAACCCTTCTCAGGGGTCCGCCTTATCCGCCAGACCTGCAGAAGGTTTTGGCTATAAATATTGAGCCACAAGTTGAATTTTGGCTCATCATTTGACATTATATTTTCACACACACATTCATTCTTTCATCTAACCCCTTAACATTTCATATGTGAAGTTTCTTTTTGTAGTAAAGAGATTCACGAGATTACTAAAAGTAACAAGTATTCAACACAACGTTGCAAGACTTGTTAGCTTAGCATTGTGTAGACTTGAGTAGTTTACACTTCATTTGATTGTGTATTTTCAGTAGTGATCGGTTAGTATTTTAGTCCTCAAAATACGAAGTGTATAGGGAGTAGTTGTACCCTTGGTAAAGAACTCGACATCTAGCTTTGTGTCGGTAAAAGTATAAGCGACGTGTAAGGTTTTCTCCGCCGGTGAAAGGAGCTTATTGACTAGTGAAAGAAACTCTCGAGTTGGATACTCGGGGCGTGGACGTATGGCAAGGAAAAAGAGTCCTTGTAGCCGAACCACGATAAATACTCGTGTTGTGGTTTGATCGTTTCTTTCATTTACTTGCATGTTATATATTGTGTTTGTGTATATATCTTTGATCAAACGGAAAGTTTCAAAGCTAATTAACAAGTTAAAAAGATTTTAATCGGTAAACTATTCAACCCCCCTTCTAGTTTTCCACAATTGGCATCAAGAGCTACGTTACTCAAGCTTTTAAAATATATTGTGTTTTAAAACTTGAAACGATCCATGGATTTTGAAACTTACAAAGAAGGGCAATCTATGCAAAGACCACCACTCTTTGAAGTAAATGGTTTTATATATTGGAAAAACCGTTTTGAAACTTACGTGAAATCTAAAGATATAGATTTGTGGTATATAATGATTGATGGTGATAACGTAGTTACTAACATCAAAGATGATGATCAAAAGAAATTAATAGGTAAAAATAATGAAGCTAAAATGATGCTTTACAATGCTTTACCTAAGAAAGAATATGAAAGAGTCTTTTTGTGTAAAACTGCCAAAGATATTTGGCAATCTTTAATTGTCACTCATCAAGGAAACTCACAAGTTAAAGATAACAAAATTGATCTTCTTGTTCAACAATATGAACAATTTGTTATTTCCGAAGATGAGATTATTGATAATGCTTTTGCTAGATTTAATACTATTATTACTTCACTTAAAGCACTTGATGAATCTTTTTGTAGTAAGAACTTTGTCAGGAAATTTCTTAGAGCACTCCATCCGAAGTGGAGAGCAAAAGTGACGGCAATTGAAGAATCCAAAGATCTTTCAAGCATGTCACTTGATGAGCTAATTGGAAACCTCAAAGTTCATGAAATGGTAATGGAAAAAGATTCGGAACTAGTTAGAGGCAAGAAAGAAAAAGTTAAGTCCATTGCCTTGAAAGCTAGAGTCCAATCAAGTGATGATGAAGAATCTACTTCGGATAGTGACGATGAGGAATATGCTATGGCCGTTAGAGACTTCAAGAAGTTCTTTTGTAGAAGAGGAAAGTTTGTAAGGCAACCTAAAGATGACAAGAAAACTTTCCGAAAAGATCGTGATGATAGGAAAGGAAAGGTTGAAAGAAAATGCTATAGGTGTGGAGACACAAGTCATCTTGTAGGAGAATGTCCAAAACCACCCAAGAGCAAACCTCAACAAGCTTTTGTGGGTGGTGCTTGGAGTGACTATGAAGGAGATGACGATGAGCCAAAGAATGACGATGTTGCTCTCATGGCTCACAACTCAAATGAGGTATTATCCGACTCATCTTACTCCTCTATTGATGATGACACTTTACAAAAAGAATATAACAAACTTTGTGAATTGAGCTTAAAAATCATAAACAAAAATATACTTTTGAAAACTAAAAAGGAGTTTTTAGAAAATGAAGTTTATAAGTTAAAAGAAAAAGCTAAGAGATTAGACAAGAGTAAAGGTATTGACACACCTTGCAAATCATGTGAAGAGCTTAAACTAGAAGTTGAGAAAATCAAAATTACTCAAAATGATCTAATAAAACAAACCACAAAGTTTAAGAAGTTCGATAAGAGCATTTCTTGTGCGGATGAAATTATGAAACTTCAAAAGTCACCCTTTGATAAAACAGGTCTAGGATTTACGAAAATAGAAACTTCAAAGGGTTAAATGAAACAAGAAAATATTGCGCAAGAAACAAATAAAATTGCTACAGCAGCCTGCGGATCAGGCGGAACCCAATTTAGGGTTCCGCCCGTTGGTCCCGAAGGTTCCGCCAGGCCTGCTGCAGCAGTAACCTCATCCACTTTGGATCGTTCAAAATTTGTTAAAGTTACATACAAAAGTGGAACAAAACCTGTGTTTAAAACTGGAGTAGGATTTAGTAAAAATGAATTTAGAGCTAAAACTACTCAACCAAGACCTAAGACTCCAATTCCCAAACGCCCCTTTCCAAAGAGCAACTTCAACGCTCGACCAAACTACCAACATGTTTGGAACCAAAACACTCCTAGACATTACCAAACTCCAAACCACATGCCATGGAACCCTTATGCTCTATTTTCATACTTGGAACAAATTAATGGCATGCTTAACAAAAATGGACCCATGAGAAATTGGGGACCAAATGTTTGAGTGTTTTTCATAAAATAGGTGTGCCTCAAAGTTTGTTTGGAACCGGATGAATGGATTAAAGATAGCGGTTGTTCAAGGCACATGACGGGTAACAAAAGCCTCTTCACTTCTTATCACAAATGTGACGGAGGTAATGTTACGTTTGGTAGTAATGCTAAGAGCAAAATCATCGGAAAAGGTACAATCTCTCATGACTCCTTCTTTATAGATGATGTAGCTCATGTTGATAACTTAGGTTTTAATCTCCTTAGTATTAGTCAACTTTGTCGAAATAAGTATAATGTTCTTTTTAGTGAAAACGGAAGTAAAATACTTAAAGATGGTATAACCATAGCCAAAGGTGTCCTTAAGAACAACGTATATGTCATGAAGATGGATCCAACATCTAGAGACAAACTTTGTCTTACCTCATTAGATGAATCTTCAACTTTATGGCATAGACGTTTAGGACACGCTAACATGAGACTAATACAAAACCTCTCCTCCAAAGACTTAGTTCGAAACCTACCCAAGTTGAAATATGACCAACACTTTTGTGATGCTTGCAAAGTCGGTAAACAAGTCCATAATAGCCATAAGGCTAAAAACTTGGTTTCTACATCTAGATGTCTAGAACTTTTGCATATGGATTTATTTGGTCCATCCGCTATACAAAGTTATGGAGGTAACTTCTACACTTTGGTCATAGTTGATGATTACTCAAGATATACTTGAACAAAATTTTTGAAAAGTAAAAATGAAGCTTTTGATAAATTTGAAATTCTAAGTAAGAAAATTCAAAATCAAGTAGGGTCTAATATTGTGTCTATTAGAACGGATCACGGTCGTGAATTTGATAATGAATTTCAATTTGGTAACTTTTGTGATAATAATGGAATAACTTATAACTTTTCGGCTCCACGTACTCCTCAATCTAATGGTGTAGTAGAACGTAAAAACCGGATATTGCAAGAGATGAGTAGAACAATGCTTAATGAACAAAACATTCCACAAAAGTTTTGGTGTAATGCCATCGACACTTCAACGTACATTTTAAATCAAGTCCTAATTAGACCATTTTTGAATAAAACTCCTTATGAACTATATAAAGGTAAAAAGCCTACATTAGGATACTTTAGAGTGTTTGGGAGTAAATGTTTCATTCTTAACACCAAGGATTATCTCACCAAATTTGACCCAAAGTCTTATGAAGGTGTATTTCTTGGATATTCACAAAATAGTAAAGCATACATTGTTCTGAACAAAGAAACCTTAAGAGTCGAGGAATCGTTGAACGTAACATTTGACGAGAGTCCACCTCCCTCTAAGACATCACCTTTGGTAGATGATGACTTAGTTGAAAGCCAAGCAATAGAAAATCAAGAAATTTTAAGTGATGACAAAGAAGATGAACTATTTAACAAAGAACTTGTCAATGTCAAAGAATCTAAAAGTCATCCATTAGATAGTGTCATTGGCAACATTAACGAAAGAACACTAAGGTCAAAAGTTCAAAATGAAAGCAACTATTTTTGTTTTGTGTCAACCATTGAACCTAAAAATATTAATGAAGCCATTAAAGATGAGTCTTAGATAATTGCAATGCAAGAAGAGTTAAACCAATTTGTTAGGAATGATGTATGGACATTAGTTCCTCAACCAAAGAGTCAAACTATAATTGGAACAAAATGGGTATTTCGTAATAAAATGGATGAAAATGGAATTGTGTCTAGAAACAAAGCTAGGCTAATTGCATAAGGATATAACCAACAAGAAGGCATTGACTACGATGAAACTTTTGCTCCGGTTGCTAGGCTCGAGTCAATTAGAATCTTACTTGCATATGCATGTGCACACAATTTTAAACTCTTTCAAATGGATGTCAAAAGTGCATTTCTAAACGGAGTCATTAATGAAGAAGTGTATGTTGCTCAACCACCGGGCTTCATCGATTTTGAAAAACCAAATCATGTTTACAAACTTAAGAAGGCTCTTTACGGACTTAAGCAAGCTCCAAAAGCATGGTATGATCGACTTAAAACATTCCTAGTTGACCATAAGTATACCATGGGCTTAGTTGATAATACTCTCTTCACTAAGAAGAAAGATTCACATATTATCATAGTCCAAATCTATGTTGATGACATTATATTCGGATCAACTTGTCAAGAATTATGTGTGGATTTCTCAAAAATCATGCATGACGAGTTTGAAATGAGTATGATGGGAGAACTCAACTTTTTCCTAGGACTCCAAATCAAACAACTAGAAGATGATATCTTCTTTAACCAATCTAAATACATTAAGGACATGCTTAAGAAATTTGGACTAGAAGATCCGAAACCTATCAAAACTCCCATGTCCACGGAAACTAAACTCACCAAGGATGAGGAAAGTGAATCCGTAGATAGTACTAAATATAGAGGTATGATTGGTAGTCTACTTTACCTAACGGCTAGTAGACCCGACATTATGTTTAGTGTTTGTCTATGTGCTCGTTTTCAAGAAGATCCTAAAACTACCCATCTCGAAGCCGTTAAAAGGATTTTTAGGTATATTAAGGGCACTACACATTTAGGTTTATGGTATCCCAAAGGAACGGGAATAGACACCATAGTGTATGCCGACTCGGATCATGCCGGTGACTATGTCGATAGAAAAAGTACAAGTGGTATTTGTACTTTTGTTGGACATTGTCTCACCTCATGGTTCTCTAAGAAGCAAACGGCTCTTGCTATCTCAACAATGGAAGCCGAGTACGTTTCGGCCAGAAAGGCATGTCAACAAGCTCTTTGGATGAAGCAAGCTCTTGTCGACTACGGAATTCAACTCAACGACATCACAATTCTTTGTGACAACAAAGGTGCCATTGATCTTAGCAAAAACCCAGTTCAACATGCTCGTACCAAACATATTGAAATCCGTCATCATTTCCTTCGTGACAACGTTCAAAAAGGAAATATCTCAATTGAGAAAGTTTCTTCCGAAGACAACATAGCCGACATTCTCACAAAACCCCTTAAACGTGAACCTTTTAACCTTCTTAGACTAGGCTTAGGACTCATGGAACCTTCATTATAGTTCTGGACATTAGACAAAAATCACAAAAATCAAAACAAATCCATAACTATTTTTCTCAGCAGGGTCGGCGGAACCCTCACACATAACAGGCGGAACCCATTTCAGGGGTCCGCCGTATCCGCCGACCTGCAGAACCAAAATCTTTGTTTATATTAAACCAAACACCCATTATCTCATACCACCACTTCCAAACTGCTACTATTCACTTTACCATCAAACCATACCTACGAATTCTTGGTCTTCCATCCATTTACATTGCAACTAAATCATCATTGTAAGTATTCTAAACATGATTACAATCCTGATCTGAGTCTAGGAATTCTATTTCTTGCACAAAAACAAAAACTTGGGGTTATGCATTAACTTGAAAAACTCATGCATTAGATTAGGTGTTTAATAAAACTAATCATGTTTCCCATAGTTAGGAATTGCATCTTTAATTAGTATAAACATGTTTGCTAAAACACCTCATGTCAAATCCTTCCAAAAATCTCTCACAAGTAGGACAAATATTTTTTCGTCTCACATTGAGAATACAAAATCAAAACGTTATGTTTAAAACATCACTTGCATAATGTCTCTTGAATGCTAAAGGGAATACATAACCAATATGTATTTTCGGGTACATTCAAACGAAGCTACATTGAACTAGGAGCGTTTGGGTTATCTTTTGTTTTATAACAAAACTTACATAAAACGATTTTAAAGCATCAAAATGGGTCAAGATAACCGCACCTCCACATTGTTTTCATATAGGCACACACTAGAACTTCCACATTATAATAGTGGTTTACGTAAACTAAAATGTGAAATTTTGTTGTTCTAGGAATCATCATGCCTCCTCTAACCCACTACGACCACAAGGACACCATTAAGTACCTACCAAAACACCACAAAACCAAAGGCCTTACCGCAAATCAAGTAAACGTTTTCAAAGCCCTAGAAAAACACTATGTCCATGAGGGTAGAACCATTGACCCGTCTTTCCTAGAAGGCACAAACCTTTACGCCGATTTTGCCATAATCAACTTTGAGTGTCTTTTGAATATCAACAAGCCTATTTGTCCTAGGTTCATTCTAGAGTTCTATGCATCCTCCGTCCTCTCCACGGATGATTATGGTCATATGTCTATCAACTTTAGGATTAGCGGTCATCAATACTCCTTCACTCTTGAGGAGTTTGCTCAAATCCTAGGTGTTCCAAACCGTGGTACTTGCCTCTATTCCGACTTGCACTCCCTCTCAACTCTTGACAACCTCCAAGATCGTATCCACCCTTATGACACACCCCTTGTCTCAAAAGACGTTCTCCGTGACCATCTCTTTGTTAGGACCACCACCACTAGGAGAACCCGTTCGGGGAATGAGGTCGAAAAGGACCCATATAGAATGGAAATGAACGAACTGATGAGGCGAAAAATGAACCACTTTTAGGGGGTCATTTAAGCCCGGAATTGAACTTATTTGATCAAATATTGCCCTAAATTGTTCCTTTTGTGATTTTAGGTACTTTGGGAGTGAAATCTGGAAAAGGAAGCAATTCAGACGTTTTTGGAGCATAAAAGTGAAGAAAACGCCAAAGTCTTAATTTTCCTTGCTGGGAACAGTAGGTGACGGCGTCAAGAGCAACATCCTGACGGCGTCAAGAGTAATTTCCATGACGACCCAGTACAGATTTGACGGTGTCACGAAGAAGGGCGTCAAGAGTAAAAGTCATGACGGCCTGGAAATGCATAACACATGACGGCGTCAGAAGTAGATCAAGGCAGTCCGAGAAGAGTTTTGGCGGCGATGTGACGGCGTCACAAGCTTTGTCTTGACGCCGTCAGACCCTATTTCCTATATATAGTTTTCTAATTTTCACATTAAAAAGAGAGAAGTTTTGGAGAAACCCTAAGTACGAACTTGGAGCGAATTTTACAGGTTTATCAAGGGTTCTAAGCCCTTGATACCTTTCATGTGTAATTAAGATAAGTATTCTTTTAATTCAATCAATATGTCTATGTGTTGGTTGTCTATCTCTTGTTCTTGTCTTAATTTCATCATGCTAGGCTAGATCTATCTTGTGTTTGCTCGGATCTAATGAAACCTAGATGTTAATTATGTGTTGATTACTTGTTTATAGTTGTTTTGGATGAATGAATTTAATGTTAGGCTTAAGAAAACTGGCAGATCTCCAAATGGTAACATGCTTGAACGTCTTAGGAAACATGAACCGATGTGCACTAGGTCTTTATTGGTTATATTTAATGCATGAGCCACTGTTTATAATCCCTATGGTTGTGCTGGGCATGGCATAGGAGGAGATAAAAGCTCATAAAATTGGGGAGTTAAATGCGCTACCCCATGAATGGTATTAAGGAATACAATCCGTCATCCATGCAACTATAACAAGTAATTAACGTGTAAAAGATGTCTAGGGAGTAGTGAAATCTAAGTAAACACATTTTCTCCACTTATTGCTCACAACTTTAGTATAATTTAGTTTATTTTCATTTCTAGTATTTTATTTTGATTGCATCTTTAGTATTGGGTTAGTTGACTAGCAACTAATTCCGCCCAAATCCTTCAAACCCGAGATTTTTACTTGCTTTCTAAAAAAATATAAAAATACAAAAAGAATCATCTCTCACCTTTAGAACTAGTATTTAGATTTTCTAATCCTAGCGACACTATTCCCAGCTGAACGATCAATCCCCCGGTACTTGTCACTATACTATACTACAACGATCAGGTACACTGCCTGGTGGGGGTTGTAAGCTTCTCAAGATCCCTTGAGAGGTAAAGCCTGGTGCGATTCCCACGTATCAAGTTTTTGGCGCCGCAGCCCGGGGAATAGTTATTGTCTAGGTTAGAATCTCTTTTTATTAGGTTTACTTGCTAGATTCCTTTCTAGTAAGATTTTATTTTTATTTTTAGGTTTTCTTTAGTCTATCTTGTTTCTTTGTGTTCTTTGTTCGTAAATTATTTCGATGGATAACAATAACATTGATCGTTTGATTCCTGTTATTCGTGTTTTTCGTCATAGGATTTTCCAAATGCCAGCCCCACTCCCTCTAGTGGAGAATGAGAACCCACCTAACCTCTCACCCAACCACCACTTTGACAATAATTCTGAGCTAGAAGAGTCTGATCATGATGATGACCGTAGGGCTAGTCCTTTTTACTATTCAGACTCCGATGAGGATCTTGATGATGGTGATGTGATTAATGAGGATAGAATGGAAGAGGAAATAAACCCTCTTAGGTATGTCGACCCTAGAACTAGGATTGAGTGTGATAGTTCATTTAACATGCAATTTCCTTGTAAGATCGGATTTAAGAGCTTTAACGCCTATCTTAACTCATCTCTTCCAATGAACGTAATCTCGCGTAATGAATACAATAAAATCATGGTAGATGAGTTAGAATACAAAGGAGAAAACATTATTGCTAGGGCAATACCATTGCATGTGTTTGTAGGAAGCTTGGTCTATCTTCTTGAGTTCATGGTTATGAAGAATCTAGGAGAATTTCTTGATGATAAGTTGACCCAAGTTGTGTTTGGAAAACCTTTCAAACAGTTGACCAACCTTGATGAAAAACTCATAGAAGGGTTGATTACATTCTCGGATGGGGAAGAAGATTTTGTCTATTAAATGCCCCGCACATACCCTAGGTTCAAGGATTTTTCCATGGAAAAGTGTAGTAGGTATCCGCCCATAGAGATGCTAAGTGAGAATGATAAGAGAAAAGGACTTAAGTATACTCATGAAAAGAATAAAAGATACTATCGCGGATGCTTAGAATTAGGAGATGATTAGAAGAAAGATGAGGCGACTATTAGATGGCTCACACTTGGTTATGTGAGCATAAGCGATACACGTTAACCCATGACCTTGAGTCTAGCTACAAGACTCGTAAATAAAGAAAAGTGCTTCTTGGGAGGCAACCCGTGTTTTGTGTGATTTTATTTTTGTTTGTTTGTTATTTGCTTCCGTATGCATGATTTATTTTTATTGTTGGTAGATCTTGTTTCTAAATTAAATAGTGAAAATACTTTACTTTGTTGTTTTGGCCTAGTCTTAACTCTACCTAAAAGTATTTTTGCAAAAGATAAGTGTAAGGGGAAACCCCAAATATGTTTTTAAGAAACAAACCGATCATGATTCTCCACAATATTAAATGAACATGTATATTAGTATTTGTTAGAGTCAAATGCTTGTATTGAGTCATAATGAAGTTTTGCAGGATTTTCCAAGAAGTAGGACCAAGTTTTTCCAGAAATTTTCCGGAAACTTAACATAAGAATTTCTGCAGGTCACTTCTGACGGCGTCACGTGTAAAAATCTGGAAATTTTACCAGTTTTGTTTTTCTAACAGAGTCTTATGGTTTTTGTGAATTATTAAGTTTTATAATCTCCAGGAAATCTGCAAACTTCATTCCACAAGCATTATATCTTATTTTGTTTTCTAGGATTTAGTAACTTATATAGGATGCCGCCAATTTTATGTGAGGTTGTTTTGTCTATTTTCTCAGGTTTTACAGATTATGTATGACAAGAAGATGATTTATTTTTCTGGAAGGGAAGCTTTGATTGTTCATTTTCTTGGAGGAAGATTTAACCTGGCCACCTTATTATCCATACCGAGCGAATCAGGGGAGTATTTGATTTCATTCTTTTTACTTTTTAATTTTTACATTCTTTACTTGAACATTGGGGACAATGTTCATCTTAAGTGTAAGGGGAGGGTAAAAAGATGATACCTTACATATGCACTTTCGCTTGAGTTTGTTTTGTTTAATAGTAAATGTGTAATAAAACTATGAGAAATACTTGTTAGTGTAATTTTAGCGCCAAATTTAAAATTTTTTACAACATTTAGGAGTGAAACTTTAGCCATAGCAAGTGTCTCATGGATAGGAGATTGTATGACTAGCACAAAACCGTATATTCAGAAAAATTTTCCACCCAAATATGTGAGGTTCGCCTTTAGATTTGATAGGAAAAGCATTTATTATTAGTGCTTATGAGTGTACCGGTAGCATTTAGATTCTAGAACTTGCGTTAGTGATGCATCCCAAGACCGCTAGTGAGACTACATTCGTGTAGTAGGATTTACTACATGATAAGAGGCATTAGGATCACCCTTGTGTTAAACCCGTATCATAATTACTTGACCATTTATGTCATATTACTTGGCTAGTTAAGTCAACTAATTTTTCCCACACCCTTAGCGTTGTACTCATTTTTAGTACACGAAACCCCTAGTACACCCCTCTGAGCCTATCTTTTCGTTTCTAACTTTAAGCATTTTACTTAAAGGAAGAATTTGTTACACCCCACTTAAATGTACACCCAAATCGTCTTAGCCTTCCATATATGCGCTCATTTTTAGTGCATTATTGTTATTTGTTAAACCCTAAGTTAACTATCTAATTGATTACATGGTTGCTAAGTCGAGTCATATCCTTATACATATTGTTTTGGGACGATTGGGACTCATGGGTAAGTACTTATTTATGGAGTAATGGGGAAGAACATCATATTATTACCCCCATATGTACGTTAATCTTAAAAGTACTCCAAGTGTTTTGATTTTCTTAATTCGAGTCATTAGATTAGTTCATTGTAAAGTATGTAAAAAGTCAAGTGTAAGGGGAAGGTTCATTCCCTATGATGTATTATTTTGGATGGTAGGGTAAGAGTGTATGCACATAAAAAAAAAAAAAAAAAAAAAAAAAAAAAAAAAAAAAAAAAAAAAACGAAGAAATCGAAAAAATAAAAAAAAAAGAAAAAAAAAGAAAAAGAAAAAAGAGAAAAAACATATGGATTACCATCCCGTTTCATTCTATGTTTATTTTATGTTTTTGTTATTTTTCATTTATTAGCTTAAGTCGAGTCTAGTCTTGGCTTAGCAACGCCATATTGTACATGTAATTAACCAAGATTGTTAACTCGCCATCAGTAAAACTTCCTTTATCCAACAAAACCATGTATTTCATATCCCTATACCTAACGTTACAACCCTTTAAAAGACCTCTTTGATAGTTTATCCTAGGTGCTTACGCCATGTGGTGGAGGTTTGATCCTTTCCCAAGCCTATGGTAATCTATTTTGCTATGACAGGTAGTGAGAGATATCTTCCGTTTCCATATTGTAATTTATACTTTATTACACCCGAGAGATGTGAGTATCTAAACACTATTTGTGAGATGCTTGTGTATGACCTCCGTGCTTGTCTATTGGTCTTTAGTGGAACGATTATTTGTTGTAATTACTTTTATATTAGTGTTAAATGACCCCTAACTTGTATTTTGATTAGAATAAAAGAGCATTTGCTTGAGGACAAGCAAATCTCAAGTGTAAGGGTATATGATGGGGCGAAAAATGAACCACTTTTAGGGGGTCATTTAAGCCCGGAATTGAACTTATTTGATCAAATATTGCCCTAAATCATTCCTTTTGTGATTTTAGGTACTTTGGGAGTGAAATCTGGAAAAGGAAGCAATTCGGACGTTTTTGGAGCATAAAAGTGAAGAAAACGCCAAAGTCTTAATTTTCCTTGTTGGGAACAGTAGGTGACGGCGTCAAGAGCAACATCCTGACGGCGTCAAGAGTAATTTCCATGACGACCCAGTACAGATTTGACGGCGTCACGAAGAAGGGCGTCAAGAGTAAAAGTCATGACGGCCTGGAAATGCATAACACATGACGGCGTCAAAAGTAGATCAAGGCAGTCCGAGAAGAGTTTTGGCGGCGAGGTGACGGCGTCACAAGCTTTGTCTTGACGCCGTCAGACCCTATTTCCTATATATAGTTTTCTAATTTTCACATTAAAAAGAGAGAAGTTTTGGAGAAACCCTAAGTAAAAACTTGGTGCGAATTTTACAGGTTTTTCAAGGGTTCTAAGCCCTTGATACCTTTCATGTGTAATTAAGATAAGTATTCTTTTAATTCAATCAATATGTCTATGTGTTGGTTGTCTATCTCTTGTTCTTGTCTTAATTCCATCATGCTAGGCTAGATCTATCTTGTGTTTGCTTGGATCTAATGAAACCTAGATGTTAATTATGTGTTGATTACTTGTTTATAGCTGTTTTGGATGAATGAATTTAATGTTAGGCTTAAGAAAACTGGCAGATCTCCAAATGGTAACATGCTTGAACATCTTAGGAAACATGAACCGATGTGCACTAGGTTTTTATTGGTTGTATTTAATGCATGAGCCACTGTTTATAATCCCTATGGTTGTGCTGGGCATGGAATAGGAGGAGATAAGAGCTCATAGAATTGGGGAGTTAAGTGCGCTACCCCATGAATGGTATTAAGGAATACAATCCGTCATCCATGCAACTATAACAAGTAATTAACGTGTAAAAGATGTCTAGGGAGTAGTGAAATCTAAGTAAACACATTTTCTCCACTTATTGCTCACAACTTTAGTATAATTTAGTTTATTTTCATTTCTAGTATTTTATTTTGATTGCATCTTTAGTATTGGGTTAGTTGACTAGCAACTAATTCCGCCCAAATCCTTCAAACCCGAGATTTTTACTTGCTTTCTAAAAAAATATAAAAATACAAAAAGAATCATCTCTCACCTTTAGAACTAGTATTTAGGTTTTCTAATCCTAGCGACACTATTCCTAGCTGAACGATCAATCCTCCGGTACTTGTCACTATACTATACTACAACGATCAGGTACACTGCCTGGTGGGGGTTGTAAGCTTCTCAAGATCCCTTGAGAGGTAAAGCCTGGTGCGATTCCCACGTATCACGAACTTAAGCCCCAATTCAAGAAATGAGAGGAAGTCCTTAGAGCCAATGTCATTAGCACAATAGGGAACCGTGACCATATCAACCTTTGCCTTTGCTACATGCTCGACTCCTTGTCCGTTAGACAACCCTTCAACCTTGCCTACTACATGGCCAAGAGAATGGCCGACATTCCCGTGCATGGCACAACGGCTATGCCGTATGGAATGCTCTTGACCCGTCTCTTTAGGTTCATCTCACCCATTCCACCAACTCCAAACGGTCTTCACCTCAACTACTCTCTCATTCCACACACCTTTGTCCCACTAAGTGATAAGAGAGTGTACAAAGCCCAAGGAAAAACGTCCACATCCACCTACCTCATCTTCGTCTTCCTCAATGAGTGAAGATGACAATTTGCCAAACTCTAGGCTCCCTCCTCTCGAATACCTTTCTCAACTTCCGGATATTCCTAATGAGTCGGAGGAGTTCAAGCAAACAAAGGGGATGTTTAAGAATCTTGGAAGATTCCTTGGAAAGCTCAAGAACAAGATCGACCGTCAATGAGTGCGGGTGTGTAGGAGTGTTTGGCACTAGGTGCTATTTGAACAAATTTGGTCGTTTAAACAATATTTGTAATGAATTTGTGTGTTAGTACAATGTTTGATACAATTTGGAACATGTAGTATCTAACTTTGATGCAGGTAGACAACTATTGGCAAGTTGTCAAATTTTCAGGTTTATGATATTTTCACTAAGTATAGTGAAATTCTCGACCTCAAGGTCAAAGTCCTATGAAATGCGTGTTTACATGTCTATTTTTTGCATTGCCTAACCAGAAATGTCTTATCTTTTTTATTTTAGGAATTTTCAAAAATTTTGAAAATCGTCTCGCGGGTCAAAAACGCGGACTGCCAACTTTTTAGGGTCTGGCGGATCTGGCGGTACTCAAAATTGGGTTCCGCCAGTGCAAATTCTGGGAATTCCAGAATTGGCCCAACGGACCAGGCGGCACCCTCAAATGGGTTCCGCCTGTGTATTCTGAGGGTGCCGCCAGCTACCTGCAGAATTTTTGTTTTCATTTTCACCAATTCAACATCCAAACACCAAAATCCAATCCTTTTAGGTAGAAACCCATTACTTGCAATGTGTTTAGCATAATAGGATACTCCTTCTTCCATAAACTTAACCAAAACTAATTCCCGCCAAAATTCAAATTTTGCCATAACAACCTCAAGGACCCCTCAAACATAAAGGAAGGAACCCTTTTAAGGGATCCTTGAAATCCCTGAGATTTTTACTACCACAAATCCACCAAAATCACTAAGCATTTAGTGCAAAACTTGTCTTCTCACTTCACCATTTTCATTGGATTGACTTCCATGATTTGACAACCTACAATTAGTTTTCCAAATCATTATAAACCTCCATTTTTGTATGGACTAACATCAAATCCAAACACTCCTTTCTATAATCCATCAACACTATAAATTAAGCCATCCTAAACACAATCAAATCACACCTTCCTCAACACAATTTCTGAAACTTATAAACCCTTTTTCACCATGACTAAGTCAACAATCACCTCTCAACCTTCAAGACCCATCCGGAAAACCGCCCGGATTAGTGTTAAACCACTATGGTCTAATCAACCCATCAACCTAAGCTCCTCATCCTCGGATGAATTCACATCACCCATAAAAAATGAACACTTTTTGAACCTTGCATCTCCATCACCATCACCCAATCAATCAAATGAGCTCACTCCACCACCAACTAAATCACCTATTGACCCAACTCCACCAAGTGCTCCAACTCAACCATCCAAAACTTCATCACCATCACCATTACTCAAAATTGAGCCAATGGAACTATTTGGGTCTCCTCCCACATCACCACACCCATTTGTCCAAGATCTTAATGATCTTCCACCAAGACCAACCCATTTCCACCCACTCATCCCCATGTTTTCTCAAATTGTGAGCAAATGGGTGAAAGCATCAAAGCGTTGCTTCACCAACTTCAAGATGAAACCCGGTTTGCATTCCAACACGTCATCGAACGTTTGGATGCCCTTTCCCACCCAAACAAACCCTAGAGAACCATTTGGAGGCCGTTTGCCCCAATTTAGGAAACTAGGCTTTTATCTTTCTTTCTTGGTTATTTTTTAAGTTTTTAGAAGTAGAAGAATTTTACCCATTTCTTGTCTTTTGACTTTTATAAGTCAAAATTTTACTTGGAATGCTATTTCTTTCTACTTACTTTCGTGCATTGTTGGTTGATCATGTTTATGTTGTCTTTGTGGTTGCAATGTGTGTGGTAACTACAAGCTTATATATATCACCAACTAACATTTTTTTGTAGGGTCCAAAATCCATCTTTCCCATCTTGGCACTCCATTTAGGGGGAGTATCAACCAAGGGGGAGCATGGCCATTATTCCGCTTCGCCACTCTACTTTTTGTTTCGACAAAAAGGGGGAGAAATATATTGAACTTTCAAAACTTAATATGATTTTCATAAATTAAGTAAAACAAGTTTAATATAATTTTTTTTAAGTCTTAAAAACCAAGATTTTGTGAGTTACTTAAAAACAAAGTGTATGTTTTGTCATCAACAAAAAGGGGAAGATTGTTAATACAAATATCGCCTAAAAACGTTATTTATATTTTATGATCTTCGCTAAGTTTTGTTAATGACAAATGTAAACTTCTGTTTCTAAGTAAAACATAATCTTAGTTTTAAAGACTTGCATAAACTAGACTTTTGCTACATTTTACATTTCATAAAACACAACACTTCTTATTTTCTAAAAATAGAATTGTCACATCACATTTATGGCAAGTTTTGTCATTATACATTTATGGAAAGAAATGAGTTTGACTTACTTAGATGTTGCTTGCAAGTTTGGTGTTTGACTTGACATTATTTGATATGACATTGTTTGGTTTGCAAGAGTAATGAGACGTGACTTTGTTTGGTTTGCAAGATTTATTACAAAACCAACTGCAAGCCCGGCGGTACCCTGGAGGTACACGGGCGGAACCCTTCTCAGGGGTCCGCCTTATCCGCCAGACCTGCAGAAGGTTTTGGCTATAAATATTGAGCCACAAGTTGAATTTTGGCTCATCATTTGACATTATATTTTCACACACACATTCATTCTTTCATCTAACCCCTTAACATTTCATATGTGAAGTTTCTTTTTGTAGTAAAGAGATTCATGAGCTTACTAAAAGTAACAAGTATTCAACACAACGTTGCAAGACTTGTTAGCTTAGCATTGTGTAGACTTGAGTAGTTTACACTTCATTTGATTGTGTATTTTCAGTAGTGATCGGTTAGTATTTTAGTCCTCAAAATACGAAGTGTATAGGGAGTAGTTGTACCTTTGTAAAGAACTAACGGGAGTGGTTATACCCTTGGTAAAGAACTCGACATCTAGCTTTGTGTCGGTAAAAGTATAAGCGAGGTGTAAGGTTTTCTCCGCCGGTGAAAGGAGCTTGTTGACTAGTGAAAGAAACTCTCGAGTTGGATACTCGGGGCGTGGACGTAGGGCAAGGAAAAAGAGTCCTTGTAGCCGAACCATGATAAATACTCGTGTTGTGGTTTGATCGTTTCTTTCATTTACTTGCATGTTATATATTGTGTTTGTGTATATATCTTTGATCAAACGGAAAGTTTCAAAGCTAACTTAACAAGTTAAAAAGATTTTAATCGGTAAACTATTCAACCCCCCTTCTAGTTTTCCACAGAGTGTTTGATCCTTTTGTTATAACTATAAACCACAAGTTAGCCTACTTTTTACCATAGATACTGAATCAAAATCTACTTTTACTTACAATTTTTATGGACTATCACGTGTGCACGGAATGGACATTTTCTATTAAATTGATTAGAGCTCACATACATCATTTGCTATTCAAAATTGTCAAATTTGGAGACGACAACGGTATTGACATTTATTATTTTAAGTCTTCATTCATCCTCATCCAACCTTTGAACATTATCTCATTGTTAATTTCATATGTTAATGGAAAATGTTTACGTTTGTTGTTTTCTTAATATTCCATTTTCGTATTTTTTTTTAAAAACCCTGTGAATCCACGGGCCTTTAAGCTAGTTATCGTTATATACTTCTACCTCACATCATAAATTAAGAAGCACAGATGAGAGTTTCTTCAACATAGATATGCTCATGATTAGACGTTAAGTCGATATATATGCACATCAAACCTAGAAATATAAAATCCTTCATAATAGATGTTAATAAATATTCTATAACTATCTTGAACTGAAACATAAAGGTGTAGAAGGTATATTTGATGTGGTGACTTGAAATCCACATAGTTGATGTCGCACGTACATTGTCATCCACTTCAATGCTCTTATCATTGAATACGTTCACGAAAACTAACCCCTAAATTCACCAACCATCCACTCTAATAATTTATTTGTTAACTATTTATAGACCTATATTGGATCCACTTAGATATTTTCTTCATAAATATGAGATACATGAGTTGGAGTCTCACGATTATTATCAAGAACTGAAAATATACTACACTAAATTCACAAAAAAGTGTATCATAGCTTAAAATAGAGATAGACCGTTACTAGATGGCAAAAAAGAGAGGCAATCATGTGTTAAAAGTTACTAAGACGTTACACCTCAAGAAACAGTTCAGCCTCCAGTAGTCTAGTGTATTGTGTACAACGCGAGCTGTCTAACAAATTTGTATGCAAAATAATATATAATACATATAATAGCACAAGTAATAGAAAATTGTTACTACATGTTGGATTGGAGTATGTTTATTGTAGAAATCAAGGGAATACTGAAAACACTATATTATCAGATTCATTGAATTACAAAGTTAGCTCATTAAACTCGGTAATCATAATTGCAACGTATTTTTCAAGTGGCCCAAATGAGTATTTAATAACTTCAAACTTTTCAGCATTAAATGTTGGAGGTTTTTGGTAAGGGATCCCAAGAAGTTGACATTTTCATTTCTTGAATGCTTCAGCTTTTTCATTAACAAAGTTAGATTCTTGATTACAAATCAAATAATCTTCAAGCTCATTAGCGTAATCTTCATCGTTTGTCTCCAAAGGTTCTTCCATTGTATCCACATGTTGATGATCACATGACTCTTTATCGTGAGACTCATAATCGTCTTGCATCTCGTCCCATTCTTTCTGAAGCTTCCATTTCAATCTTCGATCTAGCTTCGTGTAGTCATCAAAGTTCAGGTGCACCCAATCCCAGAATGACAACATTTTAGCATCGTATTCATCCTCATCAGATTCGAGTCTTGCTTTTTTCTTAAGGGCTTCATGCAGGGGCGGTTTTGGGCCGGCGCACCATCAGCAACCGAGCCGGGCCCAACCCACTAAGAGGCACTAAAATTTTTTATACCCATTATATGTACTAAGCCCAACCCACTAAGGGGCACTAAAAATAAACCCTATTTATCATTTAATCCAAAAAGTAAAAACGAGTGTGGCCTCCTGCTATCGCTTTGCCCTCTTCTTCTGCCCCTCCTACTGCAGCAGCAGGTATTAAATTTCATCTATTCTTTTTGTTTAGGTTAATAACTATGAAAATGTTAGCCTCATGTTGTTTTACTAGATTAGGATACATTTGCCACTACTTCAATATAGAACCTGTTTGTTATTCACTGTCTATTTAGAACCTGCGTTAGCTTAATATTTAGTCAATTGGCTTATTTTACATTCCTTTTGTATTGTTCACCACTATGGACAGAAGGGTGAAGGGCTAGTTATCAATTTTAATTTTTTTTAGTTATCAATTTTGCCTAGTTATCAATTTTTAGTTATCAATTTAGCCTAGTTATCAATTTTATTTTTATTATTATTATTATTATTATTTTTATTATTATTATTATTATTTTTATTATTATTATTATTATTATTATTATTATTATTATTATTATTATTATTATTATTTTGCATAATTGTATACATATACTGATATACAGTATATACTCAAATTGAGTAATTGATATTTGACAAATGACAAATTGTTAAATAATGTTAATTTTTTTTCATATGTAGTTGATTAAAAAAAAATATGCCTCCTAAACAAGCATCCAGTAGTTTAAAACGAAAAAGAAAAGCAAAACAAGTGGCGCTTATAAAATCTCAAAAAGGGGCTATGAATAAATTTATCAAAAAACAAGATGCGGGTCCTTCTAATGTTGATGAACAAAATGATGGTAATGGAAATGACAATGTAGAAGATGTTGGTAATGATAATGTTGATGTAAATGTGGAAGATTTCATAAATGAGAATGTTGATGTTAATATGGAAGAAGATGATGCTCGTGCTAATGTTGAAAAAGATGATGTTGATATATTTGACCCTAGAAATTGGCGATTACTTAGTCCTAACATGATCAACAAGTTGGTAGAGCAAGGTCCAAAACAAAATTCGACTATTAAGAATGGTCCTAGAGATAAATATGGAAGAAGATTTAATAATTCTGTGTTTACGAGAATACTACCAAACATGGAGACTTGCGATAGAGAATGGCTTATGTATTCACAAGAGCTTGACAAACTTTTTTGCTTTTGTTGCAAACTATTTATACAGAGTATTGTTAACTATTCCAGTGACTGTGGCATCAGCAGAAAGAAGCTTCTCAAAACTCAAGTTGTTGAAGTCATACTTAAGATCTACAATGTCCCAAGATAGACTGAATGGATTAGCAATGATTTCTATAGAGAGCGATATGTTGGAGAACATGAATTATGAATCGTTGATCGAAGACTTTGCCTCAAAAAACGCGAGAAGAACCGCACGGTTTACTTCAATATATTTTATTTTGTAGAAGTAATACTTTTGTTGCAAGAATGATTTTTGTTCGTATTTTTGGCTTTTCGTACTTGATTATGGTCTATGGATATTATAATATAGGGGCATTTTTTTCCCTTTTCCAGGCCTAATTTTTTTTTGAAGTTCTCAGTACCGCCCCTGGCTTCATGTTTTGTTTTGCAATCCACGATCGAATAAAACCCAAACATATTTTGCGAAATAAATTTTATCACCAACTTGTGTTTTTCCAGATAAATTTCCCCCATTACAAACTCCATCTTCTTTCCAATTACAAGTTGGTCATTCTTTATACCCGTTTTTGAAAAGAATAGGCTCACGGGTATGTTTCAATTCATCGCCATACAATGCTTTATTTGAAACCCATGGTATTTGATCGTTCCATTCATACAACCAAGTGTTCTTAAATACCTCATAAGTTTTAAATCCCGGTAAATCACCAGTTAGAACATCTTCGTCGATCTTTAAAAAATAATTTAATTCCTTAAATTTCTTGAAAGAGATGTCTCGTAATCAAACAAGTTTGTCTCAATTCTAAATAACTCAGCCACCTCTTCATTAATCTCTTCTTCATCGTTTCCCATTTTCCAGTAAGTCCAAAGTTCGTTTTTCAGAGATATGCTCATTTTATCAAGGTTGCAAAATTTAGACGTTAGCCAGCAGGTAAATTCCGGATCATGCTCAATAGGACGAAACTTACCTAGGAACCGTGCTTGTAGTTCACTCCAATTAGTTATCGATTCCATAGGTTCATTATTCAACCATCTTCTTGCATCTCCCGAAAGCGAAAGGGGAAAGATAGTAAGCATTAATCAGTCAAAGGTCATATTCTCATTTTTAAACAAATCTGCGAGCTTAAGAATCTTTTCAATGTGTTCGTTAGCATTTTCATGTTCAAATCCATTGAAAGCATTATCTTGTAGCTCCTTGAGTATCTGACCTTTCAAAACGAATTTGGCCTTTTCATCAAACTCTGGCCTAGCAAATTCCGAATTGTTCATCGTGATATTTTCCATAGTAATCCCTGTCACCATAGGCAAAATCGTCAGTAGGATTTGTCCGGTGGGAAAATTATCACAGTAATTATAGAACAAAACGAATAATAAAAGTTGCTGATATCTGCAGACGATGCACCGTATCTTATAAAAAGGATGCGCCGTATCTAATTATGTTAAAATTAAAGCAGACATTTATTCAGAAAATTAATACACCGTATCAAAGAGAGTTAATACGCCGTATGTTTATAATTATCAAAAATCAATTATATTTATAAAAATTAAATGCGCTGTATAAGCAAAAGCTAATACGCCGTATCTTCGTTACGTTTAAAAATACAAGATTTTTGATTTAGATATAGATGCGCGTATCGATTAAAATCGATGTGCCACTTAATTCAATAAATTTGTTAACTGTTTTTAATAAATAATCAATATGTCGTATCTGTAAAACAGATGCGTCGTATGGCGTTTAAGGCTTTTGAAAAATTTCTGATTAAAAACAGAATATGTCGTATCTAGGGGAAAGATGAGCCGTATTCGAATTATTAAATATACGCTGTATATAAAAATTAAAACACAATACGCCGTATCTGAAAAATCAGATGCGCCGTATCGTTTGTATCAGCAAAATACAGCAGACAGCAAACAATGCATAAAAATTAAGAAAAATAAAAAATTCAAAAATACAGAAAAATAACTAACTAGAAAACAAGAAATATGCAGAATATTACAATGAATGCAATTATACTAATACACAACAAAGTTAAAAGTTAAAAATCTAAAAATACAAAAACTAAACAAGTTAGAAAATCTAAATAAAATACTAACAAATAAACAGATATTAAACAATTCACTCCCCGGCAATAGCGCCAAAAACTTGATGTGATGTGTTATGTCGTTGTAGAATATCCTTATTCAAGTTTTAAATTTATAGTAGCCGACTTATCCTATAACACACACTAACGAGCAGTGTACCCGATCAGTGTAGCCTAGTTGGTAAGTAGAGTGTCGATCACTAAGAGTGAAACGTTTATACCTAGGATGTTTATCAGTATTTTAATATTTAAGTTAGTTTTACAATCTAATCTAACGCAGGGGGTTTTCAGTCTAAGAGACTGGCACAAATTGGTTTGATTAAATAAACTAAAACTATTGAGCAAGAATACAACGAATGTCGAACACGTACACACATAGATAACATATACAGATAGAAGGCCTGACTAACGATTAAGTAGCTTGTCACTTGTTTTATTGCTAGTTTTATATGATGAGTATCGTAAACTATTCTCTCTCGTTGGTATCTTGACTATAGGCGAGTAAACCCTTAATGATCACTTATGTCTAAGAATTATTTATCCTTTTCACAGGCTTACACTAACTTATAATGCTAGTGAAGTAATCGTAGGAGGGGTATAGCGGCCAAAGCTTGCTACTGCTAGACACAGATGTTATCAAAGCACATATAACAAGAACAAAAAAAACATCAAATAAACTTTAATCGATGGGAAAACAATTTTAAGGGGAGCAATATGGCGGTCACAAACCCATCAATCCTGATTGATTAAAGTGTACTATTACAATAAAACAAAACTACTTAATTAAATTAAAACACATTCAGGACCTTCTTACTGCTATAAAATCTTCAATTTGGTGTGTCTTGTGTTGCCTTTTCGTTTGTATTCTTCTCCTTAGGGTTTCTTCTTTTCGTTCTAGGGTTTATGGCACACGAAATCCGGCTGTATCTTTGGGTATTTATAGTTTCTGTCTGAGGGATCGATGCGGCGCATCTAATAAGTAGATGCGACGCATTGACTTAACTTCGCGTAGGTTCTAAGATTAATATATTCTGGAATATTCGTACACCGTCTTCAGATGCGACGTATCTTCAATGCAATGCGGCGCATGTCCTCCAGTATCTTGGATTGTATTTGGTGAAGTCTGGAAAGTGATGCGCCGTATGTCAGAAATGTGATGCGGCGTTTTCGAGCTAAAACAAGTTGGTTCTTCTTCGTTGATCAAAGTTTCATATGCGGCACATCAGATAAATTAGATGCGGCTCATTCTTCAAATCGGTCAATGGTCTTCAAATCATCTTTCAGTAGAATTTTCCAATCTTGATCATTTAGCTTCATATTTCGTCAAAAGTCACTAACTTTCACCAATTGTTTGTTTTTACCTGAGATTACTAAAGTAAACAATTAAGTATCGATTCTCATAGATAATAATATAAAACAAATCAAATAAAAATGATAAATGATGACAATAATATGTACTTATTTGATGTCATCAGTTTCCTTGCTACACCAACTAACACAAAGAGGAATGCTTGAAGAAGCTATTTTAACGGGAGACGAGAGAAGAGAAGGCATCCGTCGACGTTGTTATTGAGTCGATGAAGAAAGTGATTATCTGAATTGTACTATTTATAGTTTAAATCTCAAACAATTTGATTATTATCTGATGGTATTTCTGCAGCCTATCATTAGATCCTCATTTGTACATACTGCATTGATTCCTGTAATGAATTTAAACGAGAAACATGTTCAAGTTTCTTCCTATATTTGCTTTTTTCTTAATAAAATTTCCAATTTAGAACCATATATGTTTTCTCTTGTGTTTTGATTATCTGATATTTTGTATTTCAACTTTAGATGTTTAGGGATGACCCAAAATTAAACCGATTGACCTATCTCTAAATTGTTAACTACTCTCGGCTTGTTTAGGGATGGCAATGTGTGTGTGTTTTTAATTGGGTGTGTTTGTTAAATGTGTTTGTAAATTAAGAGAAAATGAAAGGGCATTTTAGTAATTTCACAAGGCACTTAACGAAAAAGATGACGTCTGATGTGTTTCAAAAACTTTAAATTTATAATACTAATTTCACCAATTTCCTTAATATATAAAACACATAGGTTAAGTATAACCCCTGTTTATAGTAAAGGTTTAGGTAAGACCAGGTCGTCCCAAGAGATTATAGAAAAGCCAAGTTAGCAATTGCTTCAAAGTAAAGTCCCTAAATTGTCACTTATCCAAAGACTAGTAATTTAGATTGTTTGTTTATATGATTAAAGTTATGTTTATTTAGGCTGAGAAACATAGAAGTAAACATGTAAATGATGAGCAAGCAATCATGAACAAGATATATAAGCAAGAGATGACTGGTGATCACTCCTACAAATAACTATCCAACATATTAAGAATCCCTTTTGACCAATAATTCTCAATATATCAAATGCATTAAGGATGGTTCATAAAAGAAGTATACATAAGCCAATTTCCTCATCAAGTTCGTTAGACATGAGATAAAGCATTAAAAAAGATCATGGATGGGTTGATAAACATTTTGTCCACAAATTTCTACAAGGTAAACACCAAGTTGCCATAGACAAACACCTTGAAATAATACCAAAGTGATAGACCCTTTCGACCTACTTCTACCACAGAGATACAGCAAACATTCAACAATGATCCAAACATAATCTCATCAATTAAACTTAAGCATAGTATCAAATAGCAAGCATACATTACAATGAAAACAACCATATAACTACATCACCCAAAATAGATTTCATAAATATAATTTGTAGAAATAGAGAATTATACCAAAGTGATTACAACGAAAGAACAAATGATTTCACAGAGATAACTCTTTTGACTCGTTCTCCTACCCTCTGTCACAGTAATAGGATTACAATTCAACCTTGATATGGTGAACTTGGTATGAGTTCACCAATATCACCTTGTATACTTTCCCTACTACTAGATGTTACCCCCTTTTGTTGTTGCTTTTGTTCTGATTCGTAGGCCACATTATATAGGCTTCCTTGACCTAGCTTAACTCCAGAGTTCAGTAATTGAGGACAAATGATCGGCCTCATAATGAATGCAATCATAACTCTGTATTTGTAACTGACAAGATAAGTGCGCCGCACTTCGTAGAAAGTACGCCGTACTTCGTAGAAAGTACGCCGTACTTCGTGTAGATTCAATCTCATTTACCCGCCAAGTAAGTACGCCGCACATAATCCTAGGACCGGCGTACTTGGGTCTTTTATATTTGTATTTTCATTCCAAGTCCTTCCTTTTGTTGTAGTTGTTACTTTATCGTCATTTTAGTGATAGTTCTAACTTCCTTCTCTCGTTCAATCCTGCAACCAGATTAGTGCCAATTCTACACAAATAATATGATATTCAATAGATATATAATATATAATTGATAGAATAAATATATATATAATAAGATCGTTATCAACTCCCCCATACTTAACTATTGCTTGCCCTTAAGCAATCCTTAAAAATATTTTTATTTTCATCTTATCAAGAAATCATAAGCTAAGATAACGCGACTAAGCATCTCTCGAAAGTGGAAAGTATAATTCACTCACACTCATATATCGGGTATAAAGGAATCACACTCAGTTGCCCAGTCATGTTAAATAAATTACTATAGGCTTGTACAAGAAACTAAACTTCGCCGACATGGCGTAAGCACCAAGTAGATTTTATCAAAAAAGGACTTTTATTCGGGTTATAACGTTTGGCTAAAGGTAATAATATGGGTATGGATTAGACATGTGATTATATGGTGGAATTGTTTTAAAAATTAATAATAAGTTGAAAGTCCATTTTCTGTAATAACGGTCTTCATTTGGCACACGTTTTGCCAACACTTTATTCACCTTGTAGATGTATTTTTTCTTTTCTTTTCTTTTCTCTTTTTTCTCTTTTGTTTCTTTTGTTTCTTTGGGAATTATTTGGTTTTCCCCCATACTTACGATAAACACACCACTTCAATCAAATTAGAAGTTTTCAACCTTCATATTTCATTCAAAATAGCATAATCCGTAATTTATTCTTTCTTTTTCTTTGGACTTCCAACAAGGTTCAAGGTTTGAAAGGCTAAGGTTGTATATATTTTATTTTTATAGTGGATGTAAGAAACGAATAGATTTGCTCATAATGTTGTTCTAATGGTATATAGCACTAAAGATAAGTGCTACAAAAGGTTTTTTTTATTGGAAATTAGATAATCGATGTGATTACTAATATATATTTTTTATTGGATGGTTATTTGGTATAAATCCTAACTTTTTGCCTCTTTATCATTTAAAATCACTTATATCACACGAATGTGATCTTGCAACAGTCTCGTAAAGATTTTAAGCACAAGTTCTAGAATAAATAAAACATCGGCACACTCATAAATAAAGAAAGAAGCCAATAATAAGGGCATAAGGCTGAAAATTCCTGATATTTAAGTGGTAATAGTTATGAATATGCTAGCACATTATCAATTCCGAGTCGAATTAGCTTAAATGACTTAACTCGATTATTTTTCCAAAATTATATAGCAAGTGCGGCGTACTAAGTTCAAAAACCGTCGCACTTATTATTAAAAATTTGTTTTTTCTTAAATCATTCCAATTTATCTCAACCCCCCCCCCCCCCCCCCACATACTTATTATAAACATTGTCCTCAATGTAATAGAATATAAATAAAATAGAGAAATGGGAATGAGTTACTTTACTATAAGACGAATTCAACAAAATTGTACGAAGCAAAATGGAGCCTTCATACTTTATTCGTAACCTGCACATTATCATAAACAAAACAAAACATGCAAACAAGATAAACAAAATATTATATAGATTAATATTAATATTAGATATAGGTACGCAAATTATTTGGATATATATATATATATATATATATATATATATATATATATATATATATATATATATATATATATACTAGATTTCGAAGCCCGCCCTATGGGCGGGTATGACTTATAATTATTCTTTTGATGGTGTTAGTTAACTGAAATTCATTTTTAAGGATGGGGAGCTTAATTATTATTTTGATAGTATTATTTAATGGAACGCCAATTGTTTATTTATTTTCTTTTTTAATGCATTAAATAAATAATTCGGTACGCTTATATATTACTCCCTCCGTCCCAAATTTATTGTCCAGTTTGAATTTTCAAAGTCAAACTAGTTTAACTTTGACCATAAGTATATATTTTTTGTTATACAATACATGATAAAAAATTATACCATTGAAAAGTACACTTGAAACTCAATCCATTTATATATTTTTCATCAAATATTATATAATGCTCACAAAAATATTTAAGGTCAAAGTTGAAGAAGAAAGACTAAAAAAGTTAATAGTGGACAATAAATTTGGGACGGAGGGAGTACTTATTAGTTAACGGGAAATAATTTTCTAGGAAGGTGATTTTGACGTTCTTTTTAATTGTTAATGGGGTTAATATTTTTATTCAGAAGATAATATTTTTGACTTTGAAATATGACAAGCTCTGGCCTTTTTTTTTTTTAATGGTGTTAGATTACGGAAATTTTTTATTTAGAAGACATAATTATATTATACATTATACATTATACAAATATACTAATAGCCGTGGGATCCCAGTTCCTTTATTGTAGCACAACTTCACTGTGCGGTTGGCCCAAATCCGCTCCACTCTTAAGACCCGGATCCAACTATATTTTGTCTACTCTCACATGCCCCTCATAACTTCTCTGGTTTACCGGAGATCCAATGGAGCGAAAAAACTGAAAATGAAAACGGGCTCGGGGCATCTATAGTGAATTATGTGAGTGTATCTACAGTGTTAGCTACAGGGCATTAATATTTTAATGGGTTTGTGCCTTCTTTGTGAGAGGAGATACAATCTGTGGCTAATTTTGAGCCAAATATTGTTAGATGGGAGTACTTTTTTTTGTAACCACATATTTATTCATTGTATGCCTAAAACTCTTTTCTAGATTGTTCATTCGTGTTAGGAGCTTATCATCTTCTGCCTTTTGTTGCTGAATCAGATACTTCCTATTCATAGGCGTGGAAACTTAAATTTATGTTTGATTACATTTTTATGTGGTTACTTAGATGCTTCAGCTGTGTGCTTCTTGATTTTTTACATTGGGGTTTAGCCATCTTTTATCGTTAATTTTTTTAGTAGGTATTCTGATGTTTCTATTTTTATTAGGTATATGTGATTAGCATGATTATGCGTTCTATGATTCTATTTGGTTATAAATTTAACAATTATTATCACATACACATATAGAACAATTGAAATTTTAAATTAGGGTTTTGACATAATTTGGGGGTTTTCCTAAATTCGGGAGTTTTAGGGTTTTCTTTTAATAAATTTTGGGTTTTTATTTGTTGTTAACCTGATTGGTTAGTTTTCAGCTTATGGGGTTTTAAGCTTGGGATTAGCTTATTTTCGCTTAGGTAAAATCAGTGGTGTTTGGGATTGGAAGTCTGGCATTGAATTTAGGGGTGTTTGGAATTTAGGTGTCGTATTAATTTAGGGGGCCGACTCTTTCGAGCTTATCACCTCATCAACTTCATCTTATTCACCCACTCGAATAAAAGAGTGGCCTTATTAACTTTCTCAAAATAAAAATAAGCCCGTGAGCCTGTTGAAAACAAGAATTTGTAGATCATGTTGTGACCAATATCATGAGGAACTAATGAATGCCTAATGGTCATTAATAATAATATGTTCAGTTTCAAATTTATGGATTCATATAATCAGTTTCAAGTTTATGGAACTAATGAATTTGTAGATCATGTTGTTATGTGTAACTTTTTGGGTGAAAATACTTTTCGAAACAAGCTTTTAAACATTTCCATTCATTTGTTGTAATAGAAGAAAAAGTTAAAGTCATAAGGTTGGAATCTATAATATAACAGGTAAGCTTTTGAATTTTGGGCTGTAAAATTGTTCAGTTACTATTTGATTAATTTGTATTTTTATACTTCTATATGAGTGAAGCATGATATAAAAAATGTGAGTGAAGCCTGATATAAAAAGTTTGTTACTTTTATGTTTTCAAGTATACATGCATAAATTTTTGTTAAATGGAACAAAAAATGCTATAGCAGAAGCTATATTTAAGTGGTTTAGTAGCAAGATGAGTCGCTTTACTTTTCTTATATACTGTTGTTGCCATTCTCTTTTCAGCCTTGCTATTTACAACGCGTTGTACAAGAGCTTCGGTGGCCATGATGCTAATGTTGTTGCTACCATTGACCAGGTATGGGGAGATTGAGGTTGAATTGAAGGATGAAGTGAATGGTGCTAACCCGTACGAAGTTGTTTCGGTTGACTGCAATGTTTGAAAAGCGGGTAGATCCAAAGGTGCACAAAACTCAGATCAATAATGTTCAATACCAAGGATGTGAAAAACCCAAATTTCAAAAGGAAAGTGTTGCTTGGACATGTGAGGGCAGAAAGAATCCTCAGGCATCACAGAAACTAATGGTTAGTGAAGTAGATTTGATCAAATTGATTAATGATTTTCTATTGCTAAATTTATGAGCAGAATTACAGAATCTTGCTACTGTACGCAGGACCATTTTATGGGATGTTTCTGTGTGCTGCCAAAATGTAGCACTTACGGGTGTTTAGCATGTGGTCGCGTGGTTTCGTGCGCTGACACTTGCTGCGCTCATCAAGGTGAAAATTTGATATTCATTTTAAACCACCAATCAGAAGCAAACCCAACTTTTATAGTGTTATTTCCTTGCTACTCGAAACGACAAATCCTTATATTTCCGAGAACATAGTAAGGCCGATATATTTTAGAAACATGTATCATTTAAGTGCTTCCGTTAGTCTAATGTTTGAATTTTGTTATGCAGATCTATGTGGCAGGGGAAAAAGTTATTACATATCCTCTTTGCAAGTCGTTCAGCATGGGAAGGTTATTTTAATTAATGAGCTTTAATTGACCGAAAATTGTTGAATATAAGATTAATGATAGTCTACATTTATTTTTATGACATGGGTTGCTAATGTCAATATCCCGTTAATTTTTTTTGTAGGATTGGTGGGATTGATATGGGTAGACTGGGGAGGCCTTTCAGATTAATGGCACTTATCTTGACTAAGCAGCGAATGACAGCATAAACTTATGGTATAAACCTTTACATGTTCGTTGTATCGTATTCAACTTTCATTTTAAGGGTCGTCTACTTCTGTTTAAGTTACATGCTCGACTAATATAGATGCAAAAGTTTTAGAACACCTAAGTAACATCCTAAACTTACTAAGAATATGGTTTGTTTGTAAAATGTAAAATTCAAATAAATGGACAAAACTGTGCGCGGGTAACTTGAACCCGTGGTCGTGTCTGATGAGACAATATCTTTATTCATTGAAACTGATGCTAGCTCTTTGTATATGTTGTACAAGAATCTACAAGTGGATTTGCAGGATATGGACCGTGCTCATAGAATCATATTGTAGTTATAGATGATGATGTATGCACACATAGGTTGCCAACTTTATTCGAATTTCTTTTTATGAGTCCAAACGATTTTAGGCCAAGAGTGGTATTTGTATGAAAACATCTTAAACATGTGACTATAAAAATGTAGCTGAAATGAAACGGGTCAAAATCTTAAAATTGTCGTGTCGTCCAACCTTGCTTTCAAGTCCACAGAACCCTTAAGATTAGTTGCTTTAGTAAAAAATATACCTATCAGTTTAGTCAATGAAATCAGCAAAAGTGTTTGGCACTTCTATTGATAAGTATATTGAACATGGTTTGAGACATGATATCATGGTGTACCAATAACGAAGCGTGTTTCAAAATGTTGGCTAAAGACAAATCCTAAGAATGCCATTACTAATGATATCTTTAATGTTTGGATTTGCTTTATGAAACTTTTTTTAAAGATATTTTAATGTTTAGTATTACTTTATTAAAGTTTGTTAATGATCTGTATTTCAATGTTAGGTATCCCTTTTCTGTTACCAATTTGTGATCCAACTTTGAATTCATGATTGCAGATTGAGTCTTTGTATTCCATGGACATGATCTCATTGTTGATTCTGAGCTAGAGCTTAACTATGGAAGGGTTGTACCATATATTTGTGAGAACTTCCCATCCCTAAATACATGGATAGATTTCATCTCCCGGAAAAAAAATTGAGGCTTATGACATGTCCTCATTTGAGGCTTTATGAATTTTGCTAAAGAAAAGCTGCAATTAGAAGTTTTATCTGAGCGTACGACCGGCCAGGTACTGAATCTCTATAAAAATTCAGTTGTAGAGTCTACATCTAGCATACATTATATTTTTAAGTGTTAACTTACATTAATTGTGGATTTAGGATGATGTTGGTGGTCAAGCACTCGATTGTATCTATGAGCGATGCTATGGATACATCTATTGCTGCAAAATGTGCAGCTGAGATTTTTAGTGGCCTCGGTTTTAACGAGTGCATGCAAACAAAGAAGACCGGCGACTTATCTGGTGGCTGGACAATGCTATTTGCTTTGGCACATGCTCTATTTATGAACCCAAACATCTTGCTGCTCGATAACCCACAAATCATCTTGGTGAGTTATATTTTTCACGATTTAGAACTTCCACAAAGATTCACACAAATTAGACGGTATGGTGCAACAACTGTTGGTATGCAGCCTCATGAAACAAAAACAAAAGACATGGAAAATGACATGGGAACAGTAAAATAGTGTTTATATTCATCTCAGGTATGTGAATGAGAATCCGATATCGAACACAATATTCTGTATTTTTTTTGTTATAAATATTGTTCTGCTTCTGTTATAAGTATTAGAGGTTGATTAATGTTATATATGAGGTGACAAATTTGGTGAAACTTGCTTTGAATTGTATACTAATATTGAACCAGTTAGGCCACGCCATTGATAAATGGTTACATTGTTTATATATAGTATACGACAGTTTCTGTTATTATTGTGCATGTTAGTATCGTTTAACACTCTAATGCAATATGGTAACTTCGGACCTTTTTTTGCCTAACTTACGTATACAAACATCCCGCGGCAACGCGCGGGCTTAAGACCTCGTTATTTTCTATATGTTGTTTTAGTAGATATTACATATGGTCATCGAGTGATGAAGAAATATACACATAATTAGGCTCTATATAAAAGCAAGGTTTGGTGAGCACAAACCGTAACAAAATTCACTCTAGATCGATAATACCAACAAACTTATCTTATCTTGACCATACATAAATTAAGCCTAATACCTCTCTAAAGCGAAGGGTTTAAACCAAAACAAAATTCTTACATTTAAACATCTTCGTTCACTCCAAATTAGCTTGTATATAATTTGTGAAACTTCCGGACCTTATATGATTCTTGGTATTTGATCAGAGTACATAGAAAATGACTGCGATCTAGAATGTGTTCCCAAGAATCAAGTTTCCTGTGGCACTTGCCATAGTTGGAGAGCTATAGTATAAACCTCCATAAGTAACTAACTGATTAAGTCAAACTCTACAAAATACAAATAGAGTTGACTTTGTTAGATGAATAGCTTTGTAATATCATTAGATGTGGAAAACTTGGACTCATTTAATTATATATGAATGGATATGGCTTCTGTATATTTAAAAACATATCAAATCAACATGTATTGCTAATTTGAAAGCTGAAGAAATGGATGATAAGAAATGGTAGAAGAATCAATGTTCCTAAAGGATCATGATAAACAACGTGGATAATATAGATGGCACGAACTTTCACTTGCAAGTGAAGATTTAATCAATTTAAATTCACGCTTAAGACAACTACATTGTTCAATATAGACACCAGTAACTACACTGAGTTGATGAATACAACATGTTTTATTAAATTAGTCCATGGATTTCAAATAGAGCTTCTGAAACTTATAAACAACAATGGCCACAACTTGATGTCACTTTGGACTGAAGCGTCAGAAAATCGTCTACCAATGAGACGTTTAACATCTGTAAATGAAAGCAATAGGTTAGCTCTTAACAGCAATTATAAAATAACCTTATTTAAAGAATAAATGTTTCAATAGATTAGAAAACCTATAGAATGTCTGCTTATCTAACAATATATTAGTAACATGAGGAATCGTATACTATGTATTCTGGAGTTGGGCTAAAGAGGTGTCTGTTATGCTTTATGCTTTATAATTGACTGATGTTTCACAACGCCTTCAATGCAAACAGTTAAATCATAATCGAGAAGAAAAATTTTGAAGATTTTCTATCAGTTCCTGAAAATACTTCTTCATGCAACAATTAACTGTTTGAATGTACCCCAACAACAATACGGCCACCGATTGTCACTTCCTATAGCTCCTCAAACAATTACAGTCATTAAGCTTCGATTATTTCAAAACTAATGGATTAAAATCAAATAGTCAAAATACCATTCATTTAAGCTTATACCATATAAATTTGAGCAAACTAACGTAGTGCAGATTGGAAATAATAAGCATCTATTATGTTCTCTAAGAGAAAAACAAAGCTTAAAATGTTCAAGTTATTGAGAATATTATTGAGCCGCTGAGTGTCGAATGCCCGCATGTTTGGCTTCTCTACACCGACACATGTTTTTCGTTTACGTTAGACATAACTTAATCCTAATATCTTTTTAGCCTCAGAACAATATTAAGGGAGTGTTGACTAAGCTTATTGAATTTTTGAAAGCTTATATGATGAAACTAAGCTTATTTTAACTAAAGTGATTAATACTTAACGAATGATATAAAAAAAGGTATTCTTCGAATGTATTACCTAGCAATAATACTCAAGAATCAAAGGTATTCTTAGAACACCAATCCAAAAAAAATAATAATAATAAAAAAAAAAAAAAAAAAAAAAAAAAAAAAAAAAAAAACCCTTTAATTTCTGCCTCAATCTGTTTCTCCTTTTCATCACCACAAAAAATCCTTGTTTTAGCCAGGCCACCTATTAAAAAAATGAACAGAACTTATGTGACTATAATGAATGAAAATAGAGAAAGCAGACATAAGATCAACAACATGCGCACCTTAATTTGTCTACCGTAAAGAATGGATTGTGTGTTTCCCATCTGAATAGCCAAAGCAGCCTCTCCACGGCTATTGTATCTCACAAAACCAAACCCTTCATCAGGCGGCACCCGAACTTCCTCAATTAGTCCAGCATCAAGGAAATGAAAGTGACAATGGAGCTCAAGTTGGGTAACTTGATATCAAAATTGTACTATAATTCAATTCATGTCCATCATCAACTAACCATAAAAGAAAAACTTCACTTTAAAAAAGACACCATCTAGTCACATAATAAGTTTCAATCATTAAGAAAAATAATACGATCATTACATGCAATAGTGCAAAATATTAATGTCATATACTTGTAGATACATAGCTGAAGAATATGATTCCTTACTTCTGGAGCAAGGCCGCCAACATAAACTGTAGTATACGTGTTTTAGGGTTTTGGGTTTGAAGGAAGGGATACCGAATGATATACTTATCTTTCCATGCAATATTGCATAAGTTTATAGATTTGGACGGGTTAAAGAAAAAAAAGGCTAATATGTAAATGGGTCAAAGTGTAATTCGTTATGCGTACAACCTGCTAAACTTTGGATTATTTTTTCAAGAATATAGTTTTCAAATCTTGTTTACAACGTGAATTGTTTATAAAATATCTAAAAGAAAGACAAAAAGCTGTTTACTGGTCAACCCTTCCTCACCTGCACTTTAGTACGTTATCGACTTGAGCCCTAATTGACCTATTTGCTCAACCCTACCCATATTGCTACCTCCAGTTTTTAGGAATCAAAGCTAAATCAGACCAGGCTCCTAGTCTGGATTGACTTACTTTTTTAACACTGGTCACTCCTCTTTATAGTATCTGAATTTGCATTTCTCTCACTTGGCGTCGCGGTCAAGTGCATTCTAATGTGTTAAGGACATTGCATTTACAGTAAGCAAAATATAGAATGAATACATCTCAAACACACCACAGTATATAAAATTGTGTTGTGCTTTCTGGAAATAGCATGTGCAGCATCATTTGTTTGAGTTTAGATTTATACATTATTTGAAATATTGTGCTTTTAGTTTTGCATGTATGGTATAAATTCGTACCGTCTATTGTGTAGTTGCTCTTTAGACTTAACAATTGTGTGCTTGTTCTGTTTTGGTAGCCCTTATGATTTACATCCACCAGTAAGCTCTTTTCATCTATTTTTCATTATCCAGACAGAGGGGTTAATCCCTAGCTCTAAATTTTGTAGCTATGATTTTTTCATGCTCCTCTCAACGTCTTTTGATCATCCACGGATCCACCCATATGCACACGTCTTACGTTTGTTAGGAATAATCAAGCAATGTGAAAGCCGTAGCATTTAAATATCTGACTGTTCTGTTTCATGAGCGCAAACACCTTCTTAGTCATCACCAAATACTTTTCTGTATTTTGAAATATTCTGCTTGTAGTTTTGTATTCCTGGTATAATTTTAGCACTGTCTATCATTTTTTTTTTTTTTTGAACAGCCTATTACCGTCTATCGTATAGTTTTTCTTTAAGCTCAATAGTTCTCCTTTCCCGTATAGTAAATGTTGAGCTCTTATTCTTTTTGGTAGCTCTTATGATGTCCCTCCACCAGTTTGTTCGTTTCTTCTCTTTTTCATCATCCACAGAAGTATTTGCCCCCAACTCTGATGTTTGCTATAATAATTTTGTCATGCTCGGCTCAGCATCTTAGAATCCTCCATCCATTTGCATGCCGTATAGAGCAAATAATTTCCCAATCATCACCAATATTGATGAAAAATAATATACTCTGATGTTCGTTCTATTACCGCCTCCTATTCGTGAGATAATGATCGGAATTGAGTCACGTGGCGATAAAAAAAAACAATGGACTATTTGATTCCCTTTTTGGGCAGGGCCTTTCATGCTCCAATAATTTGGTTTGGGAGTATTCGAAACCAATCATTTAATATCCAATAACTCAATACTCTATGAGAAATGTATATATCCATATTAGAAGACGTGTATGAACTGTTTATGTCAATAGGTTGATCAGGTTTGGGCAAACCGTTAAACACTATTTAATTAGTTTATTTGATATGTTTAAATTTTATATGATTACAAAATTGATATATGAATAATGATCTAAAAATTTCAAATATAAAATGATTTTGGAGGTTTTATGCACTTAACTACAATTGTTATCTGACCTCAATTGACCCATGTTTGAGGTTTGCAAGAACCTTTATCTTAGTGTCACAGACATGATCAACCACAAACACAAAAGTTTTATTATGAAATAGATACAGATATTACACAAGGATTATAATAATAAACTTAAAAAAATTGTTACCTCTTCCTCTAAACGTTCCAAGATGCTTTTCTTGGATGTCTTAGAAGTAGAACTCTTTCCCTATTCCTCATCAACCTATCAAGCAAATAAAATTAACTGTAATTTACAGTAATATAACATGAAAAGAAAGAAAGACGGAAGGTATCCAATTATTACCTTGGTCGGCGGCACTTGATAGGTTATATGATACGACACAGGATTCTTTTCAGGGTCACTTCCCTGGTCTCCTACACAAGGTTTTGCAAATTAGCACCAACGTAAAAAATGATTAGCGCTAACTTAAGAAAGAAATGCTTATATTCATCTCTTGCATTATGTGCTTGTAATCACGCACAGCATTTGCAGCAGCTCCACCAGCCAAAACAGCTTCGTCAAGCTCACATACAGTTTGAGCTACCTTTTCTACCTTTTTGTCGGTTCATTCTATCTAATATTTTGTTTTCCTCCTGTATAGAAGCCCCTAAGTTAGAGCATTATAAACCCAATATGTCACACGCAACCAACTGGCTTCACAGGCATCAAACCTTTACTGGGTAGGGTTGATGGGTACCATTATGGTACACAGGGTTGAGGTGTCCCTGTCAATCTACACTTTTTGATCCAATTCACACTTCTAAAATGAGCTTTGGACCCGATCATTTAATTAATATGAATTCAAGTTGCGATGATTTGTTATTAGCATTTCATACCAGCTGCAATAAAGTTGACCATTTTAGAGCTTAAAAATGTGTATCGTAAAGAAGAGTTGTGGTTTAACTTATATGGTCGAAAGGACCTATTTTTTGTTTTCAAATTTGAAACTTTATGCAAGTTGGGCCAAAATGTGATGACTACTTAAAATGCTACTCTGACAAACAGATAAAAACTTTGGATTGTACAGGTAACAGAGTAATAGGCATGAATTCAGAAGTCAAAAAGAGTTGCAGTCTGACTTTTTATCATACATACTATTTTCTGAGTTTACTATTTAGATATTTCTCGAAATATGAGATAGAGCTATGATGGCTAAATAGGACTCTTATCAAATAAACGGAAACATAACATTACCGTTCTTAACATTTTAAACAGAATCCATACCAAAGTTAAAATAAAAAGTTTGTTTGAACTCTCCAAACTTCCAGTATTCAGGTTCATGGTATTTCACATTACTACGCAATAAAGAGTTTAATATTATCGTTAACCTCATTGGACAAAAAGAATGACATAAAGATGAAACATAAGATGCATCAGTGGAATTTACTTCTGGGCCTGCACTATAACAGGTGAACACAACCTCCATAAATTCATCAATAACAGCAATATACTCCTCCCCATCAAGACGTTGTTGTTGCAATCCTAAATCTAGATAAATGGAACTATTATCATCATTTAGAACAGAAGTCACAAAAACATTTATTTAAGTACCGGATGAAATTTATTAATGGAACAAAATTTTAAACTTTGATTAGTGGACTGGCAATCATCCACGAGTACAAAAAACCATACATATGGGGTCTTTAAGAAGGGCCTCGTTGTTGGTTCCAACATCAATCATAATAGGAAGCACCTATTATAAGAGCAGAGATAATGCTAAGAGTTACATAATATAGTGCTAAAAACAAAAGGTAGAGGAAGATGCATTTATTAAGTCGAGTAGTGAAAAAGTTTACCCTCTGAAGGTTAATTCCAGCTGCAACAACATATAAATCCAACTTTCCAATTGCAATGCCGATTCCCTGAACTCCGAGATCACCAAGACCCAATATTCTGCTTCCATCCGTAACAACACCTCTAAAATTACATAAAATCAATGTAGCAAACATGATTCGAATTGATATATTTTTACTGAATATTGTTTATGAACATAACAGGGATGAATGTGTATTACGTTATTATGAATGAGTTGTGACTTATAATTATTGGCTATGATTAGTCGGTTTAGACCTTTAAAGGTAGCTGCAGCAGGGGTGTTTGTTTAAGCTATATGTGACCTAATTTAATTTTGGCTTATACTCCGTATTTTATAAGCATGAAAAACAAAAGTGACTTATAACATGAATAGTAGTATTTTCAGATTCTGTCAAAAAACACGAAATTAACACATCAATTAAATGGCAACACTTATTAGGTATAAAAAGATCGTAATTATAGTAGTACCATTTAACGCCTTTAAAAAAGTTAGTAGGGTTAAGGCGCAAACATACCTATAAGCCGCTTCTTCCATGTTGCTTGATTCTTGTTGGGTTAACACCATACATATATGCATAACTAATCGCAATTTATAAAGTTGTCTGGAATAACAAAGTGTATGGTTTAAACTCGAATACAAAATAAAGCGTCTTTGTGCGCAAAGACCTAAAAGATGAATAACTTTTTAAAATTAATAATTAAAACAAACTTATTATAGTGTTTAAAGATATAAACTTAAACCGTGTCGCAATTTGTTGTTCACCGGTTATTCAGATTATGTGCAATGGTGAATATACTACAATCAATAATTCTGTAATTATTTTTTCAAATACACGAACCCACTTGAAGTAACTAACTGCCACACCTCCAGCATTTTATGGTCATAAGTAAATTGTATGAATCTGTTAATAATGATAATGTTTTTAATTTTAAAGAAAGGCAATATAATATACATGTGTAAAAGTACATGTTTTGACCCAACCTATTTTGACCCGCTCTCAAGGTTTGTCATTTTGCCCCTCTATTAAGGAACATACTTCACTTTGTCGTCCTATGAACTGATGCACCTGGTAGCAAGGCCTAGAGGCTACTACCAAACCAAATATTGCATACTTCCATCATGTTTGTCACAGGTATTTACTTCTTCGGCCTCTCAACATTGACCTGAAACAAATATAACCAAATTAATTATAGAGGTGACAAATTAACAAATGACAAATTAGCGTAAAAAACAAAATAAGCTACGACGTGTAGTTCGTAAGTGTCAACTGATGACTTGAAACAAATAATTAAAAACATAAGGCTTTGATCAATTTAGAAGTTGAGATATATAGATACCATTTGGATATAGTGAGCTTTGGCTAAGACTTTTTACTCGGTCAACTCTTCCAAAGGCCGCTTTTGTCCATGTTTTTTTCCTACTAAACATCAAAAAAACACATGAGCTTATATCAAGCAAGCATGTGATAGTTGATATATTCAATTAAAATAAAGAAGTATATGGTCTTCCTATGACCCGCTAAAATGTAACAAAGCCAACTCAGTTGCATTTGACTGAAATATATAATTTATTCTAAAAGGATTAAAACTTTTGAATATCCACACAACTTTCATTTACATACTGTTATAACATAATATTGTGAATGTTGTTTGGATTAGCTTGTGACCCGATATAATCTTCACATTGCATATTAGTATTATTATTAGTTAGTTAAAAGTTAGAAGGACTATTTATGTTAAGTAGAAAGTTAATAACTAACTTCTAGTTATTTCGGTTGGGACAAACACCAAACCGAATGGACACAATGGTTAGGATAGTTCGAATGGTCACAACCATTCTTTGAAAAGACACAATGGTTCAACACAATGGTTGGAACCTTATATATATGTAATTACATGTAACATTACAATGGTTAATGAAATTTTAGTTTTTACTTATTCATATTATATTTGCAATTCATAATCGATCCAGAAAAGTGGGACAACAATTGGCATCAAGAGCAAGGATTCAATACACCAAAACAAAAACAAAATTCTGCAAAACATCACATATATTCTGAAAACCGAAGCCAAGAAAAACGCAGGAAAAGGAGAAGGACAATTCGTTTTTTCTTCTTGAGCGAGAGACAAATTTGTTTTCTTTCTATTCTTCCAAAGAAAACTTAAGAAAGTTGAATAAGAAACGCGTAGAAAAGATAGTGCACGATCTAGTTTACGTAAGGAATTGCAAACGCCAACATCAAGCGTATTGGTGTCGAGGAAGAAAAGAGGAGACTTTGTGTAGAAAAAGAGACAACTAGTTGGAGATTAACACAAAGCAAAAATCGTTGTTGTGAAAGAAAAACGTATACGTAGGAATTGAAGATCTTGGAGATAAGTGTGTGGAGATTTTGTTGTGTCGAATTTAACACAACAACAACAACAACGTACGTAGCAACAAAAAAAACCAGAAACTTTTTTTTGTTTTCGCTGCAAAGAAGAAAAGGAACAAGCAAAGATATTGATTTGTTTCAAGAATTACCAAGGCGTGGTAATATAGAACGTGTAAAGTGGTGTTTGTTTTATCGTTGATCTAATCGAACTTCTGGAATTTTTTTGGTTCGACATCACCAATTCGACACAAAGAAGAGACACAACCTTGGTTGTTATTTCTGGTCCGAAGCAGAAGCCAAGAAAGAAAGCAAATTCAGTCCGAATTATTTTTGTTGGAGATCAAAGTCGAATTGAACCAAAGACAACGAAGCAAAAAACAAGGGAACACACAAGGAAATTCAAATCCGTGAATTATCACAACGAGGTCAAAACAAAATTCAAACCTTTGAATTTCGTTACAATTTTCATATTATAGATACTCGTATTATTACTAGGATTTCCAAAAATTATTATTGTTCCCGTAGTTTTAAGTATACCACAAAAATTTAGGAATTCTCATTGGATTAGAAAGTGAAGATCATTAACACTTTCAATATGGGCGATGACGCAAACGCAACAACTACACTAAAACCCGTAACACCTATTGCACAATACCAATGCCCTAAGTTAAAAAACACAAATTATACGGTATGGGCTATACAAATTAAAGTTATATTAGAAGCACATGGTTTATGGGATACAATAGAACCTAAGGCAGGCGTAGAAATAGATGAAAAGAAGGATAAGTCAACTATTGCCCTTCTATATCAAGCGTTATCAGAAGATGTAATTTTACAAGTAGCAAGTTGTAAAAAGGCAAAAGAATTATGGGATTCACTAAAAAGGAGACACGTAGGAGAAGAGAAAGTGCAACAAGCAAAGTTACAATCCTTAATGATAGGATTTAATGCCCTTCAGATGAAGGATGATGAAACCGTGGATGCATTTTCAGATAAGTTAAACGGTTATGTTACTAAGGCAAAAGAACTAGGCAAAACATTGGATGAATCACTAGTAGTTAGAAAACTATTAGACTCCACACCAGATAGATTCATTCAGATAGTAGCATCCATAGAACAAACTAGTGATCTAGATGATATTACCCTAGATGAGATCACTGGAAAACTCAAGGCATTTGAGGAAAGAATAAAACTCCGTAAGGGAAATCAAGTTGAAAGCCAGGATAATTTACTATTCACACAGGGTGAACACTCAGATAGAGGAAAGAAATTTATTAAACGCGGAGGTAAACAAAATTATTCAAAGAAAAACTGGCGGAAAAACAGATATAGAAATAACTCACATGAAGGAAACTCAAACTATAAGGGAAACCCAAATAAGAATACGAATAGAAAGGATTTGAGTACCGTTAGATGTTACAAGTGCAATAAGCTTGGACATTTCATGAACACATGTAGATCAAACACAACAGCTCAGGAACATTCAAACCTTATCTTAGAAGATGAAGAACCATCACTATTAATGACCGTACATGAAACCAAATATGAAGAAGTACTGTTGAATGAAGGCCAAATTCAACCAGGAAAATATGTTTCAAAGGATGAAAGCGTATGGTATTTAGATAACGGTGCGAGTAACCATATGACAGGAACCAAAACTCATTTTAGGGACATAGATGAAAAGATAACAGGACGAGTACGTTTTGGAGATGGGTCATATGTAGAAATAAAGGGAAAAGGCTCTATATTATTAGGTTGTATAAACCAAGAACAAAAGGTAGTAACGGATGTATATTATATACCGAACCTTAAGAGCAACATACTAAGTCTAGGACAACTTACAGAAATAGGTTGTAGAGTTATAATGGATGGGAATAAATTGACTTTGTATGACAAGAGCAGAAGGTTGTTGATGAAAGTAGAAAGATCTAAGAACAGACTTTACAGTATTAAACTACGAATAGACTCACCTATATGTCTATTAGCAAATATAGATAACCCAGCATGGTTATGGCATGCTAGATTAGGTCATCTAAACTTTGACGATATCAACAAGATGACTAGAAAGGGTCTAGTAAATGGATTACCTAGAATAAATCATGTAGGACAGATTTGCGATGCATGTTTATTGGGAAAGCATAGTAGAACACCATTTCCAAACCAAGCTAAATTCAAATCAGAGAACCCGTTGGATTTAATATATGGAGACCTTTGCGGTCCTATAAGTCCAGCAACACACTCAGGCAAGAAACTTATATTCTTGTTAGTAGACGATTGTACACGATTTATGTGGGCTTACTTTCTTACTTCAAAAGACCAAGCCTTTAGTACATTCAAGGAATTTAAGCATAAAGTAGAAATGGAATTGAGATTGAAAATAAGGATGTTTAGAACAGATAGAGGTGGTGAATTTACATCAAATGAATTCACACAATACTGTAAGGATAATGGGATAGCTAGACAATTGACAGCACCATACTCACCACAACAGAATGGAGTAGTGGAGAGAAGAAATAGGACAGTGTTATCAACTACTAGAAGTATGATGAAAGCCATGAAGTTACCTTTAACTTTTTGGGCGGAAGCAGTGAAACACGCTATTTACATACTAAATAGGGTACCTACAAGAGCCCTAGTAGATAAAACTCCATATGAGGCACTCTACAGTAGAAAACCAAACCTAGAAAACCTAAGGATATTTGGATGCACAGCTTATGCTAAGATAACAACACCTCACTTAAAGAAGCTGGATGATAGAAGCATACCAATGATCTATTTAGGAGTAGAGGAAGGATCAAAAGCATGTAGGTTATATGATCCAATAGCCAAGAAGAAATATGTTAGTAGAGACGTTAAATTTATGGAAACTAAACCGTGGAATTGGGACAAGAATGGAGAGGATACAAGTACACAAGACACTTTTTGGACTAGTTTTGTAGTAGAGGAAGTTGACAATGCAAACCAAATACCCGTCAACATAGGTAATGATGATATTCCAATACCGGATCCTTTACCAGATCCAACATCAGAAACAGATTCATTATCAGAACCAAACTCCCCCTCTCAACCAAACTCACCATTCACACCACCAACATTTAGTTACGAACCTAACTCAGAAAGTGAAATAGAAACTACTATTAGTTCACTTAGAAGCTCGTTAGGAAGCTCTGGAAGAATTGATCATACACCAGTTAGAGGATTAAAGGATTTGAAAGCAATCTACGAAACAGCTAGTGTCGTTGAAGCACCTAGTTTACTCTTCATAGAAGAAGAACCTCGTAACTACAAGGAAGCATCAAAAGATCATAAATGGATTGAGGCCATGAAGATTGAATTGGATTCAATAAACAAGAACAACACATGGATTCTTACTACATTGCCAGAAAATCAAAAGGCAATTGGACTCAAATGGGTATTTAAAACCAAAAGAGATGCACATGGAAATATTATCAAATACAAAGCACGGTTAGTAGCAAAAGGATACGTACAAGAACAAGGAATAGACTTCGATGAAGTATTTGCCCCAGTTGCTAGGATAGAAACAGTTCGTTTGATATTGGCCTTAGCAGCATATTATAGTTGGCAAGTTCATCACTTATACGTAAAATCAGCATTTCTACATGGAGATTTAAAAGAAGAAGTCTACGTTACACAACCTGAAGGATTCGTACAACCAGGAGAATCAGGAAAAGTGTATAAGCTTATTAAAGCTTTATATGGATTAAGACAAGCACCGAGAGCTTGGAATGTGAAGCTTGATCAAACCTTAAAATCATTAGATTTCAAGAAGTGTAACCTCGAACAAGCAGTATATACAAGGAGAACCAAGAACTCAACAATTATCGTTGGAGTTTATGTAGATGATTTAATAATTACAGGCACTCCAAAGAAAGAAGTACAATTATTTAAATCCCAGATGGAAGAGAAATTTGAAATGAGCGACTTAGGATTGTTAGCTTATTACCTTGGGATAGAAGTTACACAGACAGGAGGAGAAATTACAATCAAGCAAACAGGTTATATTAACAAGATCTTGAAGGAAACAAACATGGAAGATAGTAATGATACGAAGATACCAATGGATCCCGGTACTAAGTTGGTCAAGGCGGAAGATGGAGAATCAGTTGACGCAACTTATTACAGAAGCTTAATTGGAAGTCTCAGGTACTTACTACATACAAGACCAGATCTTAGTTATTCAGTCGGACTACTCAGCAGATGGATGCAAGAACCAAAAGACCATCACCTGAAAGCAGTAAAGCAAGTAATCCGATACATCAAAGGAACAAGAGAGCATGGCATAATTTACAAGAAAGAAGGCGGCTGCAAGATTACAGGATATAGTGATAGTAGCTATGGAATCAACACTGATCAAGGAAAAGGAACTACAGGCGTAGTATTTTATTTTGGAGAGTCACCCATTACATGGAGCACTCAGAAACAACCGACAGTGGCACTATCATCATGTGAATCAGAATTTATGGCGGCTACAGCAGCAGCATGTCAAGCACTATGGTTGAAAAGATTACTCAGTGAATTAACTGGAAATGAAGAACAAAAGATAACGTTGAAGATCGATAACGTTTCAGCAATAGCATTAGTAAAGAACCCAGTATTTCATGGAAGAAGTAAACACATCGACATTCGATATCATTTCATTCGAGAATGCGTAGAGAATGGACACATCAACATAGAACATGTCAGAGGAGAACTACAAAGAGCAGATATACTAACAAAGGCTCTACCAAGATTGAAGTTCATGACAATGCGACAAATGCTCGGAGTTCAAGATTTAACAAGAAGCAACGATGAAGATTAAGGAGGAGAATGTGACCCGATATAATCTTCACATTGCATATTAGTATTATTATTAGTTAGTTAAAAGTTAGAAGGACTATTTATGTTAAGTAGAAAGTTAATAACTAACTTCTAGTTATTTCGGTTGGGACAAACACCAAACCGAATGGACACAATGGTTAGGATAGTTCGAATGGTCACAACCATTCTTTGAAAAGACACAATGGTTCAACACAATGGTTGGAACCTTATATATATGTAATTACATGTAACATTACAATGGTTAATGAAATTTTAGTTTTTACTTATTCATATTATATTTGCAATTCATAATCGATCCAGAAAAGTGGGACAACATAGCTTAAGTTATATACAGTAAGTTGTTTTAGCAAAATTGTTCAGCAGAAACCGCAACGCAAAGCAATAAAATATTTTAAAGGTTGGTGCAAAAAATACTTATTTTGAGTCGTTGGCCGAAGGCCCATTGCCACAGTAATTGAGTATCAAACACTTACCAGGGGAGACTCCAGCAAAACCATCAGCCTTCTTAATAAGTTCCTCAATTGGGATATGTGCGATAGATAATCTTTGTATTGACCAAGAAGGTATTGACCAAGAGGTGAGGAAGATGGGTACATGTTTGTTCCCATTCCAAGCCTGTGTCCCGTTTCCTTGCTGATAGCTAGCTGATCAACAATGATCATGACATTGAATCCAAGGTGTAGTGCACGTCGAATGGTTTCAGCACTGTCATTTCTTGGAGGGTCAAATAGAGGCAATAAACCGATAAACACCCATGGACCTCCAGAGCTCTACTTTGTTTTCTTGGGTACCGACTGTATAATGACCAACGCAATCATTAGTGTAAAATTTATAAAACCATGGCTTGATTGGTTAGATCCAATGTAATGAGAAAGGAATAAGAAACTCACTTGTTCGCAAATAGCTAGAGAACGAAGACCATGTTCAGGAAATTTATCGAATATGGAAAACACTTTGTTCTTGTCTTCATCTTTTATGTTGCATATCTCGACAATCTGAGAGGTTTTAACATGTCATTTGCATATAGGAACAAAACGAAGATTAGGTTCAGTTAGTAATAGAAATTACAGACCTGCTCAGGTGCTCCTTTGCTCACTTTGTGCCAATTTCCACTTTGATCGATGTATGTTGTTGCTGTTTGTTTATCCACTGGATTGAAAAGAAAAAAATGTACCTCAGCGATCCCCGCTAGTACCTGCATAAAAAAGACATATTTCTGTAACTTTGAACTTAGAGAAGCAGGTCATAGCTCGCCATGATATCATGGTTCTTTTAGGCCTGTCAAGCCTGAAAGTTGTATTCCCGTTTTATTTTTTTTACCTCATTTGGATCTGGAAGCATTCCAACAATATAAGCATCTATCACATCTTGATTCTCGACTCTTGAAGCCCTTGTTCCCATTAGAACCACATGATCCTTGTCAGTATCCTTAATGAACACTTGAAAAGAAAAGTTTTTTTTTAATCGGTAAAGTATAAATCGAAAAGAAAAATTTAGACTTTTAAAAGAAGATAACTTCAAATTGGTAGTAAAAACTGACCTCAATGAGAGTTTTATTGACTGTGGGTCTGTTCAAAGTGAGAGTACCAGTCTTGTAACTACACAAAACATCCATCCCAGCCATTTCTCTGATGGCTGTCACTCTCTTGGTGATCGCACCTTGCTCTGACAACTTGTGGGACCTGATGGCCATAGTCAACGACAAAACTTGGCTTGGCAATTGGGATATCACCACTGTAGAGTTGAAAAGAACATAAGACATGAGTGACATACTAAATTAACGAAAATATTGAAAGTAAACTGTCACTTTTATAAAATTACCCGGCAGTAAATATGGTTGTCCGACGGAGCCAGGACTTATATCTGGTTTAAAAACTACTGAAGTTATAATGTCACCCTTCCATTCTGCAGCTTGACCAAATGTACCCAAAATGCCATTAATATCACTGTTGTGCAACTCTCATGTCATAATGTGCTACTCCAATGACGTATAATCATTCTCTTATAAGTTCAAAGTTATATACTAATTAGATTCAAAATGTAACTAAAAGTAGTCTATGGAGAAAGTTTTGAGGATGAAAAGGATGATATAATGTAATAATCACACCAGTTAATGATATCTAAAAGAGGTATGATCAAAATTTTTGAGCTGGGGATTTTGCGTCGGTTTATATTATTGGCATAAATTAGACCTACATAAGCAGAGTGACATAATGATCATTAGAGGATCATACGAACTTGGACACATAAACACTAAGGACTCAAAAGTCTAAATGGGTCTAAACTGATATCACGAGTCAAATATTTTAACACATGCACACAAAGAGGTCATAGATGATACTGAGAACATGGTAATGTACTTATTCGGTTATTCTCACCCCTCTTGTTTTCTGAGTAGATAAGATCATGTGGAAGGTTATCAAGAACCTAGCATGTGAAAAAAGACATAAGCATAACATAAACAGGCATACATTATATTATATTATTCATAAAATATCACGCCATGGAATTGTGATATTAGATAAGGAAATGTAGATAAGAAACCTCCAAATATCATATTCTATAGTCTTCCATTTTCAGTTTTCTTTTTTCAAAAATAACTCTTAAAGTTATTCCTTGCGATATGGAAGTAAAAGTTTCTGGCATACGGTTAACAGTTTTTTATTGTTTATAATTAGTTTTTGTTGCAGCTAGTACAGAACTAACTATCTAAAAAAAGTTATTGGATGCCTAAAATGATTAGTTATTCAAATGGAGAGCATGTTAATCCAAAAATTAGAAACTGATAATCAGATACTCAATTCAAAATGCAAATCCAAACACACCGTTACTTGTGGATGTTATCTTGATTCTTGTATATGCTCCTACAATATTTTATAGTTGGTTGCTTGTTCTTATTGTTACCTCATTTGCTTCTTGTGTTACTCTTGAAAATGTTCTGATGACGATTGTTATGTGGACACAATGCACTAACAGGTTCACTCACCTTGAGTTGTAGGATGCTGTGATCTACTGTTGGAATGTGTGGCGGTGGGTTCGTTTCCAGATTTTTGATTGATACCTATAACAGAAACACGTTACAGATATTCAGTATAAGTTAAACCGCCTTTTACATGTTGCGCCAATGAACTCTCCTTTTATGTTTAGCACTTCTCTTTCTATCCAAGAGACTGACGGGTCTTCAACCAATACCCATATTTTGATTATGAATTTTGTATGATCATTGCTATAAACTTGAATGTGATCCAAATCAAATTATCAAAATTTTGTAACTCGAAACAAGCTAACGTCTATAGACAGAAATGCGAGCAATGTAAAATTTATTAATGGTTGAGCCACTTCATCCTAGCAATCATATAAAAACATGACATATGCTGCACAAATATAAACCGGTTTCAGTAATGTTAATGGTATATGAAGAACAGTACTAAAACCGGTTTTGGGATATATACATTAGTGTATCGTATAGTTACAATAAAAGATAGATTATAGAAAAGACATATGTTAATTGTATATGAATGAACAATACTAAAACTGGTTTTGGGATAGAATTATAGAAAAGACGTATGTGCAGGCAAGTCAACTTTGGAGTGTTTCAAAACCCTCTTGGGCACACCCCAACATCTAAGCAGGCGGACAATCACAAATTTTACCACGTGGACTGACCTCTTAATCATGAATTTTACCACTTGGGCTAAGTCTCGTGTCTAATGGCAAAGTACTGGGACTTAAGGAAGTTGTAACAGTGACATAACAACCTATCATTAAACAAAAAGGCAAACCTAATAGCATGTATGTATAGACATTAAATGAGATGCAATGCATGGTAGGGTTGTGTCGTCCTAGGGGGCATACAATGATGTCAAATGAGCCTGTAGAAATTTTAAAATATGTGTAACAATATACGGATAATGTGCACAAATAAACAGTTGAGTCATGATTAAAAAGGTCAAATTGATACCTATGTTCGCTCTTGAGCTTTATATCTGGCATGAAAATAAGCAGCTACACATCGCACATCAGTAATCATTATATCACCTTCATTCCTCTGTGTCAATGAAACAATGAGACACGTCAGCATGTTTTATACAACTGAAGCACTATAGCAATATAATAGATGATCCAGGGGAGGTCAAAGCAAAATAAATAGATAAATACACAACTGGAGGGGGTAATGTCTTTGATAACACTTAACGCAACTGGAAACACAATGGAAATACCGAATACTAATTAAAACACAGATGAAGAATATATGATGCAAGTTAACTAAAAACAGAAAAAGTTAAAAGACAACATAATGTACCTACATTTACATTATCGAATCCATTATCTTTCATGATCACACCAAATGTGACTCTGAAAAGTCAAATGTGATATGCTTTTCTTGATTAACCAAATTAAGATTCATTACAAAAACTGAATTTAAATAACCCAGAATGTTCAAAATAAAAGAGTTATGTCAGTTGTCATTAGCAAAATCCTAAACTATATAAGATAATTAAAACCGGGTTTGTAGTTGTTATTGCAATCTGTCAGGTGTAGGACTGGTACACGCGAGTAATGGACATAGATAACTTTAACTCGTCACCCGCATACGTGATTTTTTCTTTCCCCACACCCATTTGTTTGTACATTTTTTCCATGCCCACACGTAGGTTTGACAGTAGATAAATGTAATATTGCTATTACAACACTTACCAATATATATGATTATAAATCAGATAACGCCGACCTCTATTTCGCTCTATTCTAAAGCTTGGCAGCCTCAATGTAAGCTCGATCATGAAAGTCTTTCAACTATTTTCCATGTTGACCCTTTATAAGGCCAGCTGAAATTGCGGCGACGTCCTTTTTCACCTGCAACGTAGAAAGAAAAAACTTGTCTGCACTTGGTTATCTATAAGAAGCTTCTCAACCGTCTTGCAGTCATATTTTTTGCCCCTTCAATCAAATTTACTCAGACTATTTGCTTCTAGTTTTTCAAGCAGATAATCATTTAGAAATCAACAAGTATTATGTAGACCTATTAGACAGATAAGCAAAAAGGTTAATGAAGAGATATACATTGTAATCTTGAACTGTTTATTGTAAATTATAGGTGTTCACCCGTGTGTCGTAGTTGTCACCTAGTTTTTATGTGACAACTCAATTTATTCTTTTACCTGAAAATACTGGAAGGATTAGAGAAATTGTATTCAAATCCAGCATAATACATGACAAATTAGGACAAGGAATCCCAACGCACATTAACTAAACTGCCAGACCCGCCTATTTTTCTGTTTTTAAGTCATAATACTACTAATACTCACATTGTGGTTGTAGAACTCGAGGGTAATGCTAAGCTTATATGTGATTATGAGATTTGGTTGAGACTGCAACACTTGTTCAATTCTGACTTTGAATGGTCAGCAAACGCCTTCAAAGATCCTATCCAAAACAAATGTCAAGTCAGGTTTTGGCTTTTCTTGATTAGTCTCTACAGTTTTAGAGAAACTGATACGTTTACCTCTGGATCTCGAGAAGCTTACAACCCCACCAGCCAGTGTACCTGATCGTTGTAGTATAGTATAGTGACAAGTACCAGGGGATTGATCGTTCAGCTAGGAATAGTGTCGCTAGGATTAGAAAACCTAATTACTAGTGCTAAAGGTGAGGGATGATTCTTTTTGTATTTTTATATTTTTTAGAAAGCAAAGTAAATATCTCGGGTTTGAAGGATAAGGGCGGAATTAGTTGCTAGTCAACTAACCCAATACTAGAGATGCAATCAAAATAAAATACTAGAAATGAAAATAAAACTAATTTATACTAAGGTTGTGAGCAATAAGTGGAGAAGTTGTGTTTACTTAGATTTCACTACTCCCTAGATATCTTTTACACGTTAATTACTTGTTATAGTTGCGTGGATGACGGATTGTATTCCTTAATACCATTCACGGGGTAGCGCACTTAACTCCCCAATCCTATGAGTGCCTACTTCACTCTTATGTCGAGTCGGCTAAGAAGCTCCTAACATGGGATCATTAGAATTTACTCATGCATTAAATACAACCAATAAAACCTAGTGCCCATCGGTTCATGTTTCCTAAGACGTTCAAACATGTTACCATTTGGAGATCTGCCAGTTTTCTTAAGCCTAACATTGAAATCATTCATCCAATACAACCATAAACAAGTAATCAACACATAATTAACATCTAGGTTTCATTAGATCCAAGCAAACACAAGAGAGATCTAGCCTAGCATAGTGGAATCAAGATAAGAACAAGATATAGACAACCAACACATAGACATATTGATTGAATTAAAAGAACACTTATCTCAATTACACTTGTAAGGTTTCAAGGGTTGAAAAACCTGTAAAAATCGTATTAGGTTCGGCCTTAGGGTTTCTCCAAAACTTCCTCTCTTAATGTGTGAAAATTAGAAAACTATATATAGGAAATAGGGTCTGACGGCGACAAGACCAAATTGGTGACGCCGTCATCTCGCCGCCAAAAGAATTCTCGGACTGCCTTGATCTACATCTGACGCCGTCACGTTATAACTTTTTTCATGCCGTCACGCATTTTACTCTTGACGCTCTTCCTTGTGACGCCGTCATTTCTGTACTGGGTCGTCATGGAAATTACTCTTGACGCCGTCAGGAAGTTACTCTTGACGCCGTCACCTACTGTTCCCAGCTTGGAAAATTGAGACTTTGCCATTTTCTTCACTTTTATGCTCCAAAAACGTCCAAAATGCCCTCTTTTCCAGATTTCACTCCCAAAGTGCCTAAAATCACAAAAGGAACGATTTAGGGCAATATTTGATCAAATAAATTCAATTCCGGGCTTAAATGACCCCCTAAAAGTGGTTTATTTTTCGCCTCATCATATACCCTTGCACTTGAGATTTGCTTGTCCTCAAGCAAATGCGCTTTTATTCTACTCAAAATACAAGTTAGGGGTCATTTAACACTAATATAAAAGTAATTACAACAAATAATCGTTCCACTAAAGACCAATAGACAAGCACGGAGGTCATACACAAGCACCTCACAAATAGTGTTTAGATACTCACATCTCTCGGGTGTAATAAAGTATAAATTACAGTATGGAAACGGAAGATATCTCTCACTACCTGTCATAGCAAAATAGATTACCATAGGCTTGGGAAATGATCAAACCTCCACCACATGGCGTAAGCACCTAGGATAAACTATCAAAGAGGTCTTTTAAAGGGTTGTAACGTTAGGTGTAGGGATATGAAATACACGGTTTTGTTGGATGAAGACAGTTTTGACTGGTGGCGAGTTAACAATCTTAGTTAATTACATGTACAATATGACGTTGCTAAGCCAAGACTAGACTCGACTTAAGCTAATAAATGAAAAATAACAAAAACATAAAATAAACATAGAATGAAAAGGGATGGTAGTCCGTATGTTTTTTTTTTTTTTTCTCTTTTTCTTTTTCTATATTTTTTTTTATACACTCTTACCCTACCATCCAAAATAATACATCATAGGGAATGTAAATTTCCCTTACACTTGAATCTTTAAATACTTTACAATAAACTAATCTAATGACTCGAATTAAGAAAATCAAAACATTTGGAGCACTTTTAAGATTAACGTACATATGGGGGTAATATATAATGTTCTTCCCCATTACTCCATAAAATAAGTATTTACCCATGAGTCCCAATTAGGGGTGGAAACGAGCCGAGCCGAGCCCGAGCCTGCCAGAGCTCGAGCTCGGCTCGTTTAAGTTTTAAAAGGCTCGAGCTCGAGCTCGGCTCGTTTCGAGCCTTAAACTTTAAGCTCGAGCTCGGCTCGTGGAATATTTTATAGGCTCGGGCTCGGCTCGAGCTCGGCTCGTTTATACGATTTGGCCATGAAAAGTTAAAGCTTGGCTCGAGCTTGAGCTCGGCTCGTAATATATCTTTATTGAGCTCATTAATAAGCTCGAGCTCGGCTCGTATATAAGTTAAAATATCATATTTTGGTTTAGGCTCGTTTAGGCTCGCGAGCCCAAACGAGCTTTTTATGTAAAGCTCGAGCTCGAGCTCGATTAATAAACGAGCTGCAACTTAGGCTCGAGCTCGGGCTCGAGCTCGTTTAGGCTCGGCTCGTTCGAGCTTTTTACCGATCCGATCCCGAGCTTTTCACGAGCGGCTCGGCTCATTTCCACCCCTAGTCCCAATCGTCCCAAAACAATATGTACAAGGATATGACTCGACTTAGCAACCATGTAATCAATTAGATAGTTAACTTAGGGTTTAACAAATAACAATAATGCACTAAAAATGAGCGCATACACGGAAGGCTAAGGCGATTTGGTTGTACATTTAAGTGGGGTGTAACAAATTCTTCCTTTAAGTAAGATGCTTAAAGTTAGAAACGAAAAGATAGGCTCGGAGGGGTGTACTAGGGGTTTCATGTACTAAAAATGAGTACAACGCTAAGGGTGTGGGAAAAATTAGTTGACTTAAGTAGCCAAGTAATATGACTTAAATGGTCAAGTAATTATAATACGGGTTTAACACAAGGGTGATCCTAATGCCTCTTATCATGTAGTGAATCCTACTACACGAATGTAGTCTCACTAGCGGTCTCGGGATGCATCACTAACGCAAGTTCTAGAATCTAAATGCTACCGGTACACTCATAAGCACTAATAGTAAATGCTTTTCCTATCAAATCTAAAGGCGAACCTCACATATTTGGGTGGAAAATTTTTCTGAATATACAGTTATGTGCTAGTCATACAATCTCCTATCCATGAGATGCTTGCTATGGCTAAAGTTTCACTCCTAAATGTTGTAAAAAAATTTAAATTTGGCGCTAAAATTGCACTAACAAGTATTTCTCATAGTTTTATTACACATCTACTATTAAACAAAGCAAACTCAAGTGGAAGTGTATTTGTAAGGTATCATCATTTTACCCTCCCCTTACACTTAAGATGAACATTGTCCCCAATGTTCAAGTAAAGAATGTAAAAGTGAAATAAGTAAAACAAATGAAATCAAATACTCCCCTGATTTGCTCGGTATGGATAATAAGGTGGCCAGGTTAAATCTTCCTCCAAGAAAATGAACAATCAAAGCTTCCCTTCCAGAATATAAATCATCTTCTTGTCGTACATAACCTGTAAATCTTGAGAAAACAAACAAAGCAACCTTGCATAAAATCGACGGCATCCTACATAAGTTTCTAAATCCTAGAAAACAAGATAAGATATAATTCTTGTGGAATGAAATTTGCAGATTTCCTGGAGATTATAAAACTTAATAATTCAACAAAAACTTTAAGATTCCGTTAGAAAAACAAAACCGGTAAAATTTCCAGATTTTTACCCGTGACGCCGTCAAGAGCAAGCTCGTGACGCCGTCAGGATTGACCTGCAGAAATTCTTATGTTAAGTTTCCGGAAAATTTCTGGAAAAACTTGGTCCTACTTCCTGGAAAATCCTGCAAAACTTCATTATGACTCAATACAAGCATTTGACTCTAACAAATACGAATACACATGTTCATTTACTATTGTGGAGAATCATGATCGGTTTGTTTCTAAAAAAACATATTTGGGGTTTCCCCTTACACTTATCTTTTACAAAAATACTTTTAGGTGGAGTTAAGACTAGGCCAAAACAACAAAGTAAAGTATTTCCACATTTTAGTTTAGAAACATGATCTACCAACAATAAAAATAAAGCATGCATACTGAAGCAAATAACAAACAACAAAAATTAAAATCACACAAAGCATGGGTTGCCTCCCAAAAAACGCTTTTCTTTATTTACGAGTCTTGTAGCTAGACTCAAGGCCATGGGTTACCGTGTATCGCTTATGCTCACATAACCGAGCGTGAGCCATCTAATAGTCGCCTCATCTTTCTTATAATCATCTCCTAACTCTAAACATCCGCGATAGTATATTTTATTCTTTTCATGAGTATACTTAAGCCCTTTTCTCTTATCATTCTCACTTAGCATTTTTATGGGCGGATACCTACTACACTTCTCCATGGAAAAATCCTTGAACCTAGGGTGTGTGCGGGGCATTTGATAGACAAAATCTTCATCCCCATCCGAGAATGTAATTAACCCTTCTATGAGTTTTTCATCGAGGTTGGTCAACCGTTTGAAAGGTCTTCCAAACGCAACTTGGGCCAACTTATCATCAATAAATTCTCCTAGATTCTCCATAACCATGAACTCAACAAGATAAACACATGCAATGGTATTGCCCTAGCAATAATGTTTTCTCCTTTGTATTCTAACTCATCCACCATGATTTTATTATATTCATTACGCGAGATTATGTTCATTGGGAGAGATGAGTTAAGATAGGCGTTAAAGCTCTTAAATCTGATCTTACAAGGAAATTGCATGTTGAATGAACTATCACACTCAATCCTAGTTCTAGGGTCGACATACCTAAGAGGGTTCATTTCCTCTTCCATCCTATTATCATTAATCACATCACCATCATCAAGATCCTCATCGGAGTCTGAATAGTAAAAAGGACTAGCCCTACGGTCATCATCATGATCAGACTCCTCTAACTCAGAATTATTGTTAAAGTGGTGGTTGGGCGAGAGGTTAGGTGGGTTCTCATTCTCAACTAAAGGGAGTGGGGCGGGCATTTGGAAGATCCTACGACGAAAAACACGAATAACGGGAATCAAACGATCAATGTTATTGTTATCCATCGAAATAGTTTACGAACAAAGACACAAAGAAATAAGATAGACTAGAGAAAACCTAAAAATAAAAATAAAATCTTACTAGAAAGGAATCTAGCAAGTAGACCTAATAAAAAGAAATTCTAACCTAGACAATAACTATTCCCTGGGCTGCGGTGCCAAAAACTTGATACGTGGGGATCGCACCAGGATTTACATCTCAAGGGATCTCGAGAAGCTTACAACCCCCACCAGGCAGTGTACCTGATCGTTGTAGTATAGTATAGTGACAAGTACCGGGGGATTGATCGTTCAGCTAGGAATAGTGTCGCCAGGATTAGAAAACCTAATTACTAGTGCTAAAGGTGAGGGATGATTCTTTTTGTATTTTTATATTTTTTAGAAAGCAAAGTAAATATCTCGGGTTTAAAGGATAAGGGCGGAATTAGTTGCTAGTCAACTAACCCAATACTAGAGATGCAATCAAAATAAAATACTAGAAATGAAAATAAAACTAATTTATACTAAGGTTGTGAGCAATAAGTGGAGAAGTTGTGTTTACTTAGATTTCACTACTCCCTAGATATCTTTTACACGTTAATTACTTGTTATAGTTGCGTGGATGACGGATTGTATTCCTTAATAGCATTCATGGGGTAGCGCACTTAACTCCCCAATCCTATGAGTGCCTACTTCACTCCTATGTCGAGCCGGCTAAGAAGCTCCTAACATGGGATCATTAGAATTTACTCATGCATTAAATACAACCAATAAAACCTAGTGCCCATCGGTTCATGTTTCCTAAGACGTTCAAGCATGTTACCATTTGGAGATCTGCCAGTTTTCTTAAGCCTAACATTGAAATCATTCATCCAATACAACCATAAACAAGTAATCAACACATAATTAACATCTAGGTTTCATTAGATCCAAGCAAACACAAGAGAGATCTAGCCTAGCATAGTGGAATCAAGATAAGAACAAGATATAGACAACCAACACATAGACATATTGATTGAATTAAAAGAACACTTATCTCAATTACACTTGTAAGGTTTCAAGGGTTGAAAAACCTGTAAAAATCGTATTAGGTTCGGCCTTAGGGTTTCTCCAAAACTTCCTCTCTTAATGTGTGAAAATTAGAAAACTATATATAGGAAATAGGGTCTGACGGCGTCAAAACCAAATTGGTGACGCCGTCATCTCGCCACCAAAAGAATTCTCGGACTGCCTTGATCTACATCTGACGCCGTCACGTTATAACTTTTTCCAGGCCGTCACGCATTTTACTCTTGACGCTCTTCCTTGTGACGCCGTCATTTCTGTACTGGGTCGTCATGGAAATTACTCTTGACGCCGTCAGGAAGTTACTCTTGACGCCGTCACCTACTGTTCCCAGCTTGGAAAATTGAGACTTTGCCGTTTTCTTCACTTTTATGCTCCAAAAACGTCCAAAATGTCTTCTTTTCCAGATTTCACTCCCAAAGTACCTAAAATCACAAAAGGAACGATTTAGGGCAATATTTGATCAAATAAATTCAATTACGGGCTTAAATGACCCCCTAAAAGTGGTTCATTTTTCGCCTCATCAGAAACGACGCACAGTTGGTCCAGTATCCACTACTGCATCATCAAGTAGGTTTAACCAAAATAGCTGCTGCCCATTGCCAATATGCCCACATGATACTCTGGATGACACTGTAAAAAAATAAATCCCAAGACACCAACAAAAAGTATTTATGTATAATAAAAATTCAGCAGAATAAAAGCATATGAGAAACCGAAAAGTTGCGCATGATAAATAGATGTTAAATTACGTCGTTTTTTCTTTACAATGAAGTTCAATAGCTTCGGCTTGAGCCAAAAACCTTGGTGATTTGTTGTCGCGCATCCAGCTAGAAGTGTCCATACATGTCAATGTAACCTGATATAAAAAAATAAAAACACCTAGTTAGTTAGATACTGAAATTTCATAAAAATACACAAAAGATATACTATTTATAGATGATATACATACCTCAGCCATGGTAGAAGATCGAATTTTAGGTGAGAATATTGATTTTTGAGCTGGGAGACATATGATCGATTGAGATTTGGTGTTTTAGGGTATTGTTTTTTAGGGTTGCAAAAGGATATACGTAAGAATGGGATGAGTTTGGCTAGGTTACGGAGTAAATAATTAATTTTTTGTTTTTTGTTTTTTTGTTTTTTTTAGTTTATAGATTTAGCTTTGCAAAATGTAAACAAAAAATTGTGTTGCTCTAGTGGTTGGCTTGCTTCTTAATGTTTAAAAATTTCAAGTTCGAACCTATGCAGCTTCAATTTAAAAAAAAAAAATTAATCCGGATTTTTTAAAAAATTTAAAAACGAAAAAAAAAATCGGATTTATTTAATGATGACATGGAAAATGCAAATAAAATAAATTTAAAAAATTGCTTACATGGCGACAATGTGATGACATGGCTGATAATGAATTACTGGGCAATGACTGAGCAATGAGGTGACATATTCTTCAAATGCCTCATGTTATATATATATATATATATATATATATATATATATATATATATATATATATATATATATATATATATATATATATATATATATATATATATATATATATATATATTGTTTTGTTCAAATGTTCCCCCCAGTACCATTATTTAGTTCCCAACACAGATAATTGTTTAAATGTCAACAGAGGCATGTTACAGACCATTGAAAATAGAAATTGTTTTAACATCACAACCAGATTTCTAGTTGGCCATCCAAGTGTGTCGCACACAAATGTTTGTGCGGCGGTGTTACTGCTGCTGTTGTTGTTGTTCCTGAGTGGTGGTGGTGGTGTCATCTTCCTGCCTAGAACTAGATGGTTGGCTGATGGTAGACCCTGGTGATGCATTGGTGCCAAGAGAGATACCCTGCTGAGCTGCCAAACTATCAAACAAGGGAGAATACCTTGTCCAATTATACTCATTATTCCTTCCTAGCTCCTCAAGTGCAGCCTGCCTTCTCTCAATCTCCCCCAACTTTTGGTAAATCTCTAGCACTTTGGACCTATGGGGTCTGGGGTGGTACTATCCTAGCAACACCAGGTTGAGGATCCTCAGCATTCAACTTTCCATCATCATCAATCAACTCCCTCAGAGTGGTTTCATTTAATCTCTTGCAAGTTGTGGGAGTGGAGTAGCTGTTCAAATTATCATCAGATAAAAGCCTCATTCTCTTAGCAATCCTAGTCACAAACTGCCCCATAATGATCTTGTTCCCATCTTGTGTACCTTTACCTTTTTTCTTCATCCACATAGCTATCACCCAAGCTACATTGTCATACCTCTCATTGTTCCTATCCTCAAACATACTCATCAACTAAAGCTCATTTTTCTGAATTTTGTCATACCCTGTGGTCCTTTGACAAACACTGTAAGCAATTATTTTCTGTAACAACCTTAGGACAGGGCTCCTAATGCTATTACAAGCACTCCTAGACAACCTCAGCTCATCCTCAGTACTTATCCTGCTCCAATACTCTTCTGCCTTAAAATCCCCTTCATCTCTTAGCTCACTTTGAAAATAAATCTAAAAACCTTCTTCATTCAACTCCTCAGATCTGTACAACCCTAAGTACCTAGCAAATTCCACCAGACTGACACTATGTGCTCTACCTCCCAACCTATACTTAATGATATTCTTGATGCATATCTCCTCCTGACTAACATTCTCATCCATCTGATAAGTAGAAAAGAATTCCTGACACAACTCCTTGTAAATCACCTCTTGAAAATTGAAAGCTCTCTTCTATGCCTCAGACACAAACAATTCTTCATCTCCTCCAGCTTCAATCAACTTGATCTCAATCATCTCTTCAACAGTTTCACCATATCCCATTTTGTTTAGAAGATCCCAGTCAACAATACAAGGAGAGTAGATGTCCTTGGTTACCAACCTAGCCAGAACCTGATTGTACTTCTTCCTATTATCCTGATTACACCCTCTCCACTGCAAGTGCTCATGGTTAACCCTGCCAAGCAATAGCTTATCTATACTCATAGTAGGTCTTTTTCTTTTGCCCCTAGAAGTAGAAGCTTGCATATTAGTTTCTGATTCTTGCATACATGCCATAGACACAGAATTATTAGCTATTAGTGCAACAAAATATGGTTAAATCTCTCTCAAATTCTAATCTTCAAACACTCTGTTTTGAATTCAGGCAACAAGTGTGGCGTACTTGACAACAAGTATGACGTACTAATTAGTTTAAAATGTAAGTACGGTGGTCCAGATCTAAAAACCGGCGCACACAGCATTTTGGGCGCGAAATTTTTGATTCTAAAGCATCATGCCAACAAAACTACATTTTCAAACTTATTCTTATAGTTTTTCTTCACTGATTTCCAAAAACACCTAAAATAAGTTCTTATCATAGGTTTAAGCATTAAAAGTATCATCTCATAGTTTCTAAAAACATTCCATCTATAAACTCTTTTAATATCTTATCTCAATCTCCCCTAGATAAAATAAGCATATCCCAATTCCTATTCTTCGAAAAAATAGTGATCGAGGCCAAACCCTAACCCTAATTCGATTCATTCTCATGCAAAACCTTCATCTGTGTAACTAGATAATCCTAAAAGTTATAATTATCTTCTAACTAATACATTTATCAAAACATAAATCTAAAACAAAATACACAAAATATTAACCCTAAAATACGAAATAAAATTGTAAGAAAATAAAATAAAATGGATAAACATACCGAAGACATGATAATGTGGATTGATTTTTCTTTCAAAGATCTTTGTGGAGAATTTTTCGATCAAAGTGTGGCGGTTTTTCTTTTAGTGTGTGTGAAATTTTGTATGTTATGAAAGATTTTTAAGTTGTATTTATAGCCCCGCTCAGAAGTGCGGTGTACTTGACTCCAAGTACTGCGTACTTGCTGCAAATTTTTCCACAGTTAACAATTTTAACTAACATGCATGCGTAAAAACGTTCAATCCACATATAATCAAACTTCATTATATTCATTCATTCATCAAAACATTCCTTAACTTTCCAGGATACAATGTTTTGGTACATTTTATTCAAATGATGAAAAATAACATAGAAAAGAAAAATAAAACAAGTAAAACAAACTTAGGAGCGTATGTTGCTACTCCTATCCGCCATCCATGTTTTTTCAAGCTCCGAAATAACCAGGTGACATGAAATCACTCAGCTGGTACTCCCCTGAAACTTTCCTTCCAGTTTTCTTAGTCTCGTAACCTCTTTCAAAGGTCCCAAATGGATCCACAATCTTAACGTTAACGTGCCACTTCCTATCTCCTTTGACTTTTACATTTCCCCCCGAATAGTTAGGTGTCCAGTCATTATTAGTTAAAGAAACGGGTAGTGCTCCAAGAAATCATACCAACTTTTTTCAAACACATACATCACGAAATGGGTTCAAATAGTCTTGCTCACCAAGAGCACGATCCAAAGCATCTTCACATTCCATATAGCTTGGATAAACAGGTCCATAGAATGGATTCCCATTCTCATCTCTTCTTGGAGAATACTCATCATCCTCCTCGTCACTATCACTTTCTTCCTCCTTCTTCTTCATGGGCACAATATTGTAATGCCCTCAAAACACACTTATCCTTTTATGTCTCATGTCCATTATAGCTCCAAGAGTATACATGAAACTTCTCCCGACAACCAATGGTACATCTCTATCAATGGACATCAAAAAGTAAGAAATTGGCAAGAATGGTGTTGGTACCAATTTGGCAAAGGACATTGAGTAAACGTCCCATAGTTTCCGCACTAGAGTGGTCTAGTAATTTCACTTTATCAATTTTAGGACTTGCTTTTCCTCTTTCCAAAAGTGCATAGATACGATATGGCATCATGTTTATGTTTGATCCGATGTCTACTAATGCATTGTAAGTGAGTTTTCCTTCCAAATGAATAGGTAAAATGAAACAACCCGAATCTTCTCCTTCTTTCACAACCTTATGCTCCTTAACCACTTCTTTAGCCAAATCATGCTCTTCCTAATTAGTTACGTCACCATCAAGTTTAAGCCTATCAATTAACACACTATCAAGCATCATTTTGTGTTTGTCTAAGTTTTTCAAGGTTTCGATAATGGGTCTTTTTCATTGAGTATTATCACTCTTTCTAGCACATCGTTCTCAAACTCTTCTCTAGTAAACTCTTCTTGTGTTTTTGCACGATTTACGGTTAGTGATGGGCCTTCATCATCATAGGTCGTTTTATAGGTTTTTGTTGTTTGTTTTTGTTTCTAGAGCTTTTTCCCATGTTGCACACATAGTTTGGGAAATCATCGAAGTTTGGTGAGAGTGGTGGCAGTTCTTCAACTGAGAAATTAGCTACCAAAGCATCTAGCTCTTCATCCTCCGAATCATACACAGGTGGTTCGGACCAAAGGGTTATTAGGCCAAGTTGTAGGTTCACAATGGCTTTAGCTTGCCTAAGAAAATCCCTACCAAGTATCACAGTAGGTTCAACATCATCCTCTTCCGGATTCACATAAAATTCGACCACATATATTTCTCCTTCTAAATTCACCAATAACTTTTTATCAAGCTTTTTGTCCCCATTAGCTAGCTTAGTGTACTTCCATTTCTTTTCAATCACCACCTCTTGAGAAACAAATTTTTTACCACAATCCAAATCAGTCACCCCATCAAAAGCATTCACACCTTCCATATAGCAAGGTGTCATGTATCTATCCCAAGTGCCATCTTCCTTTTCCATTCTAAAGAAAGTGTAAGCCTTCACCTCCTTTTGTTTTCCACTGTCTGCTATGTCCCAAGTGCTATCTCCATCCCAGTTTCCTACTCTTTCCACTTGGTCATTCTCAGCAAGAGAATTTCCCTTATCAAGACACATACGTCCAATACTCGAGTTTGGGTCCATTTCTAACATTTGACAACATAACATGAAGTAAACCATTAGTATGTTAGTACAAACAAAACTCAATGATATTTTGCACTCCAATAACATCAGTAAACATTCAGAAATCAAAAGATGGATTGGTTTAATCATAATGAACAAGATAAAAGTCTTCTGTGAACTTTTTGTCATAAAAGTGCGACGTACTTGTAAACAAGTGCGGCGTACTTCCCTTTTAATCTTGATATTGTTTCGAAAATCCCCAGGAAAGACCGACGTACTTGAGAACAAGTGCGGCGTACTTCCCCTGTTTTTAGGTTTAATTTTTTTGTAATTTTCAGGATTTCTCATAATTTTATTTAAACATATAGTCCAGATCATTATTATGCATGAACAATTAAAAATAAGAAAATGTCTAATTAACTAAATCAGCAAATATTTTTGTATTTTCGATGAGACATAACATATTAACAAATGCATCAATCCAAATACCAAAGGCACATAAAAAGAAATTCTCATGTTCTCAGCCTTGAATTTAAGCATTAAAAAGTTTTTGTTTTGATTTGTGTGGACGTATAGTCTGGACTGGACTAGGAATGGGCCAGGCCCAGAAGATAGCGGCCCACTCTACGCCTAAACCCTAATTCCATGCCCTATAAATATAGGGCTGGGATTCCCTTCTTGGGACACAACACAACAGGTTACTCTAAACCTAACTCTTGTATGCTATATCGCATCGATACTAACTTGACCGTCGGAGGTGGATCCCGGGGCTACGGCCTCGGGTCCACTCCTAACGGGTTCTCTTTGTTGACAGGTCTACTCAGGGCTCGAGAAGACGACGAACGGCCCAGGGAGAGTCGTTGAATCCAACCCGCGCCAGATTATGCATCAACAAGTGGCGCCATCCATGGGACCACGACAAGTTTTGTGCTCTCCCATCACCGGAAAGCAACCATCGAGTTCAAAAGCCGGTAACTTTAAAATATATTTTTTGATAAGATATTTTGATCTTTTTAATAAGATACTACCACATGCTACGTCATACATATTTAAAATATCGCATGGGCTACGGGCACCACGATACGGTACAATATTAATCTAGAATACCCATATATATGCGGTATATATTAAATAATTATTATAGAACTTTGTAGATTATGTTTCAAATATAATATTGCACAGCGCACATATATATTTTTTATACGTACAAAGTTGTTCATTCTAGATTATTTCATTCTAGATAATCGTTATGAATATTAAACGCATAAAATATTTGTAGTAATATTTTCAAACAGTATCTGTTTAAAATATTTTCTAAAATTTAAAAAGATATCCAAATATTTTTTGTGCATATCTTTTAAATCGGTAAGATATGTTATCATTTTAAAAGATTCAGAAGATTTTATGTAAATCTTTTAAAATTTGGTAAACACGATTTAACTATAGCCTCACTAAGTCCGCACGATCGGACCTACTATTTCTTTTAGCCGCGAATTAATTTGCGCACATAATATTTTTACGGTTGGTATGCCTGTTCGCGCTTGTTTGCACGTTCGAACAAACGCAGTCACGATAAATCTACCCGCGTTAGGCCGTGCGTTCGGACATCTTCGCAGATTAGCGCCATGAGCGCACTGAACAGGCACCACGATGCCAGTCAATCACCATGAGCGCACTGGACAAAAGCCATGGTCACGTTGTGTTCATATGCGATCATCCACAAACATTCGAGTCTATGCGGTCACGATACACCTATCTGCGTCTGTGCGCGCGATTGAAACTATTAGTCGCGGTCACGGTGCGTCCCTCCGGGTTATTGTTTTCTTTTTTTTTTATGTAAAAAAAAATCATTATTTATGAAGTTTGTAAAACCTCACGATAGGTGTCATTCGCACTACTACTTTTTTTATGTATTAATTATATATGCTATGTGCTATATATTGCTTCACGCTAATCTTTTACTTCATTAAGTTTTATATGTTGCGATTCACGGCATATACTTTTAATATTTGCATTAAGTGTTTTTCAGGATTTGAATAACTAAGTTTAATGCTCCTACAAGAGTAGCATCATCAAACTTGGGAGGCTACCAGGGTATATAATACCACTGTTTCCATACGCGTCACTCAGGTATATTCGGAAGCAGATCGTACGTAAGAGGTATTGCAAGACCGGTACAAAGACGGATTTAAATATTCGCACCATCTTGCTGCAGGGGAGACGTCCTCTGTCGGTTGTAAAGACGGATGTAATGTTCGCACCTTGTCGCGCACAACGCATACAGAAGCACGTCTTCTGTCGCACCTCCTTGTCGCGCACAGCGCACACAGAAGCACGTCTTCTGTCGCACTATGCTGCATCGCTACTGGTACAAAAGGTACGCCCTTACCCAGGATCCAGCATACGAGATCCACCTTCACCATTGTGAGACTCACAATCGCAATGTTAGTGTTACCCCAACTATAGAACTACGTGTTCTTCTTACGGGGTCTTTACTGTTACACTGTGGCGGGAAACCTAGCATATGCGCATCCCTCCCCGTCATGTAAGAACGGGTGTTACTCAGGTTACCGCGGATGCGCCTATAAGGTCGCAGATTCGGATATAGTCTAATGGGCTAAATAGGACTGCGCCTCTGGGACAACCAGTGCACAATGTCTCATTTGGGCTGAGCAGTATAGTCCGTCCCCTGTGCACACCTGAGTTGCGTACACATGGGCCATGCCGTCATGGTTGATTGGGCCTACGCGACCACGAACAGAACTTAAGTCTAGCATAACATAGCCATGCACTATGTCACACTAGACTTGGGGGGCTTGTGGACGTATAGTCTGGACTGGACCAGGAATGGGCCAGGCCCGGAAGACAGCGGCCCACTCTATGCCTAAACCCTAATTCCATGCCCTATAAATATAAGGCTGGGATTCCCTTCTTGGGACACAACACAGCAGGTTACTCTAAACCTAACTCTTGTATGCTATATCACATCGATACTAACTTGACCGTCGGAGGTAGATCCTGGGGCTATGGCCTCGGGTCCACTCCTAACGGGTTCTCTTTGTTAACAGGTCTACTCAGGGCTCGAGAAGACGACGAACGGCCCAGGGAGAGTCGTTGAATCCAGCCCGTGCCAGATTATGCATCAACAATTTGATTTCGTCTCGGTAAACATTGTGAAATTTTCCAGAAAGTACGGCGGTTTAGAAGGTAAAACCGGTGTAGTTTTAAATTTTTCCAAAGAATACGACGCACAAACTTGAAAGTGCGGCGTACACTCAGTCTCATAAAGCAAATTTTTGATTCATTTTGCCAGAAAACTGTACGGCTATGTTTGTAAAAAGTCTCAAAACACTTAACCAATTTGATTTTATCAATGCCAATCCCCGGCCACGTCGCCAAAAACTTTGATGTGTTTCAAAAGCTTTAAATTTATAATAATAATTTCACCAATTTCCTTAATATATAAAACACATGGGTAAGGTATAACCCCCGTTTATAGTAAAGGTTTAGGTAAGACCAGGTTGTCCCAAGAGATTATAGAAAAACCAAGTTAACAATTGTTTCAAAGTGAAGTCCCTAGATTGTCACTTATCCAAAGACTAGTAATTTAGATTGTTTGTTTATATGATTAAAGTTATGTTTATTTAGGCTGAGAAACATGGAAGTAAACATGTAAATGATGAGCAAGCAATCATGAACAAGACATATAAGCAAAAGATGACTGGTGATCACTCCTACAAATAACTATCCAACATATTAAGAATCCCTTTCAACCTATAATTCTCAATATATCAAATGCATTAAGGATGGTTCATAACAGAAGTATACATAAGCCAATTTTCTCATCAAGTTCGTTAGACATGAGATAAGGCATTAAAAAAGATCATGGATGGGTTGATAAACATTTTGTCCACCAATTTCTACAAGGTAAACACCAAGTTACCATAGACAAACACCTTGAAATAATACCAAAGTGATAGACCTTTTCGACCTACTTCTACCACAGAGATACATCAAACATTCAACAATGATCCAAACATAATCTCATCAATTAAACTTAAGCATAGTATGAAATAGCAAGTGCACATTACAATGAAAACAACCATATAACTACATCACCTAAATAAACATAAGAACGCCTACTCCATTATCTTGGTAACAAAACACATATCATTCAAAATAGATTTCATAAATATAATTCGTAGAAATAGAGAATTGTACCAAAGTGATTACAATGAAAGAACAAATAGTTTCACAGAGATAACTCTCTTGACTCGTTCTCCTACCCTCTGCCACAGTAATAGGATTACAATTCAACCTTGATATGGTGAACTTGGTATGAGTTCACCAATATCACCTTGTATACTTTCCCTAGTACTAGATGTTACCCCTTTTGTTGCTGCTTTTGTTCTGATTCGTAGGCCACATTATATAGGCTTCCTTGACTTAGCTTAACTCCAGAGTTCAGTAATTGAGGACAAATGATCGGCCTCGTAATGAATGCAATCATAACTCTGTATTTGTAACTGATAAGATAAGTGCGCCGCACTCCGTAGAAAGTATGTCGTACTTCGTGTAGATTCAATCTCATTTACTCGCCAAGCAAGTACGCCGCACATAGTCCTAGGACCGGCGTACTTGGGTCTTTTATATTTGTATTTTCATTCCAAGTCCTTCCTTTTATTGTAGTTGTTACTTTATCGTCCTTTTAGTGATACTTCTAATTTCCTTCTCTCGTTCAATCCTGCAACCAGATTAGTGTCAATTCTACACAAATAATATGATATTCAATAGATATATAATATATAATTGATAGAACAAATATATATAATAAGAGCGTTATCAACGCCCGTTAGCTGTAAGGGGGTGCCAGGGACCAAACGCGCAGCGTTTGGGAACTTCAGGGACCGCCTTCACCACAAAAGGAAATTTTGAGACCAAACGGGTGAATTTGAACAAGTTCAGGGATGATATGTGAAATTTACTCTTTTTTTTTTTTTTTTTTTTTTTTTTTTTTTTTTTGATAGAAAGTGTAAAAAGAGGAAAAAGCAAGCAAGAAAGAAAAAGCAAGAGGCGTTGGAAATAGAAAATGTCTGGTTAAAATAATATAATATTAAAATAGAATTAGAAATGTCTTGTTTTTGCCATGTTTGACTCTTCTTTCTTGTCTGGAGGGACGCCACGCCACCACTTTTCTTCAATCCAACTTCTAAATTACTCGCCGCTAATCATTTTATTATGTAACTTAAAACCAATTTTCAACATCTTAAAAACACTTGAATTTAAGAAAAATCAAACCCTTTGACCTTAAACTGATAATTGTAGATCTATCTGTCTAAGTAAAAAACCACTTTTTATTTGTTGATGGTAAAAGATAATGACCGGCGGCGTATGTTGGTGGTGGTGCTCATCTGGTGAGGTTGGCACATGGAATGGCAGATCTTCTTCTTAGTTACGATCGTGACATTCACCAGGTTTATCTAATTCTCTCTTTTTTATACTTAGGAATTAATTATGTACTTGTTAATATAGTATATGTTACTAGGGCACAATTTATAAAATCCCTTTTGCATAAGGTACAATGTTTATTTCATTTCTTCCTTTTAGTTATTGTATTTCTTTTGCAATTGAAATATGGTTTGGCAACAGGCTTATAGGCGCTTGAGCTTTTAAAATAAGTTGGCTTATAAAATAAGCCTTGTTTGTCACACAAGCTTATGGAGGCTTATAATATAAGTTAGCCATAAGCGTCCAAAAGCCCAAGCCCATAAAAAAGGGTTTATGGGGGCATTAGCTAGTCAAATTACTTAAATACCCTTCAAAATAAAATGGATTATCACGTAAGAGCTAGAAATATATGTGGTTTTAATTTGATGTATTTTGTGCGATTTCATTAATAAGCTACAGCTCCAACTAATTCGCTAAATAGCTTTATGAAAATATAATACGTACCCTTTGTTGTCCCATTTGGGTCATTTTGTAACCAAAAGTACCTTAAACATTGACTTATATTTTCATAATTTATACAAAAAACTTTTGAACATTATATATGTCAAAACTCACAGATGAGCTGCAAACTAACTTAAACGGGGCACAAAACCATATCCAAGTGCACAAAAAATAGTACTTTATGGAGGGGAAAAAAAAAAAAAAAAAAAAAAAAAAAAAACGTTCTTGATTGTAAATTTGTATGTTGTGATATAAAAGGTTTTGGGCGTGTTTGATTATGTTGTGAATCTCTCTCTACGGTAACCGTTTGAAAGACGGAGGGCCTATGTTTTCTCATTTGTAAACAACTATTAATGAGATGCAACTTTCTTTATTGGCTTAGCTTGAAACAGTAAAATTTTCTATGGAACCTGGTTAGAAGTGTGTTTGTGATACTATACACACACCGTTTTCTTAATTCTGGTGGCTAAAAGGTTGTTTAGTTGGTTTGAGACTGAGCTATTAAAGGTGGAAACATGTCTAAGAGAGACGGATTCTACCAAACGCATGGGATGCCAAAATCAGCAGTGTATTTGTGATTTCGTAAATATTATATAGTCGTGATGCCTAGTGCATAATCATTGTTTACGAAAGAAAAAAATAAAAATAAAATGGCAGTACATGTAAGTAAATCTGTTATAAGAGCTAGGTAATTCATAATTGAAAAGAAAATATTTGGGGACTATTTAACACTAATGCTACAATTAATTTAGACCTCGCTCTGGCGGGATTGGGTATTGTTGTTGTTGTTGTTGTTGTACTACAATTAATTTAGACACAAAAGGCATGGTCTTTTACGCTCAACCAACAACAGGAAGATGGACAACAATCAGGGGAAGTATTTTATTTTGGTAATTTAGTCTTAAAAGAAACAAAAAAAGTGAAGTAAAGCATAAATAAGTAACTTAGTTTGAAGGAACATTCAAGATAAGAGGAAACTTGTTTGATGCATAAAAGGATGTCATGAAATAATTTGAAGACTTGTGGAGGAAAGTTAAGAAGCAGTCACGTGCCATCTTGTAAGCTACACAGGCTTTTGTTGATGGTAGACTGGTAGAGAAATACTAAAGACTTTGAAACAAACGTTGAAACCTAATGGGAGGATGGATGCTTGATGGCTGACTAAATCTTGGCCTATATAGTGATTTTTTTTTTGGGTTAATGGCATGCAACTTGCTATTACATGCCATTAACCCTTTTTTTTGTTGTTGATAGATTGTCACCGTCTTGGTTCGATAGAAGGTTTTATGGTATCACTGTACAACAAAGTGGAAAAACAAAATCACTAAAACAATAATATCAGCAAAATAGGTCCAAAGCTTGGAGTTGCACAATTCGACGGCGCCATTGGCATGGCAATTTCTGACATAAGCTGTGCAAAAGCATGTACTAGCTGCTAGCTGCTAGTTTTAGTGCATATGCCAAAAGTTTGTTGCATGTGTGTTACATTGGACCAGTATGAATAATTTGAAAGATTTTTAAATGATATAAGAAGTTTTTTCAACTGAGTTTTGGTATATTAACCAATCATCCAGTTTTCACTCAATTTTGTGTTTAGCCGTTCTATCATTCATAATTTGGTTTTCTTACCTTTTGCAGGCATTAATTGCTTTAAAGAAGGGTGCGCAGTTGCTTAAATATGGTCGCAAGGGGAAACCCAAATTTTGCCCTTTTAGACTTTCCCATGTGAGTTTTTCAGCTTGTTCTCTTCATTGTTTAGGGCTATAGGGAATCACCCTATCATTTCTTGCTCTGTGTTATTGTCTATTTGTCTGATTCTGAGAGTTCTGTATGTGGCCTCTTTCTTTCTTTAAAAAGAAAAGTAAAACAAGCAATCTTATACCTAAAATCTACATGTATGTGAACCAACCATCGCTGTTAAGTATCGGTAGGTAAACGGGTGAATGGATGAGGTTTCCTTTTTAGGTTACCCGGTGAGAGCGAGTCTTTCACTCAGATGTACACCACCAAACTGAAGTATCCCCCCTGTTCCGAATCCTTTCCCTGGCCACTGCCAAGATGTTTACCTAGTGAGGTTCAAACCTGAGACCTCTTGTGAAGTTCCAATAGGTGGTGTACAAGGATATTAGTGATAAGCACATTTATTGGGATGACATTCCTGAAAAAAAAAGTGCACTCCTTGTGATATGGTAGATGTGTGCATGTAAACAATAGATTTACGTGAAAGGCACATAAACATAATACTAACCTTAAATTTTGGGTTCCTAAAGATAAACATGGCATAACATTCAAGTGGGTACTCTCAGAGTTAGTTATTAATTGAATTAAAATTTAACAAGTAATATTTTGAAGTCATTTGACACAGAGTAAGGGCTTAAATCATAAATATAGGTTAAAAGCTAATCCCAATAACCGGGTGAGCGATTGCTGGCAAGTTATTCCATGTAGTGTCTACAATAGAAACAGTTTGCATTCTCAGATTCTATTTGTTGTGTGAAGTACAGATTCACAACAAATGTTGTGACTATCGTTATTTAGGGAAAGATTAATTTCATTAAGTTTTAGATGTTTGTGTTAGGTAATTATTGTGTTGATTACTGTTGGTATGATCTAACTCAATAGAGAATCATTAGGGCGATTGCCTTTGATTTATTCAATGTGAACCTTGTAATTGTTTCCCTTTCTTGAAAAGTGCTCTGGGGTCGGATTCTAGTTGACAATCCTTATCATAGAATGAGTATTCTCTCATTGTGTGTATTTACCTATCTCTAGTAGAGCTGGCAAATCGTGTCTTAACAGGTGTTAACAGGTTTTGAGCGCGCGAATAACATAAGTTTCAAACATGAAAACGACTCGTTTAACACTTGGTTTTGGTGGTTTGAGTATGACAGATATACGTTTTATGTATCAAAAAAGTTAAATATTGAACCCTAGAATACTAAAAACAATTATTTTAAAAAATAAAAAAATTGCATAGTACATTTTTTCCCTTAACAGGTCTTAACAGGTCCTAACAGGTACCCAATTTGCCAGCTCTAATCTCTAGGGTATACATAATTTAATGTTTTTCTCTTATACATTTGCTGATTGCCACTTAATCTATAGGATGAATCAACTTTAATTTGGATCTCCAACAGTGGTGAAAGGAGCTTGAAGTTAGCCTCAGTGTCTAGAATTATTCCAGGACAAAGAACGGTGATAATTCTACAATCTTTTAAGCATAAATTAATGATGCCTTTTCTGCATATCATCATTTGCGTAACCATGAGTCAAATATACATAAGATGGAATCTCTAATATAAAGCTTCTATTTATGATTTGTTCTTAGGCTGTCTTCCGACGATATCTGCGCCCCGAAAAGGATTATCTTTCGTTTTCTCTCATATACGACAACGGGAAACGATCTCTTGATTTGGTTAGTGATGAACCTCATGTATATCATTTGTCCCATGCAGACAGAGGTGGCAAAATGGTTTGGCTAGTTGGGTAACTATGTGGTATTTGGTAAAACACAGATGTGGAAAAATTGTCCGAAAACACTTTTTTGTTAAAATAAAAATGAAATTAGTAATATATAGTTGGTCTCTTAAACATGAATAGATATGATATTTTGAATAAAGTGATTTAGGAGGTTTTATGCATTAAGATTACAATTTGGTTAACTTTTGACATGTCTGACAGTTTCATTTTAAGCTCTATCCTTTATATTACCTGTTTGACTCATTAGTAATTCTTAACCTGAATTGACCCATAATCAGGAAGAAGGGTTGAAGTTGCCACCTCTACATGCATATACATTCTGTTTCTTTTATCTGATCTTTTGGATTCTGTTTAGATCTGCAAAGACAAAGTTGAGGCTGAAGCGTGGATAGCGGGTCTCAAAGCACTTATTTCATCTTTGCAAGGAGGGCGTTCCAAAATTGATGGATGGAGTGATGGAGGACTTTACCTTGATGTATGTATACCTACCCGCAAACTTGTTTTTTAATGTCCATCACATTACCATTGTTTTATTACTAAATCTACAGATATACTTTAGTTTTTAATGTGCGTAGAACGGGGATATCAGGTTATTTAGAAGGGTTATTGTCAATACTAAAACACGCCAACAGATTCCATGTTTCTGCATGCTAAGTTATGTGATATTATGGTTAATCAATAAACAAGTAGGGTTGGATCAGTTGGAAAACCCCTTGTCTCTCAACCAAGAGGTCAAGGGTTCGATCCTCACTCCCTACAAAAGGCTGGAGGTCCTTTTCTACCTTAGGTAGAACCGGAAGCAGTCTCTCTACCTTAGGTAGGGGTAAGGCTGTCTACATATCAACCTCCCCCATACACCGTGGAAGACGGTATTGGGACCCATAACCCGTGGAAGACGGTATTGGGAGTTACTTTTAATAAAGTATTACAGTAATGTTTTTCCTTGAAACTGTTCATTTACTATATTTTTCTTTTTTTTACCTTAGAATTTAGGAAACATATGAATTTCAGTTTGTGTTATCTTATTTTACCTATTTCTACCAATACTTTTTTTAATCAAACATTAGGTTCTTTTCTAGATAGGTTCCTACTTGTAGCATATATAACATAAGGTGAAAGAACCACGCTTAAAACACAATTTCTCTGAAGAATCCTTGTATACTATAAAAAAGTAAATAAGTACAAAAATAACAGTTTTTTTTTTTTTTTTTCCTCATCTGTTTTTGGTATGACAACATTGATATATAAAGTAACAGGCTGCACATATGTTCTGCCTAGTGAAAGAGCAGCTATATTAAGGCTCATCTTTGATGTTCCTTTGTAATAAAATTTCCTTCCATGTTTGTTAAATTTGTATCAGGATAATAAAGATTTAGCATCAAACAGTGCAAGCGATAGTTCTGTTAGTGCTCTTCGAGATTTTAGTTCCCCTGACATTTCCTTTAGTTCAAATCCAACTACTTCCCCCAAGAGTTCCTCTAATCTTGAAAGATCGTATGCTTCTTTGGACCATACAAACATGCAACTAAAAGGTTCAAATTCTGATGCTTTTAGGGTTAGTGTTTCTAGTGCACCTAGTACTTCTAGTCACGGGTCGGGCACCGATGATACTGATGCTTTAGGTGATGTGTATATATGGGGAGAGGTAATATGTGACAACATCGTCAAACTCGGTCCCGACAAAAACATGAGTTCTCTAAGCACGAGAACCGACGTTCTACTTCCTCGACCCTTGGAATCGAATGTGGTTTTGGATGTTAATCAAATCGCGTGTGGAGTTCGACATGCCGCCCTTATAACTAGGCAAGGGGAACTCTTTACATGGGGTGAAGAAGTGGGAGGTCGTCTTGGTCACGGTGTTGGGAAAGACGTTACTCAGCCTCGTTTAGTTGAATCGTTGGCGATTTCGAATATCGATTTTGTTGCGTGTGGTGAGTTTCACACATGTGCAGTTACATCGTTCGGAGAGATGTATACATGGGGCGATGGGACCCATAATGTTGGCCTTTTAGGACACGGGACAGATGTCAGTCATTGGATACCAAAGAGAATTTCCGGTCCTCTTGAAGGACTTAACGTTGCTTCAGTAACCTGTGGTCCATGGCATACAGCTTTAATAACATCAACTGGACAACTATTTACATTTGGGGATGGGACATTTGGTGTTTTAGGACATGGTGATCGCGAAAATGTCTTGTATCCAAAAGAGGTGGAATCTCTTTCGGGTTTGAGAACCATTGCTGTTGCATGTGGAGTATGGCACACAGCTGCTGTAGTGGATGTTATCGTCACACAATCAAGTTCAAGTGTTTCTGCGGGAAAGTTATTTACGTGGGGTGATGGAGACAAAAACCGTCTAGGACATGGTGACAAAGAGCCTCGACTTAAACCTACATGCGTCCCAGCACTCATTGATTACAATTTTCACAAAGTCGCATGTGGGCATAGCTTAACTGTAGGTTTGACCACATCGGGACATGTATACACAATGGGTAGCACAGTTTATGGCCAACTTGGGAATCCCCAATGTGACGGAAAACTACCCTGTTTAGTAGAGGGTAAGCTCGCGAATTCATTTGTAGACGAAGTTACTTGTGGTGCATATCATGTGACTGTATTGACATCAAAAAATGAGGTTTATACATGGGGGAAGGGAGCTAATGGGAGGTTAGGCCATGGAGACATTGAAGACCGAAAATCACCAACTATTGTTGAATCCTTAAGAGATAGACATGTTAAGTATATTTCTTGTGGTTCAAACTACACAGCTGCTATTTGTGTTCATAAATGGGTTTCGGGTGCCGAGCAATCTCAATGCTCGTCTTGTAGGCAGGCTTTCGGGTTCACTAGAAAGAGGCACAACTGTTATAACTGTGGACTCGTGCACTGCCATTCATGTAGTTCAAAGAAAGCACCACGAGCCGCCCTGGCGCCTAATCCAGGAAAGCCGTATCGTGTTTGTGATTCGTGTTTTACAAAGCTGAGTAAGGTGGCTGAAACCGGGATAAATAGCAGAAGAAATGTTAAACCCCGGTTATCGGGTGAAAACAAGGATCGGCTAGATAAAACCGAGTTAAAGTTAGCAAAATCAGGAGTGCCTTCTAATCAAGATTTAATTAAACTTTTAGATAATAAAGCGGCTAAACAAGGGAAGAAGGGTGATTCATTTTATGGTCGATCATCTCAAACACCATCTTTGATGCAGCTCAAAGATGTTGTGTTATCAGGTGATTTTCGCCGAGTGATTCCGAAACCGGTTAATATACAGTCTGGTGTTAGTTCAAGGTCGGTGTCACCATTTTCAAGAAAATCTAGTCCTCCACGTTCGGCAACACCTGTTCCTACAACAACAGGGCTTTCTTTTTCCAAAGGAGTCGCTGATGGTTTGAAGAAATCTAATGAGCTTCTGAACCAAGAAGTTCTTAAATTGCGTGGGCAGGTATGCTAAATAATTTGAGAGAGGGTGTGCTGTTTTTAGGTTTTGTTTAGTACTTGTTTAACTGAATTGGTGTATATAAATTCTTATTAAGGTTGACAGCTGGAGGCGTCAATTTGATGTTCAAGAATTAGAGCTTCAAAGATCAAGGAAAAAAACTCAGGAAGCTATGGCGTTGGCTGCAGAAGAATCTGCTAAATGTAAAGCTGCGAAAGATGTGATAAAATCTCTGACGGCTCAGGTGATCCTTGTAAACGCATATGCTTTTATCTATTAGATGGGGCAAAGTAAGGGAGGGTTGGACGGGTTCTGTAATGGGTCAGAATGGATAACCTTCATGTGAATGTCAAAAGTGTCGGGATTGGGCCGACTCATCAAGACTTATCTGCACACTTTTAAATTCTATATTTTATTTACGTATTAAATTAAATATGACTACAAAAGTTATATCATAAAATTAATAATCTATTCTTTTTAAAAGGTAAAACAGTGTAGTTCTGACGGCCGAGGCGAAGCCATTTTTTGGCTTCATCTGTTACCGGTAATATGCAAACCAAAGGACACATTTTCGTATACTCAGAATAAAATTGCCGTCTCTAGGCATATAATTGCATATATTTATCGAGCGTAATGTGATTTCCTTATAATCGCCATATTCTACCCTCAGAATTTGTAGGTCGAATTATAATCTAACTTGACTTCACTTAAAATAATTTAGGTGCCAGTCTTTTGGATATTGAAATATTAACCTCTTAAGGCTCTGACAGTTGTAACCGTTTCTAATTCGAATGTTTCAAAAGATTTTGGCAACAATTTGAACCAAATCATCTTATTTTCTTATGTCGTCGTTACAATAGATTTTTTATTTTATTTTATTTATTTATTTATTTATTTTTTTGTTGTCTTTGTCTCTAAAAGCCCTATTTTTATTGCTATCGAGGGGTAGCTAAAAACATTTGACTAGAGGTAATGTTTTTAACTATTTTCCTGATCATAGTGTAACAGGAAAAACAACATATTTTAAGTTTTTGTCTTATATAAGTCAAAACAAGAGTAGTCGGATAAATGGGAAGTGTTAAAAAAAAATTCTGCTTTCAAGTAGCATCACGATAATTCGTTGATGGTAGTTGTCAGAATTATTATGAGTCCGTTTAGTAATCTATTCTTCATATGCTTAGATATGAACTGCATGTAATTATTCTGACATTGACTATGTATGAACAAATCATATTTTTATGGCCTGTTGTGAGTGTTTATGATAATTTCATCCTATTGAACAAGTCCATTTCGAGTAATGTTTTATTTCTAAACGGCTAAAATGGCAAACAAAAAGCTTAACAGGAAACAATTAGATCAGGTTGAAAGTTTCCCAGAATTTATTTTCAATTCATAAAACATCCTTGCATAAATAACTGTATTTTTTTTTCTTACTAACAAATTTGTTTATGCCGCGAATCCTCTTGAAAGAGGGGTGCCTTCGGGAACGCGGACACAGGTGGTGCATGGCTGTCGTCAGCTCGTGCCGTAATGTGTTGGGTTAAGTCCCGTAAATCATATTTGATATAATATATCTATTAAAAAAGTTGCTTTAGACAGGTGTTTCAGGTCAACCTGAGACAACCTATTTCGTTCACAACCAAAATTATCAATTTTGACCCGTTACCAACCGCCTATTTTTTGCCAGCTATGTTGTGTGTACAATAGTATCTCATTGGTTCTATATTGATTACAGCTCAAGGATATGGCAGAGAGATTGCCACCTGGGTCCTATGATTTTGAGAGCATCAGATATGCAAGTGACTTGGACCAGAATGGTCATGATGCTGATGTGAATGGAGACGACAAGTCGATATCAAATGGATCATTAAGTCCCACTGAAACGTTGAAGAGAACCTCAAAAATTGAGGAACCTATGCGGTATAACAATCGTAGTCCGGAATCCAGGATCTCTAACGGGAAAGATGAATATCCAAATGGAGATGTGAGAACTAATAGTTACAACCCTGAGCCTGTTGAAAGAAAGGGTTCTGTTTCTCCACAAGATGAGAAAGGTGATTTTAAACCTAGGATCCCGGTCTCTTCTGTTGCTCCTACAACGACTGCAACTACTACTACTAATCACGTTGAGGCTGAATGGATTGAACAATATGAGCCAGGCGTGTACATAACTCTTGTGGCTCTACGTGATGGGACTAGAGATCTCAAAAGAGTGCGCTTCAGGTATAATTTATTTTTCAAGAAGTTATAATAATCAGATGTATCCGCCCAATTTATTATAGTGGTTTCAAAATGGGTTGGTAGGACGGGTTGGCTAGCATAGTAGCATGTAGTAACAAGTATATATATATATATATATATATATATATATATATATATATATATATATATATATATATATATATATATATATATATATATATATTAGTTGTTATAAATAGCATTATTACTGTATCGGCCCATTATTAACTACACGGGTTGAATTTACCACGACTAGATTTACCAACGCAGATGATACACATATAATCATGTGTATCTTTGTAAACATGAGTAAGTGTTGATTTAGAGGGAGTGAAATTCTGAGGATCGGACTGAAAAGCCTTGGTATTTAGCATCTTCAAGATACTTCCAAGGGTTATCATTAATGAAACCTTACACAGTTTCACCAAAAATTTGATTAAGCCCCTCAATTCTTTTTGTGGTTGATTCGGTCCTCAATAAAGCAAAATTGCTTATATATCCAAATCATGCATAAAAGCCATTGTACAATTCCCCCTTTTTTTATTAAGTTTTTTTTGCTGGATGATGTTCTCATGTTTTTTATAGTACCTATTCTTGGTTTTGACCATTTGTGCCATGTTGGCAATCCTTTTGCAAACTAGCTAAATCTCAAACTTGTTAAATACCATAGCAAATAGGAGACAAATAGATGCATTTGTAGTGAATGTTTGTGGTTGTATTTGCAGCCGAAGGAGATTTGGGGAGCAACAAGCAGAAACATGGTGGTCTGAAAACCGTGAACAAGTGTACGAACGATATAATGTGCGCGGATCAAGCAAGTCATCAGTCTCTTCCACAACTACCGCCCGAAGGTCAGGTGAATCTGTAGCACCAGCCACCAAGTATTAAATCAAAGCCACCACCACATCCACCGGTATAATTGTTTCACGGAAACAAAAGATAGTTTACCCCCAAATTTTTTAGTCTTTATAAATATTATCTTTGTAATTTATATTTAGTTGGGGCGCATAATTGATCTTACTGAAGTAGAGTGTTGTAGCGCACATGCATTGCATAAATTATTAAATGGGTAGGTAGCAATTTGGAGATGTATAAAAAGGGCTGGTCTTCCGGAACCAGATATCTTATCGTATAACGGTTATCTTGGACCCATTGAACCTGATCCAGGTGATTTGTGATGCTAAAGAATTGGGCATGGTTCAGAATGGGTTTCGCATTTGGTTCTAAATTATATGTACCCTTTGAGTTGTATAGTTCGTTCAAGGAACACATAGTTTGGAAATGTATGGTCTTGAAACCAGTTAAGGTAATGGGTGTGAATCATAACACATACATTTTAGGTATAGGTTTAGGTTGATCCGATAATATCTTTTCGTGAGACATCTATTTATAGTTAGATAAATAGAAAATGTTTTCAATACATAATGATTACACACTAAAATAATGTGAAATAATTCGAAAAGGAAAATAGAAGTTTTATTACACTTCCCTAATTATCAAACATCATAATCTTGACCATCAAAGTTGAGTTTCATCCTTTCCATCACATCTCAAGGAGTATATTTAATTTCCATTTACCATCTTCAACCTCCCCCAACCTTCAGCAATTCTTCAAGAAACACATTATTCCTTGTTGATTGCAACACAAATTCCCTCTTCATCTCCATCTCTTTCACCATTTCTTGTTGGAAAGTTGGTGGGGTTGTAAATTGAGCCCCACATGCAGCCCAACAATCCTCCTGAATCTTCGCAACATGAGCATCCGCCACCTTCCCCACCCCCACCACCACCACCATCATCGGCGGTGAGGCCTCAACAAGCACAACAACCGAAACAATCACCAATGGTATTGGCACCACCTCGGCATTATCAAACTTATAACCCTCCAATGTTTCCAAATCAAACTCCACAAATGCCAATGGTAGTACCTCCCCAATTCCACCACCTTCCTCCAGGGATGTCACCTGCACCGGCACAAACACCGAATCATTTGTATCCAGATCATGAACGAGATTGGTCCACTGGTCTATTCCAATGTACCTCAAACATGAAAAACTGTACGTAATTTAGAGTTATTATAATCATTTTTTCCACGTAAGAAATTGTCATGTCAATCGTAACCTTGAATTTCAGGTTTGACGACGACGCTTTGTCCATGCATTACATTTGGAGAGATCGCTGAGATATTGACGGAAGGACATACACGTACGTTGCGTAAGCTTATTCAATATTGTTTGTTGCTGTAATTTCATCAACAAACATTCTTTGATCGGTATACATCCAATTGGACATTTGGAGAGTCTCCCCGAATTAATTCAACATTTGATCAGACACCATAACACAAAATCTACACAATGTGAAGCCCAGAATTTTGTGTTATAAATTCTATACACGCCCTGTTGTTGATGAAGATGTTAAACAACAATTTATATATGAAGAGAAAACCTAGTAAGACATAAAAAATAAGTTCCTAGATAACAAGTAATAATAATTCCTAATCATTCAGGTTTATTAACTATCTATGCAAACCATTATACTTGTTCTTTTAGAATACTATGTAATCTATGAAGCTTATTTCTGTCACTCAGGCTTTGTGTTGTTAGACATGATGTGATCACGTAGTTGATTCACCGTGGCTTTATATATTAAATAGCCCTCTATGTCTATTCCTCTTTTAATTGGTTTACCTTTAGGATTCTTTATCCCTCTTGTATCCCTCTGTATCACAGTAATGTGATACTTATATATGTATCAGATAACATACGATTGAAATTATGTTTATGTTTACTTGTTTCTCTCGGAAAATTGGATGCAGCATGGTATGAACCAGCGACGCTGTGTGCATGCTTAGGAGCAGCGAGTTTTGTATTCATATTCTTGTTATGGTTAACATTTCCATACACTTGCCTATATCGGGTCAAAATGAGAAGAAAATACAAACTAAAGGGAAGTCTTCTTGAGGATTGCTTGATCAATGCGTTTTGCGGATGGTGTGCCTTATGTCAACAATATCGGGAGCTTGACCATCAAGGGTTCAACGTCTCAATTGGTATACTCTTGTCCCTTCTGCAAATGTTGCTATTTTCAAGACTGTCTTAACATAAAGCCGCTAAAACAACGGATTTATAAGGCCCCAAAGGGCCAGAGGTATACCTTTAAAGCCGTCATAACCGTTTACTGAAAGTTGAACTCAATCCAACACATAAAAAGTTATCTTTATATATAGTCATAACTTATAAGATCTTAATTACCTGACTTGATTAGGCATCTCAACATCTTGAGAATTGAGACAAGCTTTTTTGGTCCTCCTTCCAGTAATCCACTATGCAACGATATCCTTTATTTTTGTGTGATTGAATAAGAATGCAATGTATCTGTTTTTAGTAAGATTAGAAATTCAGTAAAGCACTTTATATACTAATACTTAGCAGGCATTAGAGAAGAGAAAAGAAACAATAATGCACAACCTTAGCTGTTCGTGACATGAGAAGGCATTAATGTAGGGAGTGAATTCGACATCTCGAGACCATACTTCTTTTTCCTTACCATCTTAACAAACTCTACCCTCAACTACCGCAAATTATCATTCTTATACTAAAAAATCATAACCGGCATTTTAATATGCATTTACATGTTTTGTAACCTAAACATATTTATAATCATGTCTCTAATTACATATGTAGTAATAGTTATCGGTTATAATAATAATTTTAAATTATTTAGTTACCTTGTTAGGATTAACTTGTATTATGTGTATCTAAGATAGTACCTTTTATTTATTTAAAGAGGTGTTTGGCTAAACTTATAAACTGGGAGTATGCTTATTTATTATATAAATATCTTATAACTTATACTCCCTCCGTCCCATAAAAACTGTCCAGTTTGACTTTTCAGAGTCAAACTGGTTTAACTTTGACCTTAAATATTTTTTATGTGTTATATAATACTTGATGAAAAATTATACCAATGAAAAACACACTTAAAACTCAATCCATTCATATATTTTTTATCAAGTATTATCTAATACACACAAAAATAGATAAGGTCAAAGTTGAACCAGTTTGACTTTGAAAAGTCAAACTGGACAGTTTTTATGGGACGGATGTAGTATATCATAAGCTCATAAGTCATTGTGCGTGTTTGGATTAGTTTATGTTTAATAAGCTTATAAACTAATGTATTTGGTTTAGGTTATGTTGGTAGGGAATGGATCTAGTGAGCAGAGTGAGAAAAAACTCTAACAACAAAATTCAAATAAGAAAAGAGAAATAATTAAGAGATGCATCTATTTTTATGTATGCATCTTAGATTAGTGGTTATGATTCCTTCTCATTCTTCTCATCTTAAATTATATTTCTCATTTGATCCATACTCTATATTGATAAATGATTAAACGGGACACGGGTTAAGATGATAATCTAATATAAAACATATTGTATAATGGAGGAAGATTATTCCCTCCATTAAATAACTAAGACAATTCAAAAAGCAATACAACTATACATGCATGTTATGTGCTAACATGTATATTTAACACTTTCAATTAATGTAATCATTAAAACACCCTCAATGCAAACACAATCAATAAACCACGTGGTACAAATAAAAAAAGTTGTTAGATTAAATTTTAAATATTTTCATCAAACACACTAAAATATTTAACATAATATAGTTTGTTATTGTTTGAAGTTAATAGAATCTAAAATTCTTATCTTTTATAAAGTTATTGTCACGAAAGACGTATTATAAAAAAATATTGTTCGTCGAAAATTTTAATTACAGTGTATATGTCGCCGCAATGCGCGAATACCCTGCTAGTTTGTAATGAAACACGTCACATAAGCACAACCCCTATTAAAAACAACAAATTTAAGGCTTATCAAAACCTCCTTATATGAACTCATAAGTTCCCTCATATAAGCTTAGTTAAACACTTAATTTAAGCTTATTTGAGTTATATAAGCTAATAAGTTGATAAGCTCATCATATAAGCTTAGCCAAACGCCTTACGACATTTTATATACTCTTTGTAAATGATTAAATGAGTACGGTGGCAATAGTTTTGTTGCACACGTTTTCTTTTTTAATCTATTGTTCTGTAGCAAGTGTTTATATAAGGAAAATGTATTTCTGAACCTCATATTGTTATTTATATAATATCATCTGTATGCAATATCTGGTGTGTAATTTTGTCCATGGTTGTGATATTTACTTAGTTACTCATTATATGTTTTTACGAACAGGATGGCATGAAAATAAGAGAAGGGAGAGACAAGCAGTGGCAGTATTTCGATTAATACCACCAGAGGAGCAAGAGATGACAAGATGAAGATTAATAGGGGAATTTTTATAATATTATTCTTTCAACATTCAACCAAAAGTTAATTTCTTCCATATCAAATGTATCATCATAAGAGGGTTCAATATTTAGAAATTAATATTTTTAACTTTAATTTTATTTTGGTCACTTAAATTTATAAACAAAAAATAGAATAGACATAAATTATGATTCTACTTCATTCAACAATGTAATTGATAGTGTATGCGAGTTTCAGCGCAAGTGGCTAGAAAGCCGATACACACGAAACATACCCATGACAGGCCCACAAAGTAACGTCTCATGCGATTTTCACGAGTCTACAACATTACTTCCGACCCCAAGTGCAATGATGACCAAAATCGATCTCAACTCCGACGAACTACACCCGAGCCCTTCACATCTATTGTGGGATACTCTTAATTGTTAAATATTACGGAGTTTTTTTTTTTTTTGAACATAGACTTTCATTAAAAAAACGGCAAGCACTCAAAACACGAGCACCGCCACACTTACATGCACATATACAAAGGGTAAGTGGCCCAATCCTTCCAAACTATACAATTGAATTTCGATCTATTTTTTAACCAAAGAAATGCCTTCGACTTCACTTCCGCCACTACCTCCATCACCTTGACTTCTTTGTGTTGAAATACTTTTGCATTCCGAGCGTTCCATAAAGCCCACGAGCCAATCAAAACAATGCCTCTTATGATTTTTCCCTCCATTTTCCACCGTGCACGTTTTTATAAAGCATGATAAGGTCCTCATATTCGTACGCAAAGAAAGGATCTAATCTGCACCATTTGATAATACCACACCAAACACCGTAAGCAAATCCGCAGCCAACAAAACAGTGGTTTAAGTCCTCAACCGAGCAATTACACATAGGGCAATCCGAATCTGGAATGTAAAACCTGCGTTGCAACAGCGCCTCCCTAGTAGGAAGCCTATCAAGACTCGCGCGCCAGGCACAAATAGTACGGAGTATCTTTAACCAAAAGTCCAAACCAACTGCTATACATTTAAAAAAACAAAAAATAACAAACAAATTTTAATTTGTATTTTATATCCATGCCAATTTGACTTCTCAAGGCTTGCCGCCATGAACCACATGATTGACTTCTTAAGTTCTTATCATGACCAAAAGTCCATCAAATCGATTACTTTATTTGACTTATGAGTTTCTCTCTCTTTTTTATTTTATTTTTATTTTTTTTAATATTTATTATGTAAACAGTAGTATCGGTACTATTATTGATCGATCAAAAAGGTTAAAACTTGATTGCTTTTAAATCCCTATAAACACTTTGCAAGACTTGTCACATCAAGTAAAAGAAGTACGTAGTAAGAATTGTTGCAATCATTTTAATTACAAAGTTTTGCCTAGTTAAATATAAATATACACAATTATCAATCCATTATCCATGAATATGTGACATTTTGAAAAAGTAAATAAATTTCGTCTCTTGATAAGAGTTTACGCTTATAAAACTAAATTTCGTTTCTTGATATCCAATAATTATGATAAAATAATAACATATCGTGTATATATACTTTGCATGTTGCCAAGTTGCATAGGAGTTAGACAAAGAAAAAAGTGGTGATAGGGAGAGGAAACGTGTGGAAAGTAATAATAATTGGTTGTAACATTTGGCGTCACCTTATTCTTTGCAATGAATGCACATGTTAGGAAAAAAGTTATGGGAGATGGCTGAATCGTAGTGGCTACAAGAGTTGCATGAATGGATCGACCTTTATGAAAACGTATATTTTTTAAGAGATACACTGTAACCACAAAAAGTTTTTTTTTTTTAAAAAGAAAATATGTACAGAATGAAGTGTTATGTTTTAATTGGTGACTTTTGAAATAATTATTTTTTTCTTCGTTATGATTAACCAAATGAATATTTTTTATAAAACTTTTATGATTATAGCATAGCTCATACTTTAATTTTATTATAAACAGACCAAGATACGCATATAAATACAGAAATTTGGTGACAGGGTACCACATTCATTGTCAATTGAACATAAATGTGCATATCGTTCTATCTTGTGGACTCTAAATATGACCAGTTGACCATGAGACATGAAAGCTCACTCAATGATTGTACGTGCTTAAATTTCGGCTCAATTAAAGTTATTTCGACGTGCTAGAATTGAAGTTATATGTTGCAACCATCTTGTTTGGAACTTATGTTGCTTCTATTTTTTTTTATATTTTTTGACATTGCAATTGTTTTGGTTGCTTAATAAATTGTTGGAGTTCTATTTAATTAATTTTCGGATTCTCTCAAATTAATTAGCCATTTTCAAAAATAGATAGCACATTTAGATCAAGTTTACAAAATTTTCTCACATGAGGTTATCATTATAAACTTTTAAAAAGTTACCTTATAAATTAATTACTTGAGCATAAAATTGTCAATATGCAAAAAGAAATAAAGAGAAAGTTGTAATGACGATCATTGTTTTAAATTGTGTGTTTTTTGTTGGCTGACAATTATTATTGACGAATAGAGTAATATATAACCTTTCTCTTTATTAATTAGTTGAAGGTATTATAATTTTAATATTTGGTCTGTTAGTAATTTGGAAGCATTTTAGATTTAATTTTGTAATTTATAGTTTTTAAAAAATATTAATCAACTTTGAATTCACTATTTATGAACAGTAAACCTTGCTAAATAAGATTATTATTATTATTATTATTATTATTATTATTATTATTATTATTATTATTATTATTATTATTATTATTATTATTGTTATTGTGCTTTTTTTTTAATTATAGAATCACTTTAGTCTTGAAAATCGAGATTTTTTCCAGAATATTAAATGGGTACCTATCGAGTAATGCGGTGGGTACGAGTGTGGATATTCTAAATGGGTACGAGTACAGGTACATTAAGGGTGTGTTTGGTAAAAGTAACAGTGAGCTGTGAGCCTGTGAGCAATGAGTTGTGAGTAATAGCTGTGAGCAGTAGGTACAGCTCACTGCTCACAACTTATTAAATAAGCATTGGGAAAATGAGTTTTCCTAAAAAATAGCAAAGCTCAGCGCTCTTTTGCCAAACGAACAATAAAAACCATAAAGCTCATTTCTCACCGCTTATCGTCCCAAAAAGCTACGCGCCAAACATATCCTAAAACCCGCCCCGAACCCAACTCGTTGCCATCCCTCATTACAATTCAATGTTTTTAAAACAGGTTTCAATTGACCCGGTCGAGCCACCGGGTCACAGTTCAACCGGGTTTTTCATTCAAAACCGGCTTCCGATTACCCGACTGGTTCACGGTTCAACCGGCCGGGTCAACCCGGGTTTTAAAAAACTGTTACAATTACACAAAGTGATGAAATCCATATTACATAAGAAGTCGAATGAAAAGTTTTGAATTACATTGTAATTTAGAAGTTTATACTTTAAAACATTATTATTATTATTATTATTATTATTATTATTATTATTATTATTATTATTATTATTATTATTATTATTATTATTATTATTATTATTATTACTTTTTTTACTATAAATATCACTCTATTAGAAACTCGTAGAATTTACAAGAAGTTAGTGGGAAGCCGAGATATTAACTGAGCCCCCACTCATCTAGCTATAAAAAAGCTAATCATATTAAAAATATGAGCAGCACGTGCTCCAATGTCATGGGTCATCGAGAACTTTCGGATTCGCTTCAGTAAGATCACTGCATCCTTCTCAAGTTCCCTCAAATAAGAGAAAAAGAAGGGGATGAACCCATATACAATATTCACGTACTTAGCCTCATACTTAACGCGTATATGTTCTGCAGCCTCAATCACCGCACGACCCGGCACAAAATCAGTCATACTAGTTTACGTCAAGGGCGATGACCCAGTCAAATCAACACACACATCAAGCCCTCCGTCCCACGAGTAAAGCAACATATCAGCTGGACGTAAAGGTTTGTTCCTTTCCCTACAAAGCCCAATATCAACCTCTTTACGAGCCGAAATCCCCGACCGAGAACATATGTCAACAAGAACATCACATACCACGTTATGCCGATGTTTAATACCAATAATACCAACACAAGATATAGCATAATCCCCATAAATATCCCCAGTAAAGATCCTTGAACAAGCTGAGCACGACATCTGAACAGAGAATATGAGAACACCTAGCCGATAACATAACACGCACCGGTAGGTCCTAGCATTCATAGTTTGTCCAAAACCAGATATCGGAACCACCCTAAGCCTGTCCGATGTATAATCCTCCATTTGCGATTTCCATTACGACATTTGTTGAGTAGATAAAGAAAATGTAGATTCGGCTGTTTGGGCAACACGTGTGAAATATAGATCTGTCAATTTCTTCATAAGTTTGGGGACAATGATCTCACATGAAATAATAAAATATATAACACCATTATTATTATTATTATTATTATTATTATTATTATTATTATTATTATTATTATTATTATTATTATTATTATTATTATTTCAAATAATGTCAAAAACCTAAGTTGCATTATTCGGTCTCTTTACGTTTTAATAATCAAAAAATATAAAAACACGTTGTGTAAAACTACACTTGATAAGTTTTTAATCGAGAAAAATTGTTTCAACAACGTACTGACTACAACATCACTTCAGGTATGAACAAACACAATACTGACATTAGTAAAGTGATCAAAGAACTCAAAACCTCATATTTTTGTGTGACAAAATATTTTTACAAAAGTATTTTTGTAATTAAAAAGAAATGTTTTATTAAAGAAAATAAATTCGAATTTCAAATCTCTCAACAGATATTTTTCCCGCCGAAACCAGATAAGTTTTTCACCAGATAAATTTTCACGACATCAGGACAAAAATAGGAGCGTCTTAGGTGACGGTCCCCTAAATGCCCAGACGGTTCGTTATATAAAAATGAGACCGTCCCCCGCTCCTCGTGGTGCCTATAAATATTGTACTATTTCACACAGAAAAATTAGCCTCTTTGCACAAAAACATTATGTTCTTCCTTCCTCCTTTTTTTGATCATTATAAAGTGTCGATATGTGTTTATAAGTGATCCCGTTACCCTCTATATCAAAGTACAAGAGAAGAACGCTCGTATTCGTCAAGAAACGAGGTGTTATAGATTAGTCATCACACATACACGTAACTTTTGTTACGATTATCTTCTTCCCCCAAACTCCCTCATTTGTATATATTGTAAATTTGTATATCCGACTTTTGTGTGAGTCATGATTAGGTGTGTTAAAACAAAAACGGACAAAGTGTAAGTCCGTGAAGTGGTGTATCTAGATTTAGACTTTCTGTAAGCTTGTGTGTCGGTGCGTGAAGACTTAGACTTGGTGTAAGTCCATGTGTGAAGACTTGGACTTGGTGTAAGTCCGTGAAGTGAAGACTAGGACCGGGTGAAGGTTCGTGAAGACTTGGATTGGGTGAAGATTCAAGTGGACTAGGTGTACATCCGTGTAGCCACATGGGTTTTTGTTTAGATTGGTTCTAGCTAGTATTAGGATTCGGCATTCCGCTTAGTGTCGTTAAATTGGTGTAAGCTTTGGTGTACGGTTTGCTCCGCCTAAAGGGAGTGTGTTGAGATAGTGATTGTGAACTCTTGAGTGTGGTGCTCGGGGAGTGGAGTAGGGTGAAGAGTGAGCTTCGTGCCGAGCCATTATAAATCTCCGTGTCTCGGTTTCGTTGTCTTCTTCCTTTATCTCGTGTCTTTACTTTATTTACTTTACATATTATTATTGTGTTAATGAATATCACATAACTTTGAATCAAACGGTTTTTCGAAAAGGAATTAAAAGTTTATAAAACTTAATTATAAACGGTGAAACTATTCAACCCCCATCCCTTTCTAATTTCTACAGTTATTATTATTATTATTATTATTATTATTATTATTATTATTATTATTATTATTATTATTATTATTATTATTATTATTATTATTATTATTATTATTATATTAGAAATTAATATTATTATTATAAATCACTTTATTATTATTACACATCACTTTATTATTATTATTATTATTATTATTATTATTATTATTATTATTATTATTATTATTATTATTATTATTATTATTATTATTATTATTATTATTTAATAAACCATCGCTTTCATTAGAACCATGAAAAAATTACACAAAATTGGAGGAGAGTCTAGACATAATCTGAGTTCCCACTCCTTTCTGAATACAAAAACTAACACGATGAAAGATAAAAACACCACTCTTGCTGTCATTTGAGTGGTTGATGGCAATAGACTTAATACGAGAGAGTGTATTCAAAGCTTCCACTTCAAATTCCCCAAACGTAGAAAAAGTGTATGGAACGGATTTGTATCCATTGTCTTCACATTTGGACGCATACTTCTTCTTCTCCACAACATTACTCAAAGCTACCCCAGGAGCCCATGAAGTCACCCAGTACCAACAAAAGGAGAGACCCAGTCACATCCAAACAAGCATCTTTACCCTGGAGCCAATTGAATAATAGTAAATCTGCAGGGCGTAGTTCCCTTCCTTCCTATGAAAGAAACCCCATTAGAGCCTCCTTACGCACCATGATTCCTGCCTTGGAGCATATATCAACAAGGATATCACGTACCATATTATGCCTAAACTTTACTCCCATTTCACTAGAGCAGTGGACCGCGTGATCTCCCTATTGGTCCATACGATGCACATTATAACTCAGGCATAGGATACCTTTAGAGAACATAGGGATCGTTAGCCTGTAGCAAAGCACATACCGAAATTGGCGAGGATTCATCTTCTGCCCCAAACCGTCAATGGGGATGGTGAAAAGAAAATCATGTGCATGTGGGCGTGAATACTACTGAGAATGGCCACCTGTCTTGGACTTAACGAGTACTTGGACACAAGGTCTTTCTCAATGACATCAAAGTAACACTTTGCTAAAGTTTTCATCATTTGGGGGGCAGGAGCGCTATCGATGACAGAAAGAAAGTTTGTACTGCAAGTGGTGTTGAAAGTATCAAGAGCATGCTGAAATGAAGGGCCATGGGAAACAATGCCTTATTTGGTCAGTATCTTATGCTGTAGAGCAATCGTTTGCATGCGAGAGGCAAGAAAAGCATATTGGATGATATCTCCCACTGAAAGGATGCCAAGACCACCAAGATTTATTGGGAGAGTGGCAAGCCGACACTGCCAATCACCAAACCCTGGCCCTAAAGTAGTAATCATCTTCTCTAAAGTGGCACGTAGCTTCTGATCGAACTGAACTTGGGCCTCCACCAAATATACGAGGGAGCATGTCCTCAAAGCGTAAGATAATCTCGCTACTCCTGCACAATTACGCAAAAGGAGAAGCTCACATTTAGGATCATTAAATTTATTGATTGCCTCCATTAACGATATGGTTTTAGAAACCCTTTTTGAAGCCAAGTCCTGGCAAAAACTTACGTCCAAGCTAACAGAACCACTAAGAAGTTTGACACCATTGAACGGGCGAGCGATATTCGTAGGAAACACACCCTCTACTCTACTTCTAGGATCTTCTACAGGCCAGAAGAGTTCTGTCGTATCAACATTAAAAAACAAGCCACGAGCCGGGCCCTTTGTCTTGATGATGTCAAGTGCCTTGGCAACCGTGATGGTATCTCCAACAATAGTACTGATGAGGCGAAAAATGATCCGTTTTTAGGGGGTCATTTAAGCCCGAAATTGAATTTATTTGATCAAATATTGCCCTAAATCGTTCCTTTTGTGATTTTAGATACTTTTGGAGTGAATTCTGGAAAAGGAAGCATTTTGGACATTTTTGGAGCATAAAAGTGAAGAAAACGGCAAAGTCTTAATTTTCCTTGCTGGGAACAGTACATGACGGCGTCACAAGATTCTACACATGACGGCGTCAAGAGTAAAACAAGAGGTGAAGTGGATAGAGTCCGTGACGATCCAGAGAGTTTTACACTAAGAGGCATGACGGCGTCACCATAGGCCGTCATGGTCCCATTACATGTGACGGCCCAGAGAAATTTTGCACTTGACGGCGTCAGATCTGGATTTAGGCAATCCGATATTACTATGGGCGGCGAGTTGACGGCATTAGATATTTCTTCTTGACGCCGTCACGATGGAAAATCTATATATAGTTTTGTAATTTTTATTCATTAAGAGAGGACAATTAGAGGGATAACTTGGAGAAACCCTAGCACGATTTTTACAGTTCTTTCAAGGGTTTTTACCCTTTGAAACCTTTCATGTTCAATTAAGATAAGTATCATTTCAATTCATTCAATATGTCTATGTGTTGTTTGAATATATCTTACGCATGTCTTGATTTTAACATGCTAGGCTAGATCTCTTGTGTGTTTGCTTAGATGTAGTGAAACCTAGATGTTGATTATGGGTTGATTGTTTGTTTATAGTTGTTACGGATGAATGATTTCGATGTTAGGCTTAAGAAAACTAGCAGACTTCCATAGGGTAACATGCTTGAACGTCTTAAGAAATATGAACCAATCGTACTAGGTTTTTATGGTTGTATTTAATGCATGAGCGAATTCTAATGATCCCATGTTAGGAGCTTCTTGCAGGCTCGACATAGGAGTGAAGTAGGAGCTTATAGAGTTGGGGAAGTACGTACGTCACCACACGAATGGTATTAAGGAATATAACCCATCATCCACGCAATTGTAACAAACTATCAACCTGTAAAAGATATCTAGGGAGTAATGAAATCTAAGTAAACACAATTTTCCTCATTATTGTTCACACCACAAGTTTAATTAGTTTTATTTTCATTTTTGTTATTTTATTTTGATTGCATCTTTAATCATTGGGTTAGTTGACTAGCAACTAATTCCGCCCACTCTTTCAAAACCCGAGATTTTAATTGCTTTTCACAAAATACAAAAATACAAAAAGAATAATCCCTCACCTCTAGACTTAGTTTTTAGGCTTTCTAATCCTAGCGACACTATTCCTGAGTTGAACGATCAATCCCCTGGTACTTGTCACTATACTATACTACAACGATCAGGTTCACTGCCTGGTGGGGGTTGTAAGCTTCTCGAGATCCCTCGAGAGGTAAAGCCTGGTGCAATTCCCACGCATCAAGTACCATCATCAAGGTACCAAGCCTGAAGAGTAAGCTCGCAGGACTGATTAATAATATGAACCAAAGTGTGCAAAGCTAGGGCAAACAAAAATGGGCTTAACGGGTCCCCTTGTTGGACCTCTTGGCATGACCAAAGGATAGAGTCTTCATAATAGAGCCTAGCAGGTCATGCATAACAGAACTCAACCCAAGGGGCAATAGAAGGGCATCGCACCCTAACTTCCTGAAGTAAGACGCTCCTATCAACAAGGTTTAAGGCATTCTTAAAATCCACCAAAAGCATAGAGTGTCCAACTTCGCTACCTTTAGACTCAATAAGCCTATTCACAAAATGGAGAACGACCTCACATCCGCCAGGAACACCAACACCAAATTGAAAATCCTGTAGATAAGAATTCATAGAATTACCAATAGATGAAGAAGCTACCTTAGACACAAGCCTTCGCCATATGTACCAACAGCAATAGGGCGTATACCGCCGCCAAGCTTAACTAAGGGAGTTAAAGGGGCGCTAGCGATATACTCCCCTAGTTGAATAGGGCGCTTTCCACCAAGGAACATGTTAACAAATCCAGTAATAAACCCAAGCAAGTCATCAGCAATAGCGGAAGCCGCCCGTCCCAATATATCCATAAAATCTTGTGCCCGAAGTCCATCACGACCACATGAAGTCCCTTTAGGGAAACTACAGATCCTGTTAAACACCAAGTCTTTATGGACAAGGAGGGCATCCTCTTCAAGGGACGAAGAGGAAAGAGTCGGAGGGGGGGGGGGGGCATACATGTGTTTGGCCTCGAGCTCAAGCAAGTTGTCAGGGATAGATGGGGCGACACCAGAACACGTAAGCACCTTAATAACAGCACTGAACTGCCCATCCCCCAGTTTATGCTTACATTGAACCAGGTTAGCTCCGCATTGATCCTTAAATGTCTTCACCCTGCTGGCGGATGGAGCCCCTTCGGCCAAACGATCCATCACCAAACCAAATCTGTCTACGAGATCCCCCCATCTGAGAATTGCACGAGATATATAGTCAAGTTGTCAATGTTCTCTCTCACCAGATTTTCGTTGAGCTCTGTAAGTTGGCACAAAAGTAGACAACACGCAAGTTGGCAGTATAAGGAGTTGTACCCACGCAGATAAGTCCCCTGGACACGCAAGGAACTTATCCAACGCACTACAAAAAAGCTTAGCAAATCCGAGACGCGCCCTTGATATTTGCATTAACACCCTAGATCGCCACTTCATCGAAACTAGGTGCGAGAACAACGTCACCAGCTGCATGTTTGCAATTCTTGCTAAAGGTGTGAGTGCAAAAACACTCACTACAAAGCCATATACCCGCTTGATGAAGTGCGTTGTCAAATGCAGAGAATAACGAGAGGTTACTCTCAATACGTACTTTGTGAGAAGCCTTCAAAACATCAGTCTTAAAATGGCGAACACCCAAGTGGTCAATAAAATATTTCTTTGTGAACCCTTTCCCATTCCCGCCACTACACCCCTCATGTCCACGTAAAGGGCAAGATATCCGAAAAGTATCAAGGCTAGCCATGAAAAAGAATATAACTATAACTAAACTACCTTGCCAAACCAGGCCCACACCACAACGCCACGTGAGGAAAAAAAACAAAAAGGACCAAAAATTGTGTGGCAAAACACAAGTTGAAAAGTAGTCCAACAAACTAGGCCCGCCAGGCCCAACAATCAACTATTCAAATTTCAATTCTCACCCCAAACACAATCAACAAACCACAGCCAAGTGGGGCCCACCAAGATGGCAGAAAGTAACACAAATAAACAAAAAGCAGGACACTGATTAACAAGAGGACAAATCGCAACAGTTTTAACCCTTGGACAATACGCAGCCCCCTTTCTTCCAAAGAGCAAATCGAACTCAAGAAGATGTGCAGAAAAACAGTCCACACAAACAACCAGTTGTGGAGAACCCAAACATACCCATAAAACGCTTATAACAAACCCGAGTCTTGAACCAAGACCCTCAAAAAAGACAATACTAAAACCCAAAACTAGGCTCGAAGTGAGTCTACCGGGTGAGCTATACAAAAATAAACGAAGCCTGTACAATATGGGAGGGATACATGTATGATGGAATCAAAATGGATAGTTTAAGATTCAATGGGAATCATCTTGGCAGCTCCATGAATCGCCCACACAAACACCATCAATTGTTATTATTATTATTATTATTATTATTATTATTATTATTATTATTATTATTATTATTATTATTATTATACATCACTTTATTAGAAAAACATATGATTTACAAGAAATTAGTGGTAAGCCGAGACACTATCTGGGCTCCCACTTCTCTAGCTATAGCAAAGCTAATCCTACTAAATATATGAGTCACAGCACGAGCTCTAATGTCTTGAGTCACAGAGAACTTTTGGATCCGCTTCAGCAAGATCATCGCATCCTTCTCAAGTTCACCAAAATAAGAGAATGAGAAGGGGAGAAAGCCATATCCTAGATCCGCACACTTAGCCTCATACTTGGCGCGTTTACGCTGTGCGGCCTCAATAGCCACACGACCAGGCAAAAAATCAACCATACCAGTTTGCGTTAAGGGCGATGACCCTGTCAGATCAACACATACATCAAGCCCTCCATCCCACGAATAGAGCAACATATAAGTCGAACGTAATGATTTATCCCCTTCTCCACTTAGCCCAATATCAACCTCTTTACAAGCAGAAATACCAGAATGGGAACATATGTCAACAAGGGTATCGCGTACTATGTTATGCCGATGCTTAATACCGACAATACCAGCGCACGATTATTATTATTATTATTATTATTATTATTATTATTATTATTATTATTATTATTATTATTATTTAAATACAAAATAATAAAATTAATTATTATTATTATTATTGTTATTATTATTTATTTATTAATTTTTTTATAAATATTATTATTTTTACTATTATTGTATTAATACTAATATTTATTATTATATTCTTTTAATTATTATTATATTAATTTTTAAAGTTTTATAAAATTGAATTACAATACATTGTGAATCAAGTAAACACATCGATAGATTTCATTAATTACAATTATAACACATTCAAACTCTCTGAATTACAATTATATCAAATTATAATTCCTTCCAAAAATTGAAAATTCTTTAAAAACATTCTGTAAACTAAACACTAGGGGTGGCAATTGAGTCGTGTTCTCGTTGACTTATTCGGGTTGAGAGGTTGAAATAACCTCTACCAAAACACGACCCATTTATTAATCGTGTCAAGAAGCTCAACCCTAACCCAAACCTGCATAGCACGTGTAAACTGTTTGTGATCCGTTTAACCTGTTTGAGTAAATAGGTCAAGCAGTAAATAAGGTTGGTGGTTTGTTGATTTAACTAGTTTAAGTGCAAACTGATATAATGATCTAAAATATGATAGAAATAACATACAAATAACTAGACAACAATTTAATAATATCTGAGTTATAAACGCCTATTTCAATACTACCTCCGTCCCTAAATAAATGTCTAGTATTGACTTTTAAAGTTTTTTCTTTTCTATTTTGACCTTAAATTATTTCATTTGTGTTATGTAAGACTTAATAAAAATACATTTAAAAATCAATCCATTAAATATTTTGCATAAAGTATTACATAACACAAATAAAATAATTTAAGGTCAAAGTTAAAAAGGAAGACTTTAAAAGTTAATTGTGAACACTTATTTAGGGACGAAGGGAGTATATAATATCTGAGTTATAATCGTAATTAACTCATATTAAGTATATAACAAAATACATTTAATTATATCAACATTATAACCGAGATATATATTTTATTTTAAGAAGCTTATATATTTAAACGGGTTCACGTGTTAACCTGTTTAACACTTACTCAACCCAAACACAACCCGTTTATTAGACGGGTTGACATGTTTTGACCCAAACCTGTTTATCCTCAACCCAACATGTTTCACTTCGTGTCGTTTGTCGTGTCGTGCCGAGAATTGTCACCTCTACCAAACACCCCTTTAGTTTTAAGTCTACAGATAAATAAGTGTTTAATTTGACTTTTCATAGTCAAACTTGTTAAATTTTGACTTTAAAAATGTATATATTTTTTTATATAATACTTGATTAAAATTATACAACTGAAAAATACATTTAAAACCCAATCAATTATATATTTTGCATCAAATATTATAACACAAACAAAAAATAGTTAAGGTCAAAGTTGAACGAGTTTGACTCTGAAAAATCAAACTAGACATTTATTTTGAGACGGGGTATTATTTTAAAAACTATACAGTTACTCGGTCAGAGATTGATGGGATGTGAAACAGTAAAATCAATCAAACTTAGAGATGTATCATGTTCCAATTTCAAATATTTACTTTAGTTCATAAAAAGTTAAAAACGCATGACTTGAATATGTTTTGCATTATCTGACTTTAACGTGTACGTTTTAAAGTTTTTTCATTAGAACATTTACATCAATAACTCACATTATAACTTAACTCAGCGATAAATCATCTTTAATACTTTAACTTTAACTCATAAAAAAACACCCACAACAATAACTCAACTTAACTCAGTTTTAACTCAACTATTTTCAAATTCAACCCTCAACTAAAACTAATATCTCATGCAACTAACTAATAAAACACAACTTATATTAATACTTAAAATTTAAACATACATTAAACAAACTACAATCCCGCCCACCAACTTTTGAATTTTAAATGTTTGAAAGATCCCGCTCGGTTTTCAAATTTGAATTTTGAAAATCCCGCTCGTTTTCAAATTTGAATTTTAATTTTCAAATTTCAAAATTCCATCATCCCCTATAAATAACACACCATACAATAGTATTCTTCACAAACTCCTAAAGTATTTCCCAATGAATAATCGTTGATCAATGGAAGAAGAGGAGTTGCTATGTAACGTATGGCTTGAAGTTCACGATTCTGGAGACATTGTGAATGGACGTTCTTTTTGGAATGAAGTTACACAAAGGTTCAACGTTCAGACTCTGTGTAATGGTGTTTTATGTTAAGTATTTCCGTATCGTGTCTTTCTATTTTTCGTATCGTGTGTATTTGTTTCCTGTATCGTTTGTAACTTGGCGTAATGTTGCTTTAAATTTGAAATTGAATAAAAGGCTTAACGGCTACTTTTCCAGCAGCTATTTTGCTTAACGGCTACTTTTCCCCCTATAAATGCCATTTTATCCAAACGATATTTCCTCACACACATATCAATACTGTTAACACACACATAAAATGGCAAACGAACTAGCTGAGGTGCAAACTGTTAGCCTCGCTTTTTTATAAAGATAACGTCACACAAGTGAATTGGACTAGATTAGAAACTACAAGGACTACTATTGTCAAGTAGGCAAACATGTAGTGTTAGGAGCCTATAAATACCCCTTATGACTCTCCATGAGGGGTGTGAGAAAGTGTGTAAGCTTAACTTCATTTGTCATATTAATAAAACACATAGTTTCTCCACCTTTCTCTCTCTACTTTCTCTCTCTAGAAATAACCATGGTTTTCACATATTTCGATCAGCCTCGACCTCCGGAACGTGTTTCTTGGTCATAACAAGTGGCATCAGAGCTAACCAGGGGCGAATCGTGGTGTTTTATGGTGAAAAAATGTGTTTTTGGGTGATTTTTCTCGGAATAAGTACGTGTTTATCGAGTTAGGATGACGTTTATCGAGTTAGAACTGGGTTTATCGAGTTAGATTTAGCTTTTCGAGTTACATAAGTTTTGCCGAGTTAGGCTGGATCAACCTTATCGTTTATCGAGTAAGGATTTCACTTGGGTTTATCGAGTTAGAAACTCTGTCGAAATTTCTTCATTTTATCGAGTTAGCCCAAAGTATCTAACCTTACCGAGTTACAAGACCTTGCCGAGTTACAAGATTGTATCGAGTTAGAGATTTTATCGAGTGTGATTAATGAAGTTTTATCGAGTAAGCAAAGGTTTACCGAGTTAGGGGCATGATGAGGCAAAAAATGAACCACTTTTAGGGGGTCATTTAAGCCCGGAATTGAATTTATTTGATCAAATATTACCCTAAATCGTTCCTTTTGTGATTTTAGGTACTTTGGGAGTGAATTATGGAAAAGGAAGCAATTCGGACGTTTTTGGAGCATAAAAGTGAAGAAAACGCCAAAGACTTAATTTTCCATGCTGAGAACAGTACCTGACGGCGTCAAGAGGAAGACCCTGACGGCGTCAGGAGTAAAAGTGGTGACGACCCAGTGCATACCTGACGGCGTCACAACAAGGGCATCAAGAGTTAAAATCATGATGGCCTGCATAAGGTGTACACATGACGGCGTCAGACCCAGATCTAGGCAGTCCGAGGAACTTTTTGGCGGCGAGATGACGGCGTCAGACATTTGTTCTTGACGCCGTCACCTTCTAAACTCTATATATAGTTTTCTATTTTTCATTCATTAGAGAGAAACTTGTGTGGAGAAACCCTAGGGCCGAACTTTGTGAACCCTAGCTCGTATTTTACAGTATTTTCAAGGGTTTTCACCCCTTGAATCCTTTCATGTGCTATTAAGATAAGTCTTCTCTTAATTCAATCAATATGTCTATGTGTTGGTTGTCTATATCTTGTGCTTGTCTTGATTTCAACATGCTAGGCTAGATTTATCTTGTGTTTGCTTGTATCTAATGAAACCTAGATGTTAATTATGTATTGATTACTTGTTTATGGTTGTATTGGATGAATGATTTCAATGTTAGGCTTAAGAAACTGGCAGATCTCCATTGTGTAACATGCTTGAACGTCTTAGGAAACATGAACCGATGTGTACTAGGTTTTATTGGTTGTATTTAATGCATGAGTAAATTCTAATGATCCCATGTTAGGAGCTTCTTAGCCGGCTCGACATAGGAGTGAAGTAGGCACTCATAGGATTGGGGAAGTAAGTACGCCACCCCATGAATGGTATTAAGGAATACAATCCGTCATCTACACAACTATAACAAGTAATTAACATGTAAAAGATATCTAGGGAGTAGTGAAATCTAAGTAAACACAATTCTCCCACATATTGCTCACAACTTTAGTATAATTTAGTTTATTTTCATTTCTAGTATTTTATTTTGATTGCATCTTTAGTACTGGGTTAGTTGACTAGCAACTAATTCCGCCCAAATCCTTCAAACCCGAGATTTTTACTTGCTTTCTAAACAATATAAAAATACAAAAAGAATCATCCCTCATCTCTAGACCTAGTCTTTAGGTTTTCTAATCCTAGCGACACTATTCCTAGCTGAACGATCAATCCCCCGGTACTTGTCATTATACTATACTACATCGATCAGGTACACTGCCCGGTGGGGGTTATAAGCTTCTCGAGATCCCTCGAGAGGTAAAGCCTGGTGCAATCCCTACGCATCAAGTTTTTGGCGCCGCAGCCCAGGGAATAGTTATTGTCTAGGTTAGAATATCTTTTTATTAGGTCTACTTGCTAGATTCCTTTCTAGTAAGATTTTATTTTTATATTTTAGGTTCTCTTTAGTCTATCTTATTTCTTCGTGTTTTTGTTCGTAACTCTTCACCACCCGACATCATGGACGATGGGAACATCTTTGAACCCGTCATCCTACCACAACAAAACCCACCACTAGAACCTCTTAGGCCCCGAACCTTAGGAGAGTATTCCCGACCTAGCCACCAAGGCTACCGAAACACCATTGAGCTCACCGGAGCCAATGTGACCCCCTTGCGATCCGACACCATCCGGTTGGTGCAAAGCGGATGTGCATTCCATGAACTTCGTTCCGAAGATCCAAATCAACATCTCAAGGACTTCCTTAAAATCGTAGATTTCATAGACCTAGATGTTGCAACTAGAGAGACAACCCGATTATGCCTATTCCAATTCTCTCTACGTGATCAAGCTAGTCAATGGCTTGAACGTTTACCCACGGGATCCATCACCACATGGGATGATCTCACCACTCATTTCCTTGCTCAATTTTTCCCACCGGGGAGAACTACCAAGCTTAGAAATGACATCTTGATGTTCCAACAACGTCAAAATGAAACTCTCTATGAAGCATGGACTCGTTTCAAGGACTTACTCCAAAAAGTCCCTCATCATGGCATAGATCTTTGGCTCCAAGTCCAAATCTTCTATGACCATATCGATCTTTCCACGAGGCGAGCCATTGACCAATCGGCCGGTGGTAAGCTACGTGATCTAAGTGCAGAATGATGAGGCGAAAAATGAACCACTTTTAGGGGGTCATTTAAGCCCAAATCCGAATTTATTTGATCAAATATTGCCCTAAATCGTTCCTTTTGTGATTTTAGGTACTTTGGGAGAGAAATCTGGAAAAGGAAGCAATTCGGACGTTTTGGAGCATAAAAGTGAAGAAAACGCCAAAGTCTTAATTTCCATGCTGGGAACAGTAGGTGACGGCGTCAAGAGCAAAACCTTGACGGCGTCAAGAGCAAATCTCATGAATTTCCATGACGACCCAGAACGGATTTGACGGCGTCACGTAGGAAGGGTGTCAAGAGTAAAAGAGTCGTGACGGCCTGGAAGTATATATGTCTTGACGGCGTCAGAAGTGGATCTAGGCAGTCCGAGGAGAGTTTTGGCGGCGAGGTGACGGCGTCACATTGTTTGTCTTGACGCCGTCAGACCTGTTTTTCTATATATAGTTTTCTAATTTTCACACATAAAAGAGAGAAGTTTTGGGGAGAAACCCTAAGTACGATTTTGGTGTAACCTTACAGGTTTTTCAAGGGTTCCAACCCCTTGATACCTTGCATGATTAATCAAGATAAGTTTTCTCCTAATTCAATCAATATGTCTATGTGTTGGTTGTCTATATCTTGTTCTTGTCTTAATTCTATCATGCTAGGCTAGATCTTTTTTGTGTTTGCTTAGATCTAATGAAACCTAGATATTGATTATGTGTTGATTACTTGTTTATTCTTGTCTTGGATGAATGATTTATATGTTAGGATTAAGAAAACTGGCAGATCTCCAAATGGTAACATGCTTGAACGTCTTAAGAAACATGAACCGAGGCGCACTAGGTCTTTATTGGTTGTATTTAATGCATGACCCACTGTTTACAATCCCTATAGTTGTGCTGGGCATGGTGTAGGAGGAGATAAGAGCTCATAGAATTGGGGAGTTATGTGTGCCACCCCATGAATGGTATTAAGGAATACGATCCGTCATCCATGCAATTATAACAAGTAATTAACATGTAAAAGATGTCTAGGGAGTAGTGAAATCTAAGTAAACACATTTTCTCCAATTACTGCTCACAACTTTAGTATAAATTAGCTTAATTTCATTTTAATTATTTTATTTTGATTGCATCTTAGTATTGGGTTAGTTGAATAGCAACTAATTCCGCCCACTCTTCCAAAACCCGAGATTTTACTTGCTTTCATAAAAATATAAAAACACAAAAATAATCATCCCTCACCTTTAGAACTAGTATTTTGGCTTTCTAATCCTAGCGACACTATTCCTAAGCTGAACGATCAATCCCCCGGTACTTGTCACTATACTATAATACAACGATCAGGTACACTGCCTGGTGGGGGTTGTAAGCTTCTCGAGATCCCTCGAGAGGTAAAGCCTGTTGCGATTCCCACGCATTAAGTTTTTGGCGCCGCAGCCGGGGAATAGTTATTGTCTAGGTTAGAATCTCTTTTTATTAGGTCTACTTGCTAGATTCCGTTCTAGTAAGATTTTATTTTTAGGTTTTCTTTAATCTATCTTTTTCTTTGTGCCTTTGTTAGTAAATTAAATTCATTGACTATTCCGTTCACCATTATGGAGAACGCGAATCCACCAAGTCCGACACTAGAGTTTTACCAGAAAAAATATAATTACACCAGTTTGGATATACCAAGATGGACGAATGAAATGAGGAGGACAGGATCTTATATTGATTTTATTGAGTACCTTGAGAAAAGAGGCCAAGGGCATAAGACTTTTAAAGGATTCACCTTAGGAGCTCCATCAACCCCTCAAAATGCCTCACTTAGTGAAACCTATGCACCATATGAGCCTTCACCTAGGATAGTTTCGTATGAGCCACCTAGCTGCATGTCATGGTTAGGCCCTACAATAATACAGGATGAACACATAGGTGACCTTGATGTGATGGAGAATGTATCCAAACATGATCACATTGATCAAAAAGACCTAGGTTTTATGATCGATGATGATGAATCTCAAGAAACAGATGATGAATCTCTTGGGCAATTTGTATATAGCAGTCAGAATATTGAAGATGATCCTTATGATTCGGACATAGAAGTTGAGATGCCTAGAGAAGCACGTGAGATACTTGGGAGAATGTTAGGGCTAGATCCTGACACATGGAATGATGAGGTGAACAACATAAGCCCACAAAATACTCAACCATCATTTGAGGCACACACACCACCCGTGACTTACCCGGAAGAAGTAGAAGAAACTTTAGGAATTCCGATGGAGGTAGAACCCTTGGACCAGGCACCACTTGAGGATATAGGTTTGAACACTTGTAGTGATAACCTTACTCCTAGTTCTAGGGAATTTCCTAGTGTTGATGAACCGGAACCTCAATCTTTACACACCTTTCCATCCTTAGATATATTTCTAGGAGACAAAATAGGTTCCGATCCACCCATCAAACCATATTGTCCGAGTAGTCTTAGGACAAAGGTAGTGGACTCTAAGCCTTGTAGAGAGGAAGCCAATATAGGAGTGGAAAATGACCTTACATACTTACATCACCCATTCATGATTGATCATAAGAAACATTATGGGTTTAAACCAGGTTTATTAGGTCAAGATGGATTCCCAACTAGGAGTCTCTCGAAGTTGATAGAAGATGATCCCTTTCTAAGAGAAAATCTTAATCCGCCCACTAACCCAATTGACTTAGGTAAGGTTATGATGATAGGAGCACAGCCCTTTGAGCATATAATTCATCCACCACTCTTTCCTCACATGGCATATTTCCACCCTAAGGGTGTGTATCGCTACTTCCACCTGCACTTAATCCTAAGTGTAGGGAAAACCTCCCCTATTTCCATTAAATAAGGGTAGAGTCAGGCTCGTGACTCGAACAAAAACAAGCGCTTCTTGGGAGGCAACCCATGTTTTGTGTGATTTTATTTTGTTTGTTTGTTATTTGCTTCCGTATGCATGCTTAATTTTTATTGTTGGTAGATCATGTTTCTAAACTAAATAGTGGAAATACTTTACTTTGTTGTTTTGGCCTAGTCTTAACTCCACCTAAAGGTATTTTTTCAAAAGTTAAGTGTAAGGGGAAACCCCAAATATATTTTAAGAAACAACCGATCATGATTCTCCACAATATTAAATGAACATGTATATTCGTATTTGTTAGAGTTAAATGCTTGTATTGAGTCATAATGAAGTTTTGCAGGATTTTCCAGGAAGTAGGACCAAGTTTTTCCAGAAATTTTCCGGAAACTTAACATAAGGATTTCTGCAGGTCAATTCTGACGGCGTCAGGGGTTTACTCTTGACGGCGTCAGGAGTTAAAAATATGGAAATTTTACCGGTTTTGTTTTTCTAACGGAGTCTTATGGTTTTTGTGAATTATTAAGTTTTATAATCTCCAGGGAATCTGCAAACTTCATTCCACAAGCATTATATCTTATCTTGTTTTCTAGGATTTAGTAACTTATATAGAATGCCGCCGATTTTACGCGAGGTTGTCTTGTCTATTTTGTCAGGTTTTACAGGTTATGTATGACAAGAAGATGATTTATATTCTGGAAGGGAAGCTTTGATTGTTCGTTTTCTTGGAGGAAGATTTAACCTGGCCACCTCATTATCCACACCGAGCGAATCAGGGGAGTATTTGATTTCATTCTCTTTACTTTTTCACTTTTACATTCTTTACTTGAACATTGGGGACAATGTTCATCTTAAGTGTAAGGGGAGGATAAAAAGATGATACCTTACATATGCACTTTCGCTTGAGTTTGCTTTGTTTGATGGTAGATGTGTAATAAAACTATGAGAAATACTTGTTAGTGCAATTTTAGCGCCAAATTTAAATTTTTTTACAACATTTAGGAGTGAAACTTTAGCCATAGCAAGCGTCTCATGGATAGGAGATTGTATGACTAGCACATAACCGTATATTCAGAAAAATTTTCCACCCAAATATGTGAGGTTCGCCTTTATATTTGATAGGAAAAGCATTTATTATTAGTGCTTATGAGTGTACCGGTAGCATTTAGATTCTAGAACTTGCGTTAGTGATGCATCCCGAGACTGCTAGTGAGACTACATTCATGTGGTAGGATTTACTACATGATAAGAGGCATTAGGATCACCCTTGTGTTAAACCCGTATTATAATTACTTGACCATTTAAGTCATATTACTTGGCTAGTTAAGTCAACTAATTTTCCCACACCCTTAGCGTTGTACTCATTTTTAGTACACGAAACCCCTAGTACACCCCTCCGAGCCTATCTTTTCGTTTCTAACTTTAAGCATCTTACTTAAAGGAAGAATTTGTTACACCCCACTTAAATGTACACCCAAATCGCCTTAGCCTTCCGTGTATGCGCTCATTTTTAGTGCATTATTGTTATTTGTTAAACCCTAAGTTAACTTTCTAATTGATTACATGGTTGCTAAGTCGAGTCATATCCTTGTACATATTGTTTTGGGACGATTGGGACTCATGGGTAAAGTACTTATTTTATGGAGTAATGAGGAAGAACATAATATTATTACCCCATGTGTACGTTAATCTTAAAAGTGCTCCAAGTGTTTTGATTTTCTTAATTCGAGTCATTAGTCTAGTTAATTGTAAAGTATGTAAAGATTCAAGTGTAAGGGGAATGTTCATTCCCTATGATGTATTATTTTGGATGGTAGGGTAAGAGTGTATGGAAAAAAAAATCGAAAAAATCAAGAAAAAGAAAAAAAAAATAGAAAAAGAAAGAGAGAAAAAACATACGGACTACCATCCCTTTTTATTCTATGTTCAATTTATGTTTTTGTTATTTTTCATTTATTAGCTTAAGTCGAGTCTAGTCTTGGCTTAGCAACGCCATATTGTACATGTAATTGACTAAGATTGTTAACTCGCCACCAGTAAAACTTCCTTTATCCAACAAAACCGTATATTTCATATCCATACACCTAACGTTACAACCCTTTAAAAGACCTCTTTGATAGTTTATCCTAGGTGCTTACGCCATGTGCTGGAGGTTTGATCCTTTCCCAAGCCTATGGTAATCTATTTTGCTATGACAGGTAGTGAGAGATATTTTCCATTTCCATATTGTAATCTATACTTTATTACACCCGAGAGATGTGAGTATCTAAACACTATTTGTGAGGTGCTAGTGTATGACCTCCGTGCTTGTCTTTGGTCTTTAGTGGAACGATTATTTGTTGTAATTACTTTTATATTAGTGTTAAATGACCCCTAACTTGTCTTTTGAGTAGAATAAAAGCGCATTTGCTTGAGGACAAGCAAATCTCTAGTGTAAGGGTATATGATGAGGCGAAAAATGAACCACTTTTAGGGGGTCATTTAAGCCCGAATCCGAATTTATTTGATTAAATATTGCCCTAAATCGTTCCTTTTGTGATTTTAGGTACTTTGGGAGAGAAATCTGGAAAAGGAAGCAATTCGGACGTTTTGGAGCATAAAAGTGAAGAAAACGCCAAAGTCTTAATTTTCCATGCTGGGAACAGTAGGTGACGGCGTCAAGAGCAAAACCTTGACGGCGTCAAGAGCAAATCTCATGAATTTCCATGACGACCCAGAACGGATTTGACGGCGTCATGTAGGAAGGGCGTCAAGAGTAAAAGAGTCGTGATGGTCTGGAAGTATATATGTCTTGACGGCGTCAGAAGTGGATCTAGGCAGTCCGAGGAGAGTTTTGGCGGCGAGGTGACGGCGTCACATTGTTTGTCTTGACGCCGTCAGACCTGTTTTTCTATATATAGTTTTCTAATTTTCACACATAAAAGAGAGAAGTTTTGGGGAGAAACCCTAAGTACGATTTTGGTGTAACCTTACAGGTTTTTCAAGGGTTCCAACCCCTTGATACCTTGCATGATTAATCAAGATAAGTGTTCTCCTAATTCAATCAATATGTCTATGTGTTGGTTGTCTATATCTTGTTCTTGTCTTAATTCTATCATGCTAGGCTAGATCTTTTTTGTGTTTGCTTAGATCTAATGAAACCTAGATATTGATTATGTGTTGATTACTTGTTTATTCTTGTCTTGGATGAATGATTTATATGTTAGGCTTAAGAAAACTGGCAGATCTCCAAATGGTAACATGCTTGAACATCTTAAGAAACATGAACCGAGGCGCACTAGGTCTTTATTGGTTGTATTTAATGCATGAGCCACTGTTTACAATCCCTATAGTTGTGCTGGGCATGGTATAGGAGGAGATAAGAGCTCATAGAATTGGGGAGTTATGTGTGCCACCCCATGAATGGTATTAAGGAATACGATCCATCATCCATGCAATTATAACAAGTAATTAACGTGTAAAAGATGTCTAGGGAGTAGTGAAATCTAAGTAAACACATTTTCTCCAATTACTGCTCACAACTTTAGTATAAATTAGCTTAATTTCATTTTTATTATTTTATTTTGATTGCATCTTAGTATTGGGTTAGTTGAATAGCAACTAATTCCGCCCACTCTTCCAAAACCCGAGATTTTACTTGCTTTCATAAAAATATAAAAACACAAAAATAATCATCCCTCACCTTTAGAACTAATATTTAGGCTTTCTAATCCTAGCGACACTATTCCTAAGCTGAACGATCAATCCTCCGGTACTTGTCACTATACTATACTACAACGATCAGGTACACTACCTGGTGGGGGTTGTAAGCTTCTCGAGATCCCTCGAGAGGTAAAGCCTGTTGCGATTCCCACGCATCACAGAACAATCATGGGAACTCATAGAAGATCTTGCTCTCTATGACAACGAAAGTTGGAATGATCCCCGTGATTTGAACAAAATGGTCAAGGCAATATCTTTGCCTTCGAACAACTCTAGCACTCCCGACCGTAGGATCATGGAACTTTAGGACCAAGTCAAGTTTCTCATGAAATCTTACGAAGCTCCTAAGCCTTCAAGCCAAGTGAACAAAATCACTTCTTCATGCGAATTATGTAGTGGTCCCCATGACACTCGTGATTGTGTGGAACTCCCCGGAACAGCTTTTGCGGACTACGCATCCTTGCGTACCGACGAAGCGGGAGATAAGTGGTACACTTTCAAACCCGAGCCAAACCCTTACGGTGATTCATACAACCCCTCTTGGAAAAATCACCCAAACCTTAGGTGGAAACAAAATCAAGCCAATTCTTCCAATCCGCCTAATCGTTATCAACCAAACGGTCCACCCTCCAACCGTACTTTCAACAACAATCCTTCTAACAACTATGGTAGTACCAACAATCTTGAAGGATTGATGTCTAAGTTCATGGCATCTCAAGAAGCTGGCATATCTAAGTTTGAAGCCGATTTCAAATAAAAGCAAAGCGAGATGACCACCAAAATTGACACATTGTTGAAAGTTCTCAATGACCGAGAAATGGGAACACTCCCAAGCGACACGGTCAAGAATCCGAAACTAAACGTTAATTCCATATCATCAGTTTCATCACCCACCTCTTGTCCACAATACTACTCGGTTAAATCTATGAGCACGTGTTTCAAACAAAACCAAATTCTTCAAAAGGACCAATCGAATAAAACACCCGATATAAAACCGGTCAAAAGCATATTTGAAACACCTCCTACGCAAGACCTTTACGATGAATTCAAGGAACTTCACCTTGAACGCCCCGTCATTGATGTCTTAGCCCGTGCTCCCTACTATAGTGCCCTCATAGAAAAGTATGAGAAGTTTAAACTAGGTAAAAATGGGACCGCCTTCGTTCAAAACAAGTTGCCTAAAAAGCTTGATGATCCGGGTATATTTGTTTTGCCTTGTAAGATAGGAAGATCCGAAGCTTTCGACACACTAGCTGATTTAGGGTCAAGCCTCAACTTGATTCCCTTATCCCTTTTCACCACTCTTAAGCTAGGAAAGTTAGAGGAGACGGAGGTATTGATTGGTCTAGCGGATGGGAGTATTGCTCACCCGGTTGGAATGATTAAGGATGTAGTTGTTCACGTAGGAAAGTTAACTATCTTAGCGGATTTTCATGTCCTAGACATGGTTAGTGACACTACATGCCCATTGTTGGTAGGAAGAGGATTTTTAGCAACCGCTAGCGCCATGATAGATTGTAAGGAGTCTAAGATAGCGGTAGGTGAGGGTGACACTTGGTCGGTATACGATGTTAAGAAACATAGCTATGATTGTGATGATGAACCAATACCACATTGGGTAGAGAGTAATAGGAGACCATCTAGATATGGACCTTGGATAGAAAGGAACTTTATAGGACCTCAACGCCCATTCTATCTAGAAAAAAATTTCATTGAAAAGACACATTCGGTGGAACAACTCATAGCTAGAGATGAAGAGCTAGATCCTTTTGAGGACCCCTTAGTCTTTAGGAAGATGATTGAGTTCTTAAGCGTAATGCCAATTAACATAGAGATGAATAAGTGGAAAAGAGGGGGAGATAAGTGTAAATGGCGGTGGGATAAGCCACCTAAAGAAGGTGACGGATCATGGCATATGAAGATGACTTTGTATGATCCGGATGGAGAAAAGTTTGAAAGGTCATACCATACTAAGAAAACCGATAGGAAGCTAAAACCTAAGTTTGATCCCAAAGATGTCCTCAATGAGGAACTCACCCATGTCACGTAGTAACCCATGACCTTGAGTCTAGCTACAAGACTCGTAAATAAAGAAAAGCGCTTCTTGGGAGGCAACCCATGATTTTGTGTGATTTTATTTTGTTTTTTTTATGTTATTTGCTTCCGTATGCATGCTTTATTTTTATTGTTGGTAGATCATGTTTCTAAACTAAATAGTGAAAATACTTTATTTTGTTGTTTGGCCTAGTCTTAACTTCACCCAAAGGTATTTTTGCAAAAGATAAGTGTAAGGGGAAACCCCAAATATGTTTTTAAGAAACAAAACCGATCATGATTCTCCACAATATTAAATAAACATGTATATTCGTATTTGTTAGAGTCAAATGCTTGTATCGAGTCATAATGATGTTTTGCAGGATTTTCCAGGAAGTAAGACCAAGTTTTTCCAGAAATTTTCTGGAAACTTAACATAAGAATTTCTGCAGGTCACTTCTAACGGCGTCACGAGTTCACTTTTGACGGCGTCACATGTAAAAATCTGGAAATTTTACCAGTTTTGTTTCTCTAACGGAGTCTTAAAGTTTTTGTTGAATTATTAGTTTTATAATCTCCAGAAAATCTGCAAACATCATTCCACAAGCATTATATCTTATTTTGTTTTCTAGGATTTAGTAACATTTGTAGATTGCCGCCGATTTTATGCGAGGTTGCCTTGTCTGTCTTCTCAGGTTTTTACAGGTTATGTATGACAAGAAGATGATTTATATTCTGGAAGGGAAGCTTTGATTGTTCATTTTCTTGGAGGAAGATCTAACCTGGCCACCTTATTATCCATACCGAGCAAATCAGGGGAGTATTTGATTTCATTCGTTTTACTTATTTCACTTTTACATTCTTTACTTGAACATTGGGGACAATGTTCATCCTAAGTGTAAGAGGAGGGTAAAATGATGATACCTTACAGATACACTTTCGCTTGAGTTTGTTTGTTTGATGGTAGATGTGTAATAAAACTATAAGAAATACTTGTTAGTGTAATTTTAGCACCAAATTTAAATTTTTTTACAACATTTAGGAGTGAAACTTTAGCCATAGCAAGCATCTCATGGATAGGAGATTGTATGACTAGCATAAAACCGTATCATTCAGAAAAACTTTCCACCTAAATATGTGAGGTTCGCCTTTAGATTTGATAGGAAAAGTATTTACTATTAGTGCTTATGAGTGTACCGGTAGCATTTAGATTCTAGAACTTGCGTTAGTGATGCATCCCGAGACCGCTAGTGAGACTACATTCGTGTAGCAGGATTTACTACATGATAGGATCACCCTTGTGTTAAACCTGTATTACAATTACTTGACCATTTAAGTCATATTACTTGGCTAGTTAAGTCAACTAATTTTCCCACACCTTAGCGTTGTACTCATTTTTAGTACACGAAACCCCTAGTACACCCCTCCGAGCCTATCTTTTTGTTTCTAACTTTAAGCATTTTACTTAAAGGAAGAATTTGTTACACCCCACTTAAATGTACACCCAAATCGCCTTAGCCTTCCGTGTATGCGCTCATTTTTAGTGCATTATTGTTATTTTTTAAACCCCAAGTTAATTATCTAATTGATTACATGGTTGCTAAGTCGAGTAATATCCTTGTACATATTGTTTTGGGACGATTGGGACTCATGGGTAAAGTACTTATTTTATGGAGTAAAGGAGAAGAACATCATATATTACCCCCGTATGTGCGTGAATCTTAAAAGTACTCCAAGTGTTTTGATTATCTTAATTCCTGTCATTAGATTAGCTTATTGTAAAGTATGTAAAAATTCAAGTGGAAGGGGAATTTTCATTCCCTATGATGTATTATTTTGGATGGTAGGGTAAGAGTGTATGCAAAAAAAAAAAGAAAAAAAAAAGAAAAAAAAATTGAAAAAATTAAGAAAAAGAAACAAAAAAAATAGAAAAAGAAAGGAAAAAAAAAACATACGGACTACCATCCCGTTTCATTCTATGTTTATTTTATGTTTTTGTTATTTTTCATTTATAAGCTTAAGTCGAGTCTAGTTTTGGCTTAGCAACGCCATAGTGTACATGTAACTAACCAAGATTGTTAACTCGCCACCAGTAAAGACTGCCTATATCCAACAAAACCGTGTATTCCATATTCCTACACCTAACGTTACAACCCTTTTAAAAGACCTCTTTGATAGTTTATCCTAGGTGCTTACGCCATGTGGTGGAGGTTTGATCCTTTCCCAAGCCTATGGTAATCTATTTTGCTATGACAGGTAGTGAGAGATGTTTTCCATTTCCATAATGTGATATTACTTTATTACACCTGAGAGATGTGAGTATCTAAACACTATTTGTGAGGTGCTAGTATATGACCTCCGTGCTTGTCTTTGGTCTTTAGTGGAACGATTATTTGTTGTAATTACTTTTATATTAGTGTTAAATGACCCCTAACTTATATTTTGATTAGAATAAAAGCGCATTTGCTTGAGGACAAGCAAATCTCAAGTGTAAGGGTATATGATGTGGCGAAAAATGAACCACTTTTAGGGGGTCATTTAAGTCCGGAATTGAATTTATTTGATCAAATATTACCCTAAATCGTTCCTTTTGTGATTTTAGGTACTTTGGGAGTGAATTCTGGAAAAGGAAGCAATTCGGACGTTTTTGGAGCATAAAAGTGAAGAAAACGCCAAAGACTTAATTTTCCAGGCTGAGAACAGTACCTGACGGCGTCAAGGGGAAGACCCTGATGGCGTCAGGAGTAAAAGTCGTGACGACCCAGTGCAAACCTGACGGCGTCACAACAAGGGCATCAAGAGTTAAAATCATGACGGCCTGCATAAGGAGTACACATGACGGCGTCAGACCCAGATCTAGGCAGTCCGAGGAACTATTTGGCGGTGAGATGATGGCGTCAGAGATTTGTTCTTGACGCCGTCACCTTCTAAACTCTATATATAGTTTTCTATTTTTCATTCATTAGAGAGAAACTTGTGTGGAGAAACCCTAGGGCCGAACTTTGTGAACCCTAGCTCGTATTTTACAGTATTTTCAAGGGTTTTCACCCCTTGAATCCTTTCATGTGTTGTTAAGATAAGTTTTCTCTTAATTCAATCAATATGTCTATGTGTTGGTTGTCTATATCTTGTGCTTGTCTTGATTTCAACATGCTAGGCTAGATTTATCTTGTGTTTGCTTGGATCTAATGAAACCTAGATGTTAATTATGTGTTGATTACTTGTTTATGGTTGTATTGGATGAATGATTTCAATGTTAGGCTTAAGAAAACTGGCAGATCTCCATTGTGTAACATGCTTGAATGTCTTAAGAAACATGAACCGATGTGTACTAGGTTTTATTGGTTGTATTTAATGCATGAGTAAATTCTATCGATCCCATGTTAGGAGCTTCTTAGCCGGCTCGACATAGGAGTGAAGTAGACACTCATAGGATTGGGGAAGTAAGTACGCCACCCCATGAATGGTATTAAGGAATACAATCCGTCATCCACGCAACTATAACAAGTAATTAACATGTAAAAGATATCTAGGGAGTAGTGAAATCTAAGTAAACACAATTCTCCCACATATTGCTCACAACTTTAGTATAATTTAGTTTATTTTCATTTCTAGTATTTTATTTTGATTGCATCTTTAGTACTGGGTTAGTTGACTAGCAACTAATTCCGCCCAAATCCTTCAAACCCGAGATTTTTACTTGCTTTCTAAAAAATGTAAAAATACAAAAAGAATCATCCCTCATCTCTAGACCTAGTCTTTAGGTTTTCTAATCCTAGCGACACTATTCCTAGCTGAACGATCAATCCCCCGGTACTTGTCATTATACTATACTACATCGATCAGGTACACTGCCTGGTGGGGGTTGTAAGCTTCTCGAGATCCCTCGAGAGGTAAAGCCTGGTGCAATCCCTACGCATCAGGGCATTATCGAGTTAGCAAAAAAAAAAAAAAAAAAAATGGCGGGAAAATTTGAGTAAAATTTATTATTGAGATGAGACTAAACGTTCAATTTTTACATGAAATTCAAATTTTGGTATAACGTTGAAAATTTTGGCCCGAAATTCAAATTTTTAGGCCAAAATTCAATTTTTTTCGGTAAAATTTGGCTTAAAAATTTTTAAAACTCAGATTTTTCTAGTAACCTTAGAATTGCATTTCATAGTGATTTCCAAATTATGGGCGAGAAAATTTTCCAATTCTATTTTTGGAGGGAAAATACGAAATCACTAAGATCAACGAGATAGAACTTCATACTTCACCAAAAACACACCACGTATTGCTTAAAAGATCCTGATCAAGAATCACAGTCAAATGACAAACAGTTAGTGTCAGATTTTTGTGACTCGGAGTTTTTGTACAATATTGCTTATTTGGGTTTAAAGTTCATTTCAAGGGCATGTGTACTTATTTATCTCAAAGTCTAGGGGTGGATGGATGCATGACTTTCGGAGATACTTGTTTGGGCAAACACTGGTAGATATAGTGATTAAGAGTTGGATTATCTAGTTATACCCGATGTAAGGAGCTACATTGTAGTACTCACGGGTTATAGCTATCACTTTAAGGAGTTACGTTGTAGTACTCAGTGTCACATGAAGTTGTGGAGATTCCAAGAGGTGGATATTTCATATACTGTTTGTTGGTTTGGGTATATGGCACTACCTATGCTTAAAGGAGTTACATTGTAGTACTCAGTATAGGTTCTTAGTCACACCATCGTACAAGATTAAGTCACATATCTAAGGGATGCTTACTTCACTCTCAGATTGGTTATATTGGGTTCTCTCCATACAGTGGTCATTTACTAGCTGGTTGGAATTTGAAGAGGTCGCTCATAGGTTGAAGAGAAGAGATGAGATTGTAGGAAAAGAGAGTCATATCTTAGCGACATATACTCACATAATGTGCTTCGAAGAGCTGTTATGGCTTCTAAATTGCATCAAGTACAAGGTGATTATACGGCATGTACACTACATTATGATGATTCCGATACCTCGCAACCACCAGGAGGGAGAAGAACATGCCAAAAGAAGTAGTGTTTCGTCTTCAGTGATTGGATTGATCGAGAGACTTGTACTTAACACCGTGAATGGAGAAGTAGTGTGTGTATATAAGGGCTTATCACCAACTTGGATGCAATGTTATGTGAGTTATGTTGTTATGCTGCTACCCTTACGACAACCATGTTTCTACACTTTTGAATCTACTTTATCCACTGCGAGATGAAAAGAGATTTGTCGGTTCAGGAGGGAGCAGGAAAAAGAATAAAGGCTCACTAGTTAGGAGGGAGTAATAACCTAACTAGACCATTACAGTTGAAGTTCAGAGCTACAAAGACCTTTGCCGTCAGTGTCAAAGATCATACACCGAGATCGTCGGAAGAGAGAACTTCAAGTCTGCCTCAGTATCTAGACTACAGAGACTCTGCACTTCAACAACGTCAACATAGTTTACTATTGTTGTAATTTACATTGTTTATGTATTTATAGGTCTCATTGTAACCATTCACGTGTGACGATATCTTGGAGGGAGATTGTTAGCCTCACTTTTTTATAAAGATAACGTCACACAAGTGAATTGGACTAGACTAGAAACTACAAGGACTACTATTGTCAAGTAGGCAAACATGTAGTGTTAGGAGCCTATAAATACCCCTCATGACTCTCCATGAGGGGTGTGGGAAAGTGTGTAAGCTTCACTTCATTTGTCATATTAATAAAACACATAGTTTCTCCACCTTTCTCTCTACTTTCTCTCTTTAGAAATAACCATGGTTTTCACATATTTTGATCAACCTCGACCTCCGGAACGTGTTTCTTGGTCATAACACAAATATCTATTCTTTCTCGATTATGCAAAGAACAAGAGAAGGAACTCAAGTTGGTTAACAATTTGCTAGGTGAGATAACTCGTTTTATAATGCAGATGCATAATCGTGCTCCTGAGGTCGAAAGGTTACGTGAGCTTCCTCAAGACCATCCAATTATCAGTGTCGGGCTAGAAGCTCTATTAAGAAATGAAGAAACGGATCTGCAACTTCAAATCGCCTTGAAAATGGTTAGGGAACAAGTGTTGCAAGTCTGGGAAGAGAAGTCAGATCTAATCGACAATTACATATCTATATAAATTGTATCGTTAATGAATCGTATCGTTATTTTACTATACCGTTTAAGAAATAAGGGGGTGTTTTGTAATTTTCAATATCTTGCTTTCAAAATATATAAAAGTTCATAGGGGTGAAAAGTTTTTTTTTTTTTTTTTTTTTTTTTTTTTTTTTTTTTTTTTTTTTTTTTCTTTCTTCAGAAAACCAGCCTTAACGTGACGTTAAGGGGTTAACGTTTCGCGTTAACACAGCCTTAACGCCACATGCTACAACGATTAACGCACCTTAACGTGTGTTAATCAACCCTTAACGCCCCATATCACGTTATTGATGCACATGCTCTTATGGTGTCTAAAATATACCGTAAATGACTGAAATTGGCAATCTCAATATATGTTTTCGAAGTCTAATTCTCATATATATATATATATATATATATATATATATATATATATATATATATATATATATATATATATATATGATTTGATTTGATTTCATTGTTTTGATTGTATAAGTGTGTATCCAGTTTATTCACACTTATGGTTTTGTTCCTTAATTTGGACAAACTAGAAAGGTGCCCGCGCGATGCGGGGCGGATTATTGGGTGAAGAGGAGGGAGGTGGGTGGTGGAAAGTGGTTGTTGAAGTGGTTATAAATTGTTGGGGGTGGTTATTAGGGTGGTTATAAATTGTTGGGGGTGATTGTTAGGGGTGGTTGTTTCCATAATTAGTAAGTAAAAGTCTGAATTTTTAAGCCTTTCTAATTATAGAATAGTCCCAAATACATTATATAGTAGTATAGATAGCAACTTTTCACACCAATGCTACTTGAATTCGTTGTATTTAATCAATTCATGTTATTTTTATCACCAAACCCATTTTCTTTAACTTGAATATCATTTTTCTCTAACCAAAAAAATAAAATAATAAATAAACAAAATTAAAGAGAGAGAGAGAGAGGAAGAAGTTAATACTATACAACAAGCATGTTATCGTATTTAATTTAGGGGACTACTATATTAACGGGGTCTACTCCCCCCATCTGCAAACCCTCCCTAGTGGGAGGGGTACTTTTGCAGCTTTTTGCAAATTTTTTTATTTATTTATTTTTTTATTTTTTTTGTCCAATGTTGTCCAGTTTTTTGGGTCCAAAGATTGCACACAAGGAGTGGGTTTTTTTTGTCCAAAGATTGCACACAAGTGCAGTTATCACACAAGCATAACAGCTCAGATTAACACGTAATTATCATCGCCGATTTAGAAAACCATTTTGCACAAGTGATTAAAAAGTGTTAGGCTCGGATATGAAGGTTACAAAGTGATAAAAATATCACTTTGTCATTCTTTCGGTTTTTTTAAAACCATTCGTCATCGCCTTTTTTGAATTTTTTTTGTCCAAAGATTGCACACAAGTGCAGTTAGCACACAAGTGCAGATTGCACCCAAGTGCACAGAATAGATTGCACACCAGCATATTGCAACCAAGTTAGATTGCCCAAGTGCACAGATTGCAACGAAGTTAGATTGCCCAAGTGCCCAGATTGCACCCAAGTTACACATGTTTCACAATTATCACAGATTGTAGATTCCACATTACACAAGTGAAACACATGTTTCATAATTCTCACAAGGTTCACAAGCTCAGGCTGTCAGGTACCAAAAGCAAAAGTAAAGATTCCCAAACTGCAGGAACTCACAACGGGAATCTCAACTGCAGGAACTCACAAGGGGAATCTCAAAGTGTTAGGTACAACAAAACCTTTCATGATATATTGAGCCTCACCACAAAGCAGTATCACACAGCAATGTCAATCACAAAGCAACTATCTCAATCACAAATCCAACAAAGCAGATTCACAAAGTAACTCTCACCACAAACAAAGCAAAACAAGTACCCCCAAGTTACCACAAGCAGATTTCACAAGTTACAACAAGTGCAGATTCCACAAGTTACAATAGGTAATCACCATTTTACACACAACAAGTAATCACCATTTTACACATTAATAAGACATCGAGATAACATTAGGCTCAGATTATAAGCTGTTTCACATAAGCAAGTTTTATCATATATGGTTGCAACATCGAAAGTTACAAAATTAAGTTTTTTGTCATCCAGTCGGAAATGCCACGCCAAAATCATGTTTTTTTAAATCATCATTGCCTTATCTCAGTTGTTTTTTTTTTTTTTTTTTTTTTTTTTTTTTTTTTTTTTTTTTTTTTTAAAAAAAACAAGTTTCAAATCAGCTTTAAATAACAAACTGCTTATAAGCAGTTTGTTATTTTTAGATTCATAAGCAGTTTCATCACCAAACCTTCTACATAATAGAAAGGGTTAAACTAAAAAACTAGCCACCGTCAATATAACCCAACCCGTAAAGTATATAAGAACGGAGTAGGCCATAAGCACATAAGCACTTTTTTTTTTTTTTTTTTTTTTTTTTTTTTTTTTTTTTTTATCATAAGCACATAAGAAGTTTGCAAAAGAAACCATAATCACAGAGCCTGTGGACTGGGGTAGGCCAGAGCAGGTATTCATACCACTCAAAGGTGGCAGATCAAGGTGTTAACCTACCCACAGCCACATGTATTCATCACAAACTACTTAAACATAAGCAGCAACAGTTACCCATCACATAAGAACCACCAACACTTAAGAATACATAATCACCAACCACAGAACCACCAACACTTAATCACCCACCACACAACCACCAACACATAATCACCCACCACAGAACCACCAACACTTAATCACCCACCACAGAACCCTAACTTTTAAAAAATTAGGGCTTCTTAAAAAAATCTAGATCTAATAAATTAACATACACATCTTTCAATTAACCCAACAATCACCACAGATATCAAGCTAATTTAAAAAACCCCCAAAATTTTCGAAACCCTAATTTAAAAAAAAATTAGATCTATCACAGAACATCACAAAACACATAATCACCAACCACAGAACCACCAACAATTAATCACCCACCACAGAACCCTAACTTTAAAAAAATTAGGATTTCTTAATAAAAAATCTAGATCTAATAAATTAACATACACATCTTTCAATTAACCCAACAATAACCACAGATATCAAGCTAATTTTAAAAACCCCCAAATATTTTTCGAAACCCTAATTTAAAAAAAAAAATAGATCTATCACAGAAAATCACAAAACAAATAATCACCAACCACAGAACCAACAACAATTAATCACCCACCACAGAACCCTAACTTTTAAAAAATTAGGGTTTCTTAAAAAAAATATAGATCTAATAAATTAACATACACATCTTTCAATTAACCCAACAATCACCACATATATCAAACTAATTTTAAAAACCCCCAAATATTTTTCGAAACCCTAATTTAAAAAAAAAAATCACAAAACATCACAATACACAAAATAACACATAATCACCAACCACAGAACCACCAACAATTAATCACCCACCACAGAACCCTAACTTTTTAAAAATTAGGTTTTCTTAAAAAAAATCTAGATCTGATAAATTAACATACACATCTTTCAATTAACCCAACAATCACCCACCACAGAACCCTAATTTTAAAAACCCCCAAATTTTTCAAAACCCTAATTTAAAAAAAAATAGAATAGAACATCACAATACACCACTCACCATAAAATCCATAACAGATCACCAAGAACATCACAAATAAGAGTGATTTTAGATCTAAAAACGTTTTTAGATCTAAGATTTTTACCCAGAAAAGAGAGAGAGAGAGAGAGAAAAGAGAGAGATAAAAGAGAGAGAGAGAGAATAACACGCACACACAAATGTGAAGTGTGAGTATGTGTACGTTAAATGCGTGGGTGGGTCCCCCACAAACGCGTTTTAACGTTTTTATTTTTTTTAATTGAAGTATAAAAATAAAAGGTGTAAATGTTTTAATAAAAATGTAATGTTTTAATAAAAATGTAAAGTGTAAAGGTTTAATAAAAATATGTAAAAAATGTAAAGGTTTAATAAAAATGTAAAAATGTTATAAATGTAAGTTATAAATTTTAAAAATGTAAAAATGTAAAAAAAAGTTATATATCATTAGTAAAAAAAAAAAGGTTAAATAAAAGTTATAAAAATGTAAAAATGTAAAAGTTGTAAAAATGTAAAAATTTAAAAGTTAAATAAAGGTTGTAATAAAAACTAAAACAAAAGTATTAGTTAAAAATGTGATGTATTTTCAGGTTTTCGGTTCTCACGAGCAAGTAACTGAGTGGGTGCAAAATATAGCTCGGGAGCTCGGTTTTGTAATTGTTAAAAATAGAACCAAATCAGAAGATGGTCAGATGAATGAAATCAATTACAGGTGTACAAAGGGTGGGACGTATGAACCTCAAGGTAGTGGAAAACGGAAAACCAACACATGTAAAACCAATTGTCCATTCAGATTAGTTGCGAAATATCATCGAACAAAAAATTATTGGGTTTTGAGGGTGAAGGATGATACGCATAATCATGATATGCTAGAGTCGTTGCATGGTGTGGCATATGCAATGCGATTAAAGGATGATGAGTTGGGTTTGGTCAAAGAATTGACAAATTATAACGTACGACCACTTAATATACTTTCGACAATACAGGGTCGTAATCCGGATAACTTGTCTAGCGTTAGAACTATACATAACGCACAAGATAAGTTCCGGAGAGCCAGAGTAGGTGACAGAACTCCAATTCAAGTCCTTTACTCGCATTTGCGGGATTCAGGGTGTATCTGGTACCCGAGGGTAAATGAGCATACCAACGAACTTAAGGAACTATTTTTTGTGCACCCCACGTCGTATGCTCTATAGTGTACATTCCCTGAAATCGTGCTGATGGACTCCACATACAATACCACGATATTTAAATTGCCGTTGTTGGAAATTGTTGGAGTAACTTCAACAAATAAAATATTTTCAATGGCGTATAGCTTTTTATAAAGTGAACAAGGGCATAATTTTAGATGGGTATTGCAACGTGTGACGCAAAAGATAGACGAAAGATATTACCCACGTGTATATCATAAGTTGCGGGCAAATTTTGGACTACCATGCTTTCACGAGATGCAAATCTATGTATATCATGGTAAGTATATTAAATTTATAACTATCAAGTTGTTTTCCACATTAATATCAGTAATTTATACAAGTCACTTTAATTAAATTCAGGATGCCCCATTCCACTGGAACAAATTGATATTTTTCGGAGAACCCTATCTGTTCCGTGGCTTGTTATCAATAGGCCCCCGCCTGAAGATGGCTCTTCCAGCGAACCTGGTGATGATGATGATGATGATACTTCGTTTAACGATGACGTGCGACAATTCAAGAATATTTTTAGCAAATCAACATCGTTTGTCAATAAAAATATGTTAACGAAGTTGAGAGAGATATTCCAGCCTGAATCTGTTGACACACGTGAACCAGCTATTCAAGAAAATACCCGTGGACGTCCAAGCACAAAGGAAAAAAGGGCAAGGCTACACAAGTCCCGGACTTGAATGAAGTCCCCTGACTTGGATGAAGTATCAATCGTAGATCACCGAAGAAGTACAAATTCAAGATCTACGAAAGTCCCGAACTTGCAGAAAGAACCTCCAAGACATAGCTCTTGCACGGGTGATAGTCTACGCCATAGATTATATGATGGAGATAATGTGAGCAATGATTTTATTGAGCATATTCCACATATTTTCCGTCCATACGTAATAAGCATACATAATGTGCTGGGTGATGGAAATTGTGGGTTTCAGTGCATTGCCCACAGTCTTGCTCAAAACGAAAATAGGTGGGCCGAAGTCAGACATATGTTATTGCAAGAGTAAGATTATCATAGGAAAACTTACATAAGTATGTGGCAGCAACATGACTTTGACCTACTTTGGTATACAATAGACTGGTTCAATGGAGGTGCACCTATCGGTCGCTGGATGGTGATGCCAATCACGGGGCTAGTTATCGCTTCAATGATTCACCGACCTGTTGTATTTATATCCCAGCAAGGTTGGAACACATGTTTTCCACTTTTTACCGGGCCAAACTTATCACAAGGAACCGACCCCCTTGTGATTGCCCGTGTGGGGGAAAGAGACTATGCTCACTACATTTTACTGACGCTAGACAGAGATTCTCCACTTCCCCATATCCACCCACAATGGAGGTATTTCAGAAAGCCAGTTGCAGCAGAATGGGAAACTTTGTATCAACATCGACTAATGGATCATTGATTTATGTTGTAAATAATTATACCGACAAAACCATTGTAAATGATTACTGATTTATGTTATAAATAATAGAGATACCGACAAAACATAGTGAATGATTACTGATTTATATTGTAAGTAATTATACCGACAAAACATTGTAAATGATTATTGATTTATGTTATAGAGTATGTTGTTTGAGAAACCTTTGAACTCAAATGTTCATTTATGTATTATGCATGTCCTTTCTTTGGCCAGGTGGAACGAAGAAATCCTTTCTTGTGTCGATGTGAGAAAGGATTCATTATAGAACGCCAATCCTGGAAACTAGCTACTCGTGGGCAACTGTATTATGCATGTCCTGATTCAGTGGTAAATAATCATACGTTTGCTTAGTTGTGTAAATATGTAAATAATTTGTTTGTTAAAAATAAATTTCTTATAATTTTCTTAACATGTAATAGCCAGGTACAGATAACTATGGGTGTCGATACTTCATGTGGAAAGATGAATTTGAAAGGAGTTACTTTAATCAAGCCTCTTCTTCAGCGCAGTGCTCAAACTGCATTGCGAAAGATAATAAGATTGACGAGCTTGAAGCAAGAAACAAGTTGTTGATGACAAGAATTAAGATGCTGGAGATGGAGTTAGAATTGACAAGAAATCCTGAGGATCACGCTTGTCAGTTGAGTGCAAGGCTCCATGATCTTTTAAATAAAATGAATAATCTTCATATGTCGTAGATGTTGTTGTTTTTAAATAATATGTTAACGTTGTCGTTTCATTTAATAATAACAGTTGTTGTTGCAGTTATTTAATGTGGTAATATTTAATATGCTATTATACAAACAAAATAATTATACAAAACATTATACATATACAAAACATTACACAATAATTTCAATTTAAAGACACAAAAAAAAAAAAAAAGCACAAAACAACAAAACAAGGGGATAACTCAAAAAAAATATATATATATAAAAAATAAAATAAAAAGTACTCCCTAGTTTACTAGAGAGCGTTAAACTAAAAAAATAGCCACCGTCAATATAACCCAACCCTTAATTTATGCAAGTGTTCAAAAAGGAATTTTGATTTTATTGAGATGAATATGTTAGAATGATAGAAACTCGTAGGCTATAATGTTTATTCGTCAAGTATTTATAAAGCAATATACCTAGAAACCTTAATTGACCCAACCCACAAGTTGGGCTTGGGCCAACTAACTTATTAATCTAATACTCCCCGCAGTCCGAACGGCGAAATCACGAAAGCTCAGACTGGAGTAGTAAACTAGACAAGAAAAGAATAAAAAAAACTGTAACATAATAAAAACATAACTTTAGTCGAATCGTAACAAAACCATACCAACGGTCAATTTTAGTCGACTGATACCAACGGTCGGCTAAGTCGACTAGTAACACAACCGTACCAACGGTCGACTCTATGGACTGGTACCAACGATCAACTTTAGTCGACTGGTAATAAATCTGTACGAACAATCGACTAAAAACAAATAATAAAACAACTATCACTTTATTTATTTTTTTTATTTTTTTTTCAACTAAAACCTATGCGTCGAAACAGTAGGAACAAAACAAAAACAAGAGACAAGGCCAACATGCATTAATTCGCAATTAAATATCAAGCGGACCATTCACAAAGACACAACCACCATTCGATTATGCATAAAAAGACATAGCCCACCCTTTTAAAAATCATATATAACATATGATTCTTCTTTTATTTGTATCTGAAGACCAAGCATAAAGAAAGAAAAATGACGAGGTAACATAGGGAGCCTTTCGCACCTCCGGCGTGTAGTCGGCGGCCGAAAGCGGCAGCGAAAGAGTTTAGGTTTAAGGTTTAGAGGATCGATAAACTTGGTACTTTGATACCATGTTAGAATGATAGAAACCCATAGATTATAGTAATGTTTATTCGTCAGTTATTTATAAAGCAATATATCTGGAAACCCTAATGAACCCAACTCATAAGTCGCGCTTGGGCCAACTAACTTATTAATCTAATAGAATAAGGTAACTAAAACAACAATAAATTTCGAGGTGAGTTATTTTACATACTAAGTTTTTGTTACAGACTAAAGGACAAATTCTCACCATCTATCTAGTTTGATCTAATGGTGGGGATTAACCTAAGATTTAAAAAGACAACCTAAGTCCATGTTTTTTTTCTTGTCCTTTTTGTCTATCTTATTTATTCATTTTTTTTCCTTTTTTTATTTTCTTTCTTTTTTTATTCTTTTTTTTTCTAACTTCACGTTTTTTCTATATTTCAATTCATTCATTCATTCATTTTTTTTTCTTTTTTTTTTTTTTTTTTTTTTTTTTTTTTTACGTTTTTTTCGTTTTTCATACATATTCGTCGGTTTTTTACGTTTTCGTCAGTTTTCTTACGTTTTCGTTCGTTTTCATACATTTTCGTCCGTTTTCATACGTTTTCGTCTGTTTTCTTACGTTTTCGCTCGTTTTCATATGTTTTCGTCTATTTTCTTACGTTTTCACCCGTTTTCATACGTTTCGTCCATTTTAATACGTTTTCGTCCGTTTTCTTACGTTTTCATCTGTTTTCGAATTTTTTTCATACGTTTTCGTCTGTTTTCTTACGTTTTCGCCCGTTTTCATACGTTTTCATCCGTTTTCATATATATATATATATATATATATATATATATATATATTCGTCCATTTTCTTACGTTTTCATCTGTTTTTGAATTTTTTTATACGTTTTCGCCCGTTTTCATACGTTTTCGTCCGTTTTCATATATATTCGTCCGTTTTCTTACGTTTTTGTCTATTTTCATACGTTTTCGTCCATTTTCATATGTTTTCGTCCGTTTTCATACGTTTTCGTCCATTTTTATACATTTTCGTCAATTTTTATACGTTTTCATATGGTTTCAATCTGTTTTCATTCATTTTCGTCCGTTTTTATACGTTTTCGTCCATTTTCATTCATTTTAGTTCGTTTTTAAATGTTTTCAAACGTTTTCATACCTTTCTGAATATCACAAGTGATATACTGTGATTATCAGAATATCACTTGTGATATTCAGAATATCGTGAGTGATATTGAATATCACTCGCGATATTCTGAATATCACAAGTGATTTTTTAAATTTTGTAACATGAAAATCACAAGTGATATTCAGAATATCGCAAGTGATATTCAAAATATTGCAAGTGATATCTGAATATCGCAAGTGATATTCTGAATATCACAAGTAATTTTCAACAAATGTTCTATGACACGAAAATCGCAAGTGATATTCAGAATATCGCAAGTGATATTCTGAATATCAAAAGTGATATTCTGTATATAAATCAGAAGTGATATTCAGAATATTACAAGTGATTTCACGCTTTTTTTAATTCACGTTTTTTCAAAAGTGATATTTTGAATATCACTCTGAATATCACAAGTGATATTCTGAATATCACAAGTGATTTTCAACAATTGTTCTGTAACATGAAATTCACAAGTGATATTCAGAAAATCACAAGTGATATTCTAAATATTACAAGTGATATTCGGAATATCACAAGTGATTTTCAACTAATATTTTGTAACATGAAAATCACAAGTGATATTCTAAATATCACACGTGATTTTCAACTAACGTTTTGTAACATGAATATCACTTGTAATTTTCTGAATATCACTTGTGATATTCAGATTATCACTTGTGATTTTCATGTTACAAAACATTAGTTGAAAATCACTTGTGATATTCAGAAAATCACAAGTGATATTCAGAAAATCACAAGTGATAATCCGAATATCACAAGTGATGTTCAACTAATGTTTTGTAACATGAAAATCACAAATGATATTCTGAATATCAAAAGTGATATTCAGATAATTACAAGTGTTATTCAGAATATTATAAGTGATTTTCACATTTTTTTAATTCATGTTTTTTTCACTTTCTTACGTTTTCTTCTGTTTTTGTTCGTTTTCATACGTTTTCTTTCGTTTTCATACGTTTCTGAATATCACAATTGATATTATTAATATCACAAGTGATATTTTGAATATCAAAGAAAATCACTTGTGATATTAAGAATATCAATTGTGATATTCAGAAACGTATGAAAACAGACGAAAACATATGAAAACGAACGAATACGTATGAAAGCGTAAAAACACGCCTGGAAAGGGACAAAAACGTATGAAAAATTGATGAAAACGGATGAAAACGTATAAAAACTGCTGAAAAGTATGAAAACAGACGAAAGCGTCTGAAAACAGACAAAAATACATAAAAACGGACGAAAATGTTTATAAACGTATGAAAACAGATAAAAATGGATGAAAGCATATAAAAACAGACGAAAACGTCTGAAAACAGATGATAATGTAAAAAATTGATGAAAACGTTTGAAAGCAGATAAAAACGTCTGAAAACGTATAAATACTGTCGAAACGTATGAAAATAGACGAAAACGTTTGAAAACAGACAAAAATGTACAAAAATGGATGAAAACAGACAAAAACGTATGAGTATCACCGAATATCACTTGTGATATTCAGAAACGTATGAAAACGTCTAAAATTGGCCAAAAAAAATTGAAAAACGGACGAAAACCTATGAAAATGAACGAAAATATAAGAAAACAGACGAATATGTAGGAAAAAGGACGAAAACGTCTAAAAACGGACGAAAACATAAAATAATAGAGGAAAACGTATGAAATCAGACGGACACATAAGTGAACATATGAAACCGGATGAAAATGTATAAAAACGGATGAAATCGTGTAAAAACGGATGAAAACATATGAAAACGGACGAAAACGTATATAAACGTATGAAAACGGACAAAAACTTATAAAAACGGACGAAAACGTCTGAAAACGGACAAAAACGTATAAAAACGGATGAAAATGGACAAAAATGTTTGCAAACATATAAAAACTGATGAAAACGGATAAAAACGTCTGAAAACAGACGAAAACGTAAAAAAACGGACGAAAACGTATAATAACGAACAAAAACGTCTGAAACAGACGAAAACGTAAAAAAAGGACGAAAACGTATAAAAACGGTAAAAAGGTCTGAAAACGGACAAAAACGTCTGAAAACGTATATAATCATGTGAAAACAGACAAAAACGGACGAAAACGTAATAAAATGAGAAAAAATCGTGAATTTATTTAAAAAAGAAAAGCTTGACTTATTTTTTAAAAAAAAAGAAAAAAAAAACGTGAATTGAAAAAAAAAAAAAAATAGTGTAACGTTAATTGGAAAAAAGAGCCAAAAAAAAAAAAAAGAAAAAAAAAGGAAATAAATAAATAAAGAAAGTGAATAATAAAAAAGACAAAGAAAAATGAAAGAAAAAGACATGAACTTAGGTTTCCATGTTTAATCTTAGGTTAATCCCCACCATTAAATCAAACTAAATGGATGGTGGAGATTTGTCCCTTGGTATGTAAAAAAAACTAGTCCCTAAATGAACTTTTCTCATAAATTTCACTCTCCAAATGAAAGTAGAAAAACAAAGATTATGCCTACCTTTATAACTAACTACTGTAATAATTATGCGTCTCAACTCTAGTAATAACAAAAAGGAACGGCAAAGAGAATTCGATCATTGAAAGCTTTAGCAAGACGCCAAATTACAAAGTAGTGTTTGAAAATTTGGTCGGCAAGTAACTTTTGAGACAAGTAATAGTTTGTTGGTTCGCGTTCATTTTGAATAGAGTCTTTATGTGTTCAAAATAAAGTTGATGGGAATGAGATATTCTGCATCAAAGTTAAACATTCGATACCAATGCTTAAAAGTGAAAAATAGTTTGCTTTCTATACCACATCAATACCATAGGTAACTTGAGAAGAGTTTATTGTGTATAAATTAATGCTTTCTATTCATATATATGCTTTTTATAACATCAAAATTATACTATATAACATTCATTTGAAGTGTTCTGAGAGCCTGCATTGTTTCGAAGCCGATGAGTGGGAGGTCGGCTCGAGGAAGTGGGACGGCTTGGGTGCAGTGTGGAGCTGCAGCTTGAGCCAACACTGTTCATTGTAATTTGACTAACTATAAGCCCATATAAGCCCGTTTTAATAGGTTTGGGCGTATGAAGGCTTATGGCTTATAAGCCCGCGTGACAAACAAAAAATATTCTGTAAACTAGCTTAATTTATAAGCTCAAGCCCCTATAAGTCTCAAAAGTCCTCATCTATTAAGCCTTTTAGAATATATTTAAATCTTGACTGTGTTAACAATACTGAAGAAGTTATTTATAAATGAGAAACTGTCTAGCTGTAATATTTAAAATGGATGCAGAAATTTTAAAAGGATTTTTAGAGAAGACCGTTAAATAACACTTTTAGATTCGCCAAACACAGCCATAATGATTTATAAATATCTAGTAAGGTACAAACTTGTAAAAATTACGGTAAGTATGTGTCCATAGAAACAACTACAATATACACTTAGAGCACTCCCATCCATCACTCGGGTTAAATCTTAACACAGTGCCACGTCAGCGCCACATCAGTTTTAACACTTTCACCTTAACTCACAAAAAAACGCCCCCATTCATAACTCAACTTTAACTCAACTATTTTCAAATTCAGCCCTAAACTAAAACTAATATTTCATTTAATAACTAAAACAACATTTATAAAACACAGCTTATATTATTACTTAAACTTTAAACATACATTAAATATAAAACACGAATTAAAATACATAAAACATGGAATTGAAATACATTAAACAACCTACAATTAAAATAAACTACGAATCAAGAAAATGATTCAGTCTGTGACATAACCCTCGTCAGTCGAGTTGGAGGCGCTCGAATCGTCCTCACTGGATGGCACAGGGTTTAATCCCATTTTCCATCGCCATTCTGCTAGACGGTTCCTCCGATCATGTTTACCTTTTAAGCACGCCACACGTTCTCTTGTCTAACGTTCTTCGTCAGCTTGAAACTTTAAGAAGACTTGCACATCTTGCTCATACAGTTCTTCAACAGTCAATCCAAATGTATTGGGTTGGTTTTGTGGTGGATAGTTTGCCGGTTGACTGTTTTGGGGTGAATGGGTTGCTGGTGGATTTATTACGGGTGGAAACAGAACTTCCGGTGGTGTGTTTGCTGGTGGATTGTGTGGAAAACTAGAAGGGGGGTTGAATAGTTTACCATTTTTAATGTCATCTTTAACTTGAATATCTTTAAAAGCTTTTACGTTTGCTTAAAGATATAAACACAATGTTATATGTTTGATTCTTTGAAAAACTTTTCATGTGAATAACAATTCTAACTTTACTAGTTTCATACTTTGAAAAGCTTTGCTTGTGATGATCCTAACTTTGCTTGTTTAGTTCTTTGAAAAGCTTTACTTGTGTTTGAAGATATAAACACATCTTTACTTGTTTAGTTCTTTGAAAAGCTTTATATGTAACTAGCAATTCTAACTAAAGAACAACATGTAATAAGCAAAGATAAAGAAAGAAACGATCAAACCACAACACGATTGTTTATCGTGGTTCGGCTACAAGGACTCTTTTTCCTTGCCCTACATCCACGCCCCGAGTTTCCAACTCGAGAGTTATAAGCACTAATCAACAAGCTCCTTTCACCGGCGGAGAAAACCTTTACAACATCGCTTACACTTTTACCGACACTAAGCTAGATGTCGAGTTCTTTACCAAGGGTACAACCACTCCCGTTAGTTCTTTTACAAGGGTACAACAACTCCCGACACACTACGTATTTTGAGGCCTAAAATACTAACCACTTACTTCTATATACATGACACAAATGAAGTATAAACTACCAAAGCTTATACATGACCAAGCTACCAAGACTTGCAACTTTAGAGTTGAAGCTTGTAACTTCTTGAATGATCTTGTGAAGTCCCTTGCTACATAAGAGAATCACACAAGTCAAATGTTACTGAGTTAGTTGAGAGAGAATGTGAAAATATGTCCTAAAGGGGTTACCAAAAACTAACAAATGGTTTGGTATTTATAGCAAACAATTCCGCAGGTCTGGCGGATCAGGCGGACCCCTCAAAAGAGCTTCGCCCGTGTACCCCCAGGGTACCGCCAGGGCTGCAGTTGGTTTTTGCAATAAATCTTGCAAACCAAACAAAGTCACATCTCATTACTCTTGCAAACCAAATAATGTCACATCTCATAATATCAAGTCAAACACTAAACTTGCAAGCTACCACTTAGTAAGTCAAACACACTTCTTACCATAAATGTATAATGACAAAGCTTGCCCTAAATGTGATGTGACCTTACTATATTAAGAAATAAATGTGATGTGACAAGACTCATTCTAGTTTAAAAAATAAAAACAATGTTTTGTTTAAAAGGAAATGTTAACCTTAGTTAAACAAGACTTAAACACTAAAAGTGATGATTTACTTATAGCTAAAGTTCATACTTTGTCGTTAACAAAACTTAGCAAGGATCGTAAAATATAAATAACGTTTTTAGGCGATATTTGTATTAACAATCTCCCCCTTTTTGTCGATGACAAAACATAAACTTTATTTATAAGTAAGTCACTAGTTTTAGTGTTAAGTCTTATAAAGTTAGGTATAAAAATTTGTTTTTGCTAAGATGATGTGATATACAAAAAGAATTTTTGGAACAAGTTTATATCTAAAATTCTCCCCCTTTTTGTCGAAACAAAACGAAGAGTAGCGAAGCGGAAGTAAGCACTTGCTCTCCCTTGGACGATACTCCCCCTAAATGGAGTGCCAAGAGAGGAGACATGGATTTTGAACCTACAAGAAAAAGGTTAGTTGTTGCACAAGATAAGTCATGAAAGTAATTCATGTTTAAACGCAACTAAGAGTTGTAAAGTGAAATAGTACAACACTCATGCTCCCCCTTGAATATTACTCCCCTAAATGGAGTATCAAGGAAGGAAAACATGGAAGATGGTCCTACAAAAAGAAAGGTTAGTTTAAACAACACAAGATATATGTATGGTACCATAGCAAGGTATATTTCACTTATTATACCTAAATGGTCAACAAACAATGAAAACCTTGTAGTGTAATGAAATTCATTTCATGTAAAATTTTTGACTCTTAAAAAGTCAAAGACAAGAAATTTGGATTACACCATCCTACTTCTAAAAATAAAGAAAAACTACAAATAAGCTAAGACCATAAAAGGTTACAAGGAAATCATCATTTTCCTTTGTGAGAAACATTTTCCAAAAACAAGGCTAAGGTTGTTTAATGATGAAAATGTGGGTTGTGGTTGTAGCGGGCTTTATTTTGAAGGTTGAAAGGATGACACGGTTTTGGTTTGTTGGTTTAAATGGGAAACATTTTCCAAAAGAAACGGTTTTGTTTCATTTTGGAGACTCTAGGGTTGAGGTGTGTGAGACGAGGATTGTAGAAGATCCAAAATGTGGTTTAGTATAAACCTCATTTCTTCGGATAGCTCGCGAATTTCCCTTCGACAGCCTTCACTTATGTGAGCGGTTCTTTCACAATGATTGCAATCATGGCGGGGAAAGTTTGGTGGAAGGGTGGTTTGATATGTTGGTGGTGAATGGTTTGAACTTGAAGGAGCAAAGGTGGAAGGTTGAGTAGTGTTTTTGCTTCCTTCATTTGTTGATTGAAGTGTTGTTTGTAAAACCATGATATGGTTGATTTGAGAGTCAACCATACGTTTGAAGGCATGAAGGTGGTTTAAATGAGTGTCAATCTCATTATGAAGGTTTGAAGGTTTTTCCCATATGGATGCTTCTATTTTATTATAAGAAGAAAGTAGAGATTCAAAATGTTGGGAAGGTTCTTGTGGTGATGGTTGTTGTTGTGGTGGTGGTTGTTGGTTTTGAACAAAATGGCGAAGGCTTGGTTCGCCGGAAGGGTTGCCATGAAGGTCTTTGTAAATTGGGTGAAACACAAATGATTGTGAGTGGGTATGACCTTGATCATTTGGAAAAATGGATGGACTAGCATAACGGTAAGCCAACCGTTCTACTAATGATGGTTGATGGGGTTCCTCATCTAGTTGCTCACTAGGTTGTTGTTGGGTTTTCATTTGAGCAATGATGTCAAAGAGTGACAAAGATGGTTGACTAGATGATTTGGGTGATAGGTCTTCTAAGGTTTCCAAATAGGGTAGTGGTGATGTTGGAGGTGTATGGAAAAGTTCCATTGGTGTAGGTGTTGGTGATTGAGGTGATGGAGTTTCAAGATTAAGCAATTCTTGAAGGGTAATTACATTGGTATTACAATGTGTTGGGGATTGTGTTGAGGTAGTGAGATTTAGGTAATCTTGGATGGGTGAAGAAATGTTTAGCGAAGCATCACTTGAAGAAGATGAGCTTGACTTGACGGTTTTGTTAAAGCAACAAGGTTTAACACTAATCCTAGTGATTTTTGAAAGGGATTTTGATGACTCGGATGATGTGTTGGATTTGGTCATTTTTAAAGGTGTGGTTTTGATGTTTTGAGAGAAGAAGGTTTAATGGTGATGGTGTGATTTGAATTGTTGCAAAGCTTTCAAATTTATAGGATGAAGAAGATGTTGAATAGGGTGTTTGGATTTAATGTTCTACCATTCAAAGGTTGAGGTTTCAAATGATTTGCAAAATTTCATGAATATGTCAAATCAATGCATGTCATTCCAATAGAATAAGGTGGAGTGAAAGACCAACAAATGTACTCAATGCTTTGTGATCATGAGATGTGATTTGGTTGAAAATGTTTCAATGGTTTTGAAGGATCCTTTAAAAGGGTTCCTTGGGTTGGTTATGTTTGAATTTGAATTTTTGGAGGGAAGTGGCTTCCTAATTGTTTTAATGAGTGAAAGTTGTTCTAATATGGTTATTGGAGTTAATGGAAGATATTTCTCACTTAGGATAATGGTTTTGACACATAACAAGTTTTTGACTTAAGAAAAATAGAAAAATTTTCTGCAGGTGTCTGGCGGAACCTTCAGAATACACTGGCGGAACCCATTTGAGGGTACCGCCTGGTCCGTTGGGTCATTTATGGAATTCCCAGAAAATACACTGGCGGAACCCAATTTTGGGTACCGCCAGATCCGCCAGAGGTAAAAAATTAGGCAGTCCTCGTTTTTGACCCGCGAGACGATTTTCAAAATTTTTGAAAACTCCTAAAATCAAAAAGATAAGGTATTTCTGGTTAGGCCATGCAAAAATTAGACACGTAAACATACATATCATGGGACTTTGACCTTGAGGTCGAGGATTTCACTATACTTAGTAAGAATTGCCATAAGCACAAAAAAAATGGCAAACACCTTAAACATTGTCATTATGCATAAAGGTTCATACAAACATAATCCAACAAACGTAATAAACCATGAAAGTGAAAACAAATAATTCACGTAGTTTTAACACAAAGATGATTCTAAAGCATTAATAAGCCAAACACTCCTTAATCTTCTCACAACCGGTCTATCTTCTTTTTGAGCTTGTTTAGGTACCTTCCAAAACACTTGAACATTCCTTTGGTTTGCTTGAATTCTTCAGAAGCATTGTCAATGATGGGGAGAGCTTGAAGGTATTCTAAAGGGGGTAACTTAGAGTTGGGAAGTTTATCATCCTCGCTCATTCCGGATGATGATGATGATGATGGTGTAGGTGATCGAGTACGTTTGCCCTTATTTTTGAAAACTCGTTTATCACTTAAAGGAACGAAGATGTGAGGAACGAGAAAATAGTCAAGGTGCATTCCATTTTCGTTAGGAGAAATGGGTGAGATTGCTCTAAAGAGGCGAGTAAGAAGCATACCATAGGGAAGAGCGGTTGTTCCAACTAAGGATATGTCGACCATTCTTTTGGCTAGGTAGTAGGCTAAGTTGAAGGGTTGACCAGTGGAAATGCTATAGAGCATATAGCAAAGACATGTGTTGATGTGATCTCTATTTCCTATGGTACTTATGACGTTAGCTCTAAGAATTTCTTCCCACTTCTTAAATTGTGGTTTAAGCTCATTGAGCTCCATACCAAAAGGATCCTTATCTACAATATTCCCCGAATGATTCACCCTAGTGGTAGAGGTTCTAACAAAGAGGTGTTCCTTAATAGTTTCCTTACTAGCAAGAGGTGTATCGTATGGATAAAAATGATCTATAGAATCAAGACTTGAAATGGGCCACTTATCCGTGTAGAGGCAAGTTCCCTTATTTGGTACACCAAGAATTATAGCTAAGTCTTTTAAATCTATGTCATGTGGTATTTGATTCGTTGTGAAGTTTAATGAAATCCTACCACCAGCACATGAGGAAAGGTTTACGGTTGCATAAAATTCCAAGATGAACCTAGGACAAATTGGCTCATCTATATCTAGGAGACAATCAAAGTGAATTGCGGCAAAGTTTTGGCGAATAGATGTTCCTTCTAGAAAAGATGGATCAATGGTTCTACCTTCGTGAACATAGCATTTTTCTAATGCCTTAAAGGTTTCTACTTGAACCGGGTTGAGACCTTTGGTCATATGGTGTTTGGGCATGTACTTAAGGGTTTCTTTATGATCGGATATGTTTGCGGGAGGCATGTTGATTCCTAGAAAATATAAAATTGTATGTTAATGACTTTTAACAATGTGGATGTTCTAATATGTTCCTATATGCAAAACAATGTGAAGACATGGTTATCTTGACTCATTTTGATTCCTAAATTGTTTTGTTATGCAACTTTTGTTGTAAAGACAAAAGATAACCAACACTCTCCTAATTGAATGTGTCTTCGATTGAATGTACCCGAAAATACATATTAGTTATGTATTCCCTTTAGCATTCAAGAGATAGTATGCAAGTGATGTTTAAATGATGTTTTTCATTTGTTTTAACAATGTGGTGATGAATCATGTTCTAATTTAGGATGCAATTTTGAAAGATAATGCACTTGGTGTGTTTGGCAAATCAAAGTTACAATGAAAAAGATTCACTTCATAACTAATAAAATACATAATTGACTAGCCACCAAGTTTTTCATGAATCATGAAGTTTTATGCAAAAAGCCCTAAGATTCTAGTTAATGATTGTAAACAAGAATGTTATAATTAAATCAAAAATGCAATTGTGATTAGAATACTTACAAAGTTAGTTGGATTGGAAGAGATTGGATTAGAAGCCCTAAAATTCGTGAGGATATGTGTTTTTGAGAGGGTAATGGCTGTTTGAAAGTGGATGATTAAGTTAAGAGGATGTTTGGCTTTGAAGTTAAAAGTTAAACAATCTGAGGTTTGGCAGACCAGGCGGAACCAAAAAGTAGGTTCCGCTCGTATGGTCTGAAGGTGCCGTGGGTTCTGCAGAGAAAAACTTAAAAGGAATTGTCTTGATTTTTGTGGTTTTATCCTAATGTTCAAAACTAAGGTTTTAGGTCTTATGAGTCCTTGACTAAGCCTAGGGATGATGAATGATTCTCATTCAAGAGGTTTTGTGAAAACGTTGATAGAATGGTTGACGTATAAGACTTTCTTAGTTAAGATGTTCCTCAATGAATATTTTTACCAAGACGATGATGATGGTTCACAATATGTCAATTAAGAACATAATGGATTGAATTGTCGCTGAAGTCGATGCTTCCTTTGTTGAAGGTATAACAATGTTGATAAGATGAATTCCGTTGTTGTTGCGAGTTTGCTTGTTCAAGCGGAACTTGTTGATGTGCTTCTCCATTCGATACTAATTTGAGAATCATACGAGTTTTGGAGAATCATTTGGTAAGTAAGTATAAAAGTGCAAGTACCACTTGTGCTTTTCTTATCAACTTATTACCGACATAATTCCATTTGTCAAACACTATGGTTTCTATTCCCGTTATTTTGGGAGACCATAATCCTAGTTGTGTAGTACCTTATGATGTATCCAAATAGGCTCAACTAAAGAGTTGTTTTAGGATCTTCTTTAACACGAGCACATAGACAAAAGCTAAACATAATGTTGAATCTAATTGCTATGAGAACAAGTAGTCTTCCAAACATTTCTCTACATTTAGTTTTACCTACGGATTTACTAATCTCATTCTTGATAAGTCATCAATAACTTAACCATTGAGAACAAGAGAGCAACTAGGAATGTCTTTAAGTTAAAATCCCTTGCTTTTGTGGCTTGCTTTTATTATCAAAAGGTCTTTCAAATATTGACACTATACTCACTTGATTACTTTGAAATATCAATTTCGTTTCACTAGTTGTTTTATTCTAAATTCCAAAAATTGTTTTTGTTGAATTTGTTTAGACACAACTATGACCTATAAATCAAGTTTTATAACTTATGTCAATTTTGCTTGATTCAATGTTTGTCTCATGGTGAGGAGATGTTATTTTATACTTTTATTCTTAATGTTTTACACAACATACTTGTCTTTCCATCATTGGACTTTCGACTAAGTTATCATCTACCAAAGATGATATCATAGAAGGAGGAGATCACTCGTTAAATGTCATATTCAAAGACTCCTCGACTCTTTGGGTTTTCTTACTTAAGATACTATGAACTCTATTTATTTTGAAAAAGTCCAAGAGGTACAACATCATGAGACTATGTGTCACATTTGATGTGTAAATCCTAGATGTTGAAAACTCATTTTCTTTCACACATCCTAATATATGCTAATGTGATTTATTTTACCTTGTGTGTTTTATGTGATATTATCATAAAGGAGTGATTGAAGAAAGACACAATTAAAGACTCAAAGTATGGTGTTTGAGAAAATTGTTTAACAAAGGTTTGTTTTGCAAGCATCACAAAAGTGTTAGACATTTTAACACTTAGGAAATTTTTAGTTAGCTCACTTGTAAGCAAGAGTTGAGTGAGACATACTCAAGAGTTTTTCGTGTTTATCTCTTGATGGTTAAAGAACCAAAACACTTTATATCTCCTACTAGTACTAAAGACTAAATTCCTTGTTGCATACAATCTAATCTTAGTTATTTACAAATAGCAGGTAGACACTCTAGAGTATTACAAATAACACATATTCGAACACATAATGCTAGAAACAAGATACAATCAAAGTCAAGTTGAAGTAATGCGTACATTTTAAATTGCATAGAGATGCTATCAAGCGGATAAGCATTACGCGTAAAAACTTGGTTTGACGACACGCTTTGAAACTCAATAACTCATGTATCTAAGAAGGTTAGATAATCATATAAAGGCATAGAGAATCATAGTCTTAATCCTTTTATCATGAGTTTCTATTAGAGATTGAATTATCTCTAAATTTCTCTTCTAGGTTTGACAAATTTTACATGCTTTGTTTTATTAATTGATGATGCTTATGAGTTAAATCCTAATCCGGTTTTATCTTTAAACAACCTTTGACTCCTCAACAATCTTTCAAAAGATTTTGAGCTTTCATCAAATTTAACTAATAATTTTTCCTTTCTCATTTTGCATTTTAATCTCATGTTTGTAATCTAGACATAATTTACATTCTAGATTAATTTCAACATTACTCTCAATTCTAGATATTTTATCTTCTAATAAGATTTTCTTTTCAAAGATATTCTTAAGAGATTTTGAAGACTTATTCTTGAAGATAGTTTTTAGGTCCATGTTGCATAAACGTTTAGACTCATTTTCTAGTTTAGAAAACTCTAGGATAAATTAATCAAAGCAAAAGAGTTTGGTTTCAAAGTGTACCTTGCTTGATGTTCTATCTAGTTTAGAATCACAAACCGGATGATTGACTTCATCTTCATCCGAGTTATTCCATGAATCGCAAGCAAGACTACTACGAGATTGACACGAGTAATCACCTTTACTTACACCTTGCTTGTTGTTTCAATAAATTGACAATTAACTACCGGATCATTGTCTTCGTTAACATCCATTACATTCCAAGATACGCAAGCAGGTTCATCAAAACACACGTACTCATCTTCACTTGTACCTTCATTTAAAACATTTAAACTAGTAGCACATGTATTAACTTCTACTAAGTGTCTATCAATGAGTTTTTCTAAAACTTCTAATTCATATGTAAGATCAAATTGATCATGTTTGACTTGACATATTCCTTGATGAAAGTTTACCATATTTTTCCAAACATCATTAGCCTTTTGACAAAAATACATTCTTTCATATTTGGTACTAAAGCTTTGTAAAGTATTGTTTTAGCATTAGTATTTTTATCAAGTTTAAGATAGTTATCTTGGTTTTCAAAAACTTATTTTCTTTGGTTTGAAATTACCAAAAGAAATAATATGCCAAAGATCTTGATCAATTGATTTCACATAGTTTTCAAAATTACTTTTCCATTCAAGTAAGTTTTCTTTTTCAAATAGCGGTTGGTTTTGAATAGGTTGCCCTTCTTTGAGATTTTCAAAATCCATGGATTGATCCAAGTTTTATAATACATTCTATTTTAAAGATCTTAAGTAACGTAGCTCTGATACCAATTGTGGAAAACTAGAAGGGGGGTTGAATAGTTTACCGTTTTTAATGTCATATTTAACTTGAATATCTTTAAAAGCTTTTACGTTTGCTTAAAGATATAAACACAATGTTATATGTTTGATTCTTTGAAAAGCTTTTCATGTGAATAACAATTCTAACTTTACTAGTTTCATACTTTGAAAAGCTTTGCTTGTGATGATCCTAACTTCGCTTGTTTAGTTCTTTGAAAAGCTTTACTTGTGTTTGAAGATATAAACACATCTTTACTTATTTAGTTCTTTGAAAAGCTTTATATGTAACTAGCAATTCTAACTAAAGAACAACATGTAATAAGCAAAGATAAAGAAAGAAACGATCAAACCACAACACGATTGTTTATCGTGGTTCGGCTACAAGGACTCTTTTTCCTTGCCCTACATCCACGCCCCGAGTTTCCAACTCGAGAGTTATAAGCACTAATCAACAAGCTCCTTTCACCGGCGGAGAAAACCTTTACAACGTCGCTTACACTTTTACCGACACTAAGCTAGATGTCGAGTTCTTTTACACGGGTACAACCACTCCCATCTTCACTTACACTTTTACCGACACTAAGTTAGATGTCGAGTTCTTTACCAAGGGTACAACCACTCCCGTTAGTTCTTTTACAAGGGTACAACAACTCCCGACACACTACGTATTTTGAGGCCTAAAATACTAACCACTTACTTCTATATACATGACACAAATGAAGTATAAACTACCAAAGCTTATACATGACCAAGCTACCAAGACTTGCAACTTTAGAGTTGAAGTTTGTAACTTCTTGAATGATCTTGTGAAGTCCCTTGCTACATAAGAGAATCACACAAGTCAAATGTTACTGAGTTAGTTGAGAGAGTATGTGAAAATATGTCCTAAAGGGGTTACCAAAAACTAACAAATGGTTTGGTATTTATAGCAAACAATTCTGCAGGTCTGGCGGATCAGGCGGACCCCTCAAAAGGGTTCTGCCCGTGTACCCCCAGGGTACCGCCAGGGCTGCAGTTGGTTTTTACAATAAATCTTACAAACCAAACAATGTCACATCTCATTACTCTTGGAAACCAAACAATGTCACATCTCATAATATCAAGTCAAACACTAAACTTGCAAGCTACCACTTAGTAAGTCAAACACACTTCTTACCATAAATGTATAATGAAAAAGCTTGCCCTAAATGTGATGTGACCTTACTATATTAAGAAATAAATGTGATGTGACAAGACTCATTCTAGTTTAAAAAATAAAAACAATGTTTTGTTTAAAAGGAAATGTTAACCTTAGTTAAACAAGACTTAAACACTAAAAGTGATGATTTACTTATAGCTAAAGTTCATACTTTGTCATTAACAAAACTTAGCAAGGATCGTAAAATATAAATAACGTTTTTAGGCGATATTTGTATTAACAGATTGTCATATGGAAAGACGGGGAAAAGATCTTGTGGTGGATAGTTTTGTCGTTGATTTTCGTATGCAGTGTTGCAAAAATCGGCCGAATCGGCCAATTAATCGGTAATCGGGCCTGGAACTTGGAGGGATTTCCAAGGTAATCGGCCGAGTCAAGAAAATCGGCCGATTAATCGGTCAAAAATTGCTAATCGGCCCTCGACCGCCTCAGTACCGATTCACGATTTTTGCAACATTGGTCGTATGGGAAGGCGGGGAAATGATCTTCGGGTGAAGTGTTGTAAACTGACTCGTTATCTGGTGAATTGTTGTGATGAAGCAAAAAGTGTACCGCTTTTGGGGGTCATTTAAGGCCAAAGTCGAGATTATTTGATCAAATATTGCCCTAAATCGTTCCTTTTGTCATTTTAGGTACTTTTGAGAGGAATTTTACAAAAGGAAGCATTTTGGACGTTTTTGGAACAAAAAAATGAAGAAATAGACAAAGTCTCAAAAGCATGCTGGAAATTGCACTTGACGGCGTCACAAGGTGCTAGTGACGGCGTCATGAGTTGACAAAAGGGTGGATAAATCAATTACGCATGACGCGCCAGAATGTTTTGTGGGGTCGTGACGGCGTCACGAACAAATTTGTCAAGGCCATCAAGAGTAACTACAAAGAATGACGGCCCAGAACCCATAAAGAGTGACGGCGTCAGAAGTGGATCTAGGAAATACGAGTTTATTTTGGCGGCGAGTTGACGGCATCACACATTACTCCTGACGCCGTCAGGAGACAAAATCTATATATAGTTTTCTAGTTTTCATTCATTGTGTGCAACTTCGAGGGAATAAACCCTGGACGAATTTCACAGCTTTTTCAAGGGTTTCAACCCTTTGTTTCTTCCATGGTTAATTGAAGATAATTACTTAACCAAATCATTCAATATGTCTATGTGTTGTTTGATTATATCTTACTTTTGTCTTCTCTTTAACATGCTAGGCTAGGTTTTCTTCGTGTTTGCTTAGATGTAATGAAACTTAGATATTGATTATGGGTTGGTTGTTTGTTTATAATTGTTGTGGATGAATGAATTCGATGTTAGGCTTAAGAAAACTGGCAGACTTTCAATTGGTAACTTGCTTGAATGTCTTAAGAAACATGATCAGAGGTGTACTACGATATATTGGTTGTATTTAATGCATAGGTAACTACTAATGAGGCCATGTTAGGAGTTAGTAGTCGGCTCGACATAGGAAGAGGTAGAAGCTTATAGAGTTAGGGAAGATCATACACGGCCCTAAGAATGGTATTAAGGAATATAACCCGTCATCCATGCAATTGTAACAAGCTAATCAACCTGTAAAAGATAGCTAAGGAGTAATGAAATCTAAGTAAACATAATTTTCTCTCATTATTGTTTACACCACAATTTAGTTTAAGTTTATTTTATTTTATTTTGATTGCATCCTTAGTTAATTGGGTTAGTCGACTAGCAACTAATTCCTCCAACTCCTTCCAAAATCGAGATTTTTACTTGCTTTCTTAGAAATATAAAAATACAAGAAGAATCATCCTTCACCTTTAGACCTAGTTTTAGTGAGTTTTAACCCTAGCGAACACTATTCTTTGAGTTGAACAATCAATCCCCCGATACTTGTCACTATACTATACTACAACGGACAGGTACACTGCCTGGTGGGGATTGCAAGCTTCTCAAAATCCCTTGAGAGGTTGCGAGGGCGCAATTCCACGCATCAAGTTTTTGGCGCCGTAGCCCGGGGAATAGTTATTTTCTAGGTTAAAATATCTTTTTATTAGGTCTACTTGCTAGATTCCTTTCTAGTAAGATTTTTATTTTATTTTATAGGTTTCTTTAGTCTATCTTTTTCTTCGTTCCTTTGTTCGTAACCTTTGCCACCTGCCATCATGGCAAATGAAGATCTTTCTAATCTTAGAGTCACCAGAAGTTGTAGTTCCTTAAGAAATCTTGTCTCTCCCTTTGTAGAACCTGAAAGGGAAATGCGTAGGCTAAGGCAATCTCTTCCAATAGCTGAACCATCCAGCACAGCCATCAACTTTGATGAAGCCCTTTCTGAAGAAGATTCAGATCATCACCTTACATCCCCTAGTTCCCTATCCAGCCGCGATATGTACAATCCTGAAATTCCCACACCTAAGCGCCTTAAGGATTATTCCTCCCCGAACCCTCGCGGCTTCTCTAATGCCATTGTCTTTCCAAATGAACGTACCAATGAGGTCTTGCGTGCAAACGATGTTTAGCTTGTCCAAAGTGTAAGCAGGTTTCGTGGATTGCGAACCGATGATCCAATTCAACATATTAGGGATTTCTTAAAGATAGTGGACACCCTCCATGCGGATGGGGCCACTAGAGACACATCCTGACTACGGTTCTTTCCCTTTACCCTTCAAGAAAAATCCAAGGATTGGTACGATAAACTTCCCTCTGAGTCCATTTTTACATGGGAGCAACTTATCTCTAAGTTTTACGAGAAATTCTTCCCTGCAGGAAAAACCTCAGCGTTTAGGGATAGGATCCTCTATTTCCCTAAGGGAAAAGACGAACCCATATGTAGATCATGGATTAAATTCAAGGATCTAATAAGGCAAGTTCCCCATCATGGCATCAAACTTTGGCTTCTTATCCAAATCTTCTATGACAACGTCTCCCAAAATGACCAGAATGGAATCAATAATTCGGTAAAAGGGAAAATAGCCAATCTAAGCACCGAAGAAGGGTGGAATAGGATTGAGAAATATGCTCAAGATCAAGACGATACCTGGGATGAAACGGATTCGACGATGAGTATATCCGAAATCATGCAAACACCCTCATTTGAGAATCGGCTAAGGAAGCTTCACGAGAGGGTATCATACCTAGCAGGATCGCGAACAGCTAAACAACTATCAAATCCATACTTGATTTGCGACCACTTTGGGGGCCCACATGAAATAGAGGAACGCGGAGGAGAAACCACTACCGAACGTGCATACCTGTCAAGCCATGACATTTTCGATGATCCTTCCCTTTTAACTTTCTAACAAAATGATGATTTTACCCCTTGGGGAAATCTTGTAAGAAAAGAGGAGGGAGAGAAAGGTTCTGACTTCAAAATCAGGATCACTTTTGAGGATGATCTTGGACATTTCACCCATGAAAAAAGCTTACAATTGAAAGAGCTTGACAAGCTCATCACCAAACAATAAAATGACATGGGAAAATGGTTCCAAGAGCTCAATGCCACCCATGATGGCCGTAACAAACCTCAATTAATCCAAAAAGACCCCCTACTCGCGATTACTATTCGAGCCGGAACAACAACCAAGGACCCTCCTTATCCGAACCAACACCCCATTGTTGTTGAGCCAGACATTCCTCACAGGGTAGAAGGTGATGTGAGCAATGAGACTCCCGAGCAACCCCCTCAGATGACCTCCTCTCCACTTGCTCCACCCAACCAACATGTGAAAGTCCCATTTCCGTCCCGCCTTAAGAATCAAAAGATTGAGAATGATAATAAAAGATTCTTGTCATATCTAAAGGATTCGGTGGTCACCATACCCCTCCTTGATGCTTGCTACCATATGCCCAAGTATAACACATACTTCAAGAGATTACTTGCCAACCGAAAGAGACTCGAGGGTCTTGTAACCCTAGGAGAGGAATGCTCGGTGGTGACCCAACGAGGTCTACGAAAAAAGGTAGACGACCCAGGTAGTTTCACCTTGCCCTGTTGCATAGGATATTTGTCGGTAAAGAATGCTCTAGCTGATTTAGGGCAAGCATCAACCTCATGCCTTATTCCATGTTCCTCAAATTAGGGTATTCCGAATTGAAGAAAACCCGTATGAACATCCAACTAGCTGATTGATGTGTGCTTTTTCACACATGCTTTTTAGCCTTAAATCAGACCAAATACACCAAATACTAACCAAATATGCCAAGAGAATGTATGTTTTTGTATTTGTGTATGTGCAGGTACGGATATGTGAAAAATGGACAAACACAAAGCCAAAACCGACAAAAACGAGCACGAGATTGGAAAAAGTTCAAAAGCCAAAGCCGGGGAAGCAAAATGATCAAAGAAAGCTCAAAATGTCATAAGAAGTCCTCAATAATTCACAAAGTTGCATAAATGGTCCCTGGTGAAAGATTTGAAGAATTGGCAATTTTAGTCCCTCAATTTCCAAATAATTACAAAAGTGGTCCTTTGAAGTAATATTTCACGTAAAGTAAAAAATGATCCCTCAACTATCAGAGAATTGCAAGATCAGCCCTTGGAACACAAGTTTGGAAAATTACAGATTTAGTCCCTGGATTTTTAGTTTTACATAATTGGTCCTTAAGCTAATATTACTACTCCTACTACATAAACACTAAACCTAATCTAAAAATATTTAAACCCAAAACCTCTTACCCATTTTTTCCCAAAGCCCAAACAAATAAAAGCCCAACTCCCTTAATCCCTTATACCCGACCTGCCCCTTACCCTGGTCAAACTAGACCCAGTCAACCCACACTTTTAGTAATAAAACAAACACCCCCAAATCCCATTTTACCCGCCCCCATTTTTACCCCGTTTCCCAGAAATAAGAACCCTAGAAACCCCACACACCAATTACCCTCAATTACCTTGATTGGGTAATAATTACCCAATCATATAGGTTTCTAGAAGCTGACAGCTATGTCAGGGTTGGCAGGGATACGTGGACCAATCAGAGAGGACACGGGGGATCGGTCTACATCACATCAATTAATCCAAGGGTTGAGATACATGGATTAGGGACCAAGGCGTATCTGAGGGCTTACATTCATCCAAAGAAACACAAATCTCATGTGGATTGCTGAGCTGTACTCCTAGAAGCTTCATTCCCTGCCTCAAGCTCAAGTATAAATACCCCTCTCCTTAGTCATAGAGACGTGTAGATTTTTAGTATCATTTTAGTTTTCAGTTGATTTTCATTTGTAATTTTTAATTTCAAAAGCATTGAACTCAATTTACTCTTATTAATAAAATTCATATTTAAGTTTTTATCATATTGTCTTAATTTTAATTTCAGCTTATTCTCTTTAATTTCCTGTTATTAGTTTAAAATCATAATCAGTAGTTTTATTTAAATTCAGTTTCAAGTTTATGTTATTGTTCTTCACTTATATAGAAAATCCAAAAAAAAATAATAAAAATCAGAAAAATATAAAAATATTGTTTCCATTCTTTGAGAGGATCACTTGATTTGATCACACGCTATAGGTGTTGGACCTTTTAATGTGTAAATATGATACTTTGAGTGAATATGATTAAGTATGCGAAACCTACTTAACCACACTTAGAATGTTTATTGGAAATGGAACTGTGATACTTGTGTTTATTTAACAAAGAACAATGAAAGTATTTCACCAAACGATTCAATATTATTCAAAATAATACGAGTGATCTTCACTATCACTAGGGTTACAAAGACCTTGAATCTTGTGTTTGTTCTATTCTTTTTCTCTATGTATATCTCTATCACTGTCTATTCGTATATCATGTATATTTAACTCATATCTAAGATCTTCCTTTTATAGTCCAAGGAAAGATCTTTTACAATCTATATGACTCATCTTTATTACTAGCTTATGACTAATCTTCATTCTAGCTAGATGATGACTTATCATGTTAGTCATTAAGATGCAACATGTATCTAGGATTACAAATCACTTGGAGTGTTCAATTTGATGACTACAACAAAGATATTTTTCTTGTATATGAGTTAGTAGAATAAGTTGTACTTATCTACATAGCTGTTGTATGAGTCATAGTAGTATCAGCAAAATCCATCAGTAGAAACACTATCAGTAGAAACCTTATTCAGCAGAATCCATCAGTGGAAACGTGCTTTGTGCTTTATCAGTAGAAACATACTTGATGTATTTCCTTAAGCCTTTATACTGATTCTTCTGATTATTTAATTCCCAACAATCCTCCCCTAAACATGTGAATTACATTCAAACATATTTTTCTGAATTAAATGAGGACTTTGTGAAGATCTTTCAAACACTTCATTGTCAGACTTTTGATCTGAACTTTCTTTTCTTTTGAGTGATTGAATGTCTTTCTCTGTAACTCATCTGCTTTCTTTTCTTTGCTCCAATCTTGGACTAGAAGATGGTGCAATATTTAACTTGAAGAATTATAAGAGTCAATGATGCTGTGTATCTTGGATGCTTGTTCCAAGAAATAGAAATCATCTTTCAGCATGTCTTTGGAAGTGATGAACAAACGTAGTGAACTGAAATTGAAACCTTTCATCTTTTGATCTAGATAGAACTTTCTCCTATCAACTCTGTTCTTGTCCTTTATCAGTAGAAACCATGTCATCATCTTGTATGCTCTTATCTTTTCCTTCTTTTTCGTTGGATAATCTTCCTTTGGCTTTTTGTAACCTCCCCTGAGATTTATTTCTCTCTTGAGCAATTTCCTCCCCTGTTTGGAAGATCTCTTACAATCATATCATATCACAATCATCTAATCTAGCAATTTCCATGTTTTCAGACAATTTGTACATGAAGCCATTAATTCCTTAAGAGTTTAAATGCTGCCCTTATCACTTCTAGGTGTGTAACCTCCTATGAGTGGTGAATCACTGAGCATTGACTCATAATCCATCGTTAGATGATTTTCTGAGCCTATTTGAAAATCCTTTTTAAGAAATATTTGACTTAGCAGTATGAACATGATTTTATGATTAAAAATCATACTGCTTCTAACCATTTTGAAGGGATTAAGTGTGGTAACTAACACTTAATCAAAATTTCGGTTTAAAGCAACCTCTGGTTGTGTGAGAACCAATGTTTTCAGTTATAAATAACTGCCTGTGTATAGATAAACCTATTCAAAAGGCTTTCTTTACAGGGTTTCTAGCTCGTGGCATTTGTTACCTCTAGCACAAGTGTTAGATTCACTGTTGCTCGCTGTTCTTTCTATCAGATATTCGTAGATTAGTCACATTATACTTGAGAGTATAAAATGATAGAAAGTGAGTTGTATCAGTTATGCACTGATCAACTAAATCATCAATTCAATGTGAAACATCATAATCAGGTTCCAAGAAAGAAGTTTTAAAGAGTTTTGAAATCCCAAACTCTTTCTATCATGAACCTATTATATCAGCAGCAATGATCAGCATTCAGCAGCAATGATCATAGATTTCACTTGAAATAGCCTTTGAGCTCAAACATTCATACCTGAAATTGTTAGTCTAAAACCAAAAGAACAAAGTACAAAGTACTTGTCTTGAATTAGAATTATGCATAGGACTAACTGTATGAATAACTTTTAATTGGTAATAGTAGTTTTAGATGACAAAGTTAGATGCATTAACAAAATCTATATACAAGAACACATTATTTTGAAAAATTTAAAGATTAAGCATTCCAATACCTGCTACCAAGTACTGAAATCTTCCAACATCAAAAGCTTTTGTAAGAAGATCTGCAAAGTTTTGTTCTGAAGCAATTTTCATTACTTGAATTAACCTCTTTTCATTGCAATCTCTAATAAAATGATGTCTAATTTCAATGTGTTTTGTTTTTGAATGTTGCACTGGATTTTTAATAATGCAAATTGTACTACTATTATCAATATGAATAATGGTATGTAAGAAATTGTACCCATAGTCAAGAAGTTGGTTTTGAAGCCATAGAACTTGACCACAACAATTTGTAGCAGCTACATATTCAGCTTCAGTTGTTGAAGTAGCCACCATTGTCTGCTTCTTACACTGCCATGAGATATGTCTACACCCAAGGAATTGACATCCTCCTGTTGTTGACTTTCTGTCCAAGCTAGCACCAGCATAATCACTATCTGAGTATGCTACCAAGTCAAAAGATGACTCCTTAGAATACCACAGACCCAACCTAGGTTGACCCTTGAGATATCTAAAAATTCTCTTGACTACTGTTAAATGAGAAACCTTAGGAGTTACTTGATATCTTACACAAGCACAAACAGAGAACATGATATCAGGTCTTGATGATGTGAGATACATCAAAGAACCTATCATAGATCTGTATGTGTGTACATCCACATTAGTTCCTTCAACATCTTTAAGAAGTGGCTTCTCAGGGTCCATTGGTGTGCTTGCTGTTTTGGAATCAGCAAATTGAAACTTTCTAAGAATCTCTGCAACATATTTGTCTTGACTAATAAAGATTCCTTCTCTTGATTGTTTAACCTGTAGGCCCAAAAAGAATGTAAGTTACCCCATGGAACTCATCTGAAACTTATTGTGCATAAGCTTCTCAAACTCCAAACACATCTCCTTCCTTGTAGATCCAAAGATGATATCATCCACATACACTTGAACTAGCAAAAGATCCTTCTTCAGCTTCTTGGTGAAAAGTGTCTGATCTATCTTGCCTCTTTGAAATCCATTTGAAATTAAGTAGGAAGCCAGTGTTTCATACAAGCTCTTGGTGCTTGATGTAGGCCATATAGAGCTTTAACAACCTTGTACACTTTGTCTGGATGGTCAGGATCAACAAAACCAGGAGGTTGTGAGACATACACCTCCTCTTCAATAGTACCATATAAGAAAGCACTCTTGACATCCATTTTGTTAATACAAATATCGCCTAAAAACGTTATTTATATTTTACGATCTTTGCTAAGTTTTGTTAATGACAAAGTATGAACTTTAGCTAAGAGTAAATCATCACTTTAAGTGTTTAAGTCTTGTTTAACTAAGGTTCACATTTCTTTTTAAACTAAACATTGTTTTTATTTCTTAAATTAGAAAGTGTCTTGTCATATCATATTTATTTCTTTAAATAGAATTGTCACATCACACTTATGGCAAGTTTTGTCAATATGCATTTATGTGTTTGACTAACTTTGTAGTGACTTGCAAGTTTGGTGTTTGACTAGTGTAATGTGATGTGACATTGTTTGGTTGCTAGGAGTTATGAGACAAGACCTTGTTTGGTTTGAAGAGTTATTGCAAAAACCTACTGCAGACCCGGCGGTACCCTAGGGGTACACGGGCGGAACCCAAATGAGGGTTCCGCCTGATCCGCCAAGCATGCAGTAGTGTTTGCTATAAATACCAAACCATTTGTTAGTTTTGTGCAACCCTTTTAGGACATATATTCACATACTCTCTCAACTAACTCAGTAACCTTTTGATTTGTGATTCTCTTATGTAGCAAGGGACTTCACAAGATCATTCAAGAAGTTTCAAGCTTCAACTCTAAAGTTGCAAGTCTTAGTAGCTTGATCATGTATAAGCTTTGGTAATTTATACTTCATGTGTGTCATGTATATAGAAGTAAGTGGTTAGTATTTTAGGCCTCAAAATACGTAGTGTGTTGGGAGTTGTTGTACCATTGTAAAAGAACTAACGGGAGTGGTTGTACCCTTGGTAAAGAACTCGACATCTAGCTTAGTGTCGGTAAAAGTGTAAGCGACGAACGGGAGTGGTTGTACCCTTGTAAAAGAACTCGACATCTAGCTTTGTGTCGGTAAAAGTGTAAGCGATGTTGTAAAGGTTTTCTCCGCCGGTGAAAGGAGCTTGTTGATTAGTGCTTATAACTCTCGAGTTGGAAACTCGGGGCGTGGATGTAGGGCAAGGAAAAAGAGTCCTTGTAGCCGAACCACGATAAACAATCGTGTTGTGGTTTGATCGTTTCTTTCTTTATCTTTGCTTATTACATGTTGTTCTTTAGTTATAATTGCTAGTTACATATAAAGCTTTTCAAAGAACTAAACAAGTAATGATGTGTTTGTATCTTCAAACAAAAGTAAAGCTTTCCAAATAACTAAACAAGCAAAGTTAAGATTATTACAAGCAAAGCTTTTCAATCTATGAAACTAGTAAAGTTAGAATTGATATTCACATAAAAAGCTTTTCAAAGAATCAAACATATAACTTTGTGTTTATATCTTTAAGCAAACATAAAAGATATTCAAGTTAAAAAGAGTCTAAAAAGCGGTAAACTATTGAACCCCCCTTCTAGTTTCCACAATTGGCATCAGGAGCTACGTTACTCAAGATCTTTAAAATAGAATGTATTTTAAAACTTGGATCGATCCATGGATTTTGAAAATCTCAAAGAAGGGCAACCTATTAAAAACCAACCGCTATTTGAAAAAGAAAACTTACTTGAATGGAAAAGTAATTTTGAAAACTTTGTGAAATCAATTGATCAAGATCTTTGGCATATTATTTCTTTTGGTAATTTCAAACCAAAGAAAACAAGTTTTTGAAAACCAAGATAACTATCTTAAACTTGATAAAAATGCTAAAGCTAAAACAATGCTTTACAAAGCTTTAGTATCAAATATGAAAGAATGTATTTTTGTCAAAAGGCTAATGATGTTTGAAAAATATGGTAAACTTTCATCAAGGAATATGTCAAGTCAAAGATAATCAATTTGATCTTACATATGAATTAGAAGTTTTAGAAAAACTAATTGATAGACACTTAGTAGAAGTTAATACATGTGCTACTAGCTTAAATGTTTTAAATGAAGGTACAAGTGAAGATGAGTACGTGTGTTTTGATGAACCTGCTTGCGTATCTTGGAATGTAATGGAAGTTGACGAAGACAATGATCCGGTAGTTTATTGTCAACTTATTGATACAACAAGCAAGGTGTTAGTTAAGGTGATTACTCATGTCAAGCTCGTAGTAGTCTTGCTTGCGATTCATGGAATAACTTGGATGAAGATGAAGTCAATCATCCGGTTTGTGATTCTATACTAGATAAAACATCAAGCAAGGTACACTTTGAAACCAAACTCTTTTGCTTTGATTAATTTATCCTAGAGTTTTCTAAACTAGAAAATGAGTCTAAACATTTGTGCAACATGGACCTAAAAGCTATCTTCAAGAATGAGTCTTCAAAATCTCTTAAGAATATCTTTGAAAAGGAAATCTTATTAGAAGATAAAATGTTTAAAATTAAGAGTAATGTTGAAATTAATCTAGAATGTAAATTATTTCTAGATTACAAACATGAGATTAAAATGCAAAATTAGAAAGGAAAAATTATTAGTTAAATTTGATGAAAGCTCAAAATCTCTTGAAAGATTGTTCAGGAGTCAAAGGTTGTTTAAAAATAAAACCGGATTAGGATTTAACTCAAAAGCACCATTAACTAATAAAACAAAGCAAGTAAAATTTGTCTAACCTAGAAGAGAGATTTAGAGATAATTCTATCTCTAATAGAAACTCATGATAAAAGAATTAAGATTATCATACTCTATGCTTTTATATGATTGTCTAACCTTCTTGGATACATGAGTTATTGAGTTTCAAAGCATGTCGTCAAACCAAGTTTTTTACGCTTAATGCTTATCCGCTTGATAGCATCTCTATGCAAGTTAAAAGGTACGCATTACTTAAACTTGACTTTGGTTATATCTTGTCTATAGCATTATGTGCTCAAATATGTGTTATTTGTAATACTCTAGAGTGTCTACCTGCTATTTGTAAATAACTAAGATTAGATTCTATACAACAAGGAATTTAGTCTTTAGTACTAGTAGGAGATATAAGGTGTTTTGGTTATTTAACCATCAAGAGATAAACACGAAAAACTCTTGAGTATGTCTCACTCAACTCTTGCTTACAAGTGAGCTAACTAAAAATTTCCTAAGTGTTAAAATGTCTAACATTTTTGTGATGCTTGCAAAACAAACCTTTGTTAAACAATTTTCTCAAACACCATACTTTGAGTCTTTAATTGTGTCTTTCTTCAATCACTCCTTTATGATAATCTCACATAAAACACACAAGGTAAAATAAATCACATTAGCATATATTAGGATGTGTGAAAGAAAATAAGTTTTCAACATCTAGGATTTACACATCAAATGTGACACATAGTCTAATGATGTTGTACCTCTTGGACTTTTTAAAAATAAATAGAGTTCATAGTGTCTTAAGTAAGAAAACCTAAAGAGTCGAGGAGTCGTTGAATATGACATTTAACGAGTGATCTCCTCCTTCTATGATATCATCTTTGGTAGATGATAACTTAGTCGAAAGTCCAATGATGGCAAGACAAGCATGGAGTAAAAGTACAAAACAACATCTTCTCACCTTGAGTTAAACATTAAATCAAGTAAAATTGACATAAGTTATAAAACTTGATTTATAGGTCATTAGTTGTGTCTAAACAAATTCAACAAAAACAATTTTTGGAATTTAGAATAAAACAAATAGTGAAACGAAGTTGATATTTCAAAGTAATCAAGTGAGTATAGTGTCAATATTTGAAAGACCTTTTGATAATAAAAGCAAGCCACAAAAGCAAGGGATTTTAACTTAAAGACATTCCTAGTTGCTCTCTTGTTCTCAATGGTTAAGTTATTGATGACCTATCAAGAATGAGATTAGTAAATCCGTAGGTAAAACTAAACATAGAGAAATGTTTGGAAGACTACTTGTTCTCATAATATTTGTTGGGAATTCTGTGAAGTAAGAATTCTGCTGAAAGGATCCTGTTGAAGAGTTGGTTTCTACTGAAGCAGTGTATCTGCTGAAGACTAGTTTCAGCTTTATTAGTTTCTGCGGATATAGTATTTCCGTATTTTATGTAATGTAGTTTGGATATGCATAAGTTTATTTAGGAAGTGATAATGCATATCTTTTAGAAGTTTTAGAATATACGTTTCTTGAGAAACGGTTTACGGTTCCTTGAGTATAAAAGGAACACACGGTTTATGTATTGAATAACTTTTAGCAAATTCTTTGAATATAATTAAAAAGATCCATAGAGGATCAAGAGTTCTTAGTATCAAGCTTGTGTTTTGTTTCCGCTTTATAAATACAAGTTGCAGAGATTGTCTATTAGTGTGTTATTGATTACAGTGACATTACTAACGATTCTAAAGTGCTCAAGAAGATCTATCAAGGTCTATAGCTCAACAAGTGGTATCAGAGCCTCGAGAGAGTCTCTGCCATACTAAGAAACACAAATCTTACACCTTTACAATCCAAACAAATCACCAAACATGCCTGGATCGGATGATGATGTTGATACAACCCAGAACATTAACACCACTTCTCTTCAACAACTCAACCTCTCCAACAGTAATGCTAAGTTTCCATACTTGAAGAATGCAGAAGATTATCATCTGTGGTCCATGAAGATGCAGATCTGGATCACAAACATTGATTGGAATCTGTGGGAGGTTGTTAAGAAAGGGAATAGTTTGAAGAAGCATGTTACAGATGTTGATGGAGTTGTTACTATTGTAGGAACCAAAACTGCTGAAGAGATTCTGGCTGTGCAGAGGGAAATTAAAGTCAGAACAATTTTGCTCCAAGCTATACCAGATGACCACATGGGTGACTTCCATTTTATGGAGGATGCCAAGGACATTTAGATGGCTATAAAAGCAAGATTTGGTGGGAATGAGGAATCAAGAAGGTTGCAGAAGTCTATGCTGAAGCAAAAGTTCCAAGAATTTCAGATATCTGAAGAAGAGGGAATCCATAAGGGTTATGACAGGTTTCATCGAATATTAAGTCAACTTAATCAGTTGAAGGCTAGACCCGACAATGAAGACTGCAATGCTAAATTTCTGAGATCTCTGCCGCCATCTTGGTTACAAGTTTGTATTGCTCTCAAGACCAAAGGTGGGTTGGACATGATGTCTTTTGATGACCTCTACAATAGGCTTAAATCACTTGAGCCTGATGTTAGAAGTCCCATTCGTCCATCCACTCATTCTGCATTTGTTGGTGCCTCTACTAAACCTGTGCATCAAGCCTCAAGTTCATATTCATCAGGAGCATCTTCTCAAACTTATAATCAATCTGCTCCTAAATCAAAATCAAGTAGTGTGTTGGAGGATCTTATTCATTCATTTGTGGCTGAATATGAACCTCAGCAGTTTATTGCATATGAGGATTTTGAACAGGTAGATCCATTGGAAATGGAGGAGATGCACTTGAAGTGGGAGCTTGCAATGATCTCAATGAACATTAAGAGGTTTGAAGCCAAGTCTGGAAGAAAGTTTGGTTTTAATGGAAGAGAAGCAGCAAGGTTTGATAGAAGGAAGGTTAAATGTTACACTTGTGGTCAAGTAGGACATTTTTCAAGAGAATGCAAGGAAAGAAAGGCTGGAGATGAAGTTAGATATGGCTCTTATCCAGTGGAAGCAGGGAATAACAAGACTGTACCTTCAAAGGCTATGGTGACTCTGGATCACCAAATTGATTGGGCTGACCATGAACCTGCTGGAGAGGAAGCTTCTACTTCTTCACAAGTGAATCTGCTGGCATTCACACCTTCAGAAGACAAGAAGGAGCAAGTCTCCTTGATGGGAATCTCTCAGGTAACCAACTGTGTGTTTGGATGTAGTGTAAGATACATTGAGCTTAAACAAGAATTTGATGAATTGAAACCAAAATACAATGAGTGTTATGTTGAAGTAGAGTCTTATAAAATGGCTTTAAAAACTTTAGAGAAACAAAAAGTATGGTTTCAAAAGAATCAAGTTAAATATGATGAAAAAATAAGAGTTCTAGAAAGTGATTTAGAGGTTGCTAAGATAGACTTAAAACGTACTGAAAAAGAGAAGTCTGATTTAGAAAAAGAAAAACAAGAGTTACAAGCTAAATTAGATAAAGAGATAGCTGGTCGTATGAAATGGCAGAAAGGGGCATCTAATTTAAGTAAATTAATTGATGGTCGCCAATCTGTTTGGTCTAGAACGGCATTAGGATATGAGAAATATATAGACCCTGAAGAGCTAACCTATCCTGATATGTCTAGTGTTTTTGACCCTGAACCAGCCTTAGCTTATCAAACACCTGCTAAATATGTTAAGGAAGGGGGAATGAATGCTGTGCCTGGACCTATAAGAGGGGAACACATGCCTATAGACTTGTCCAAACCTGTTGACTTTGATGGATCACATCATTTATATGGCAAAAAGTCAACTGACTTGCAAGACCCTATTGTGAAATCTAATGACTTTGTCTCTTGTTGTAACAGTGACAAGTCTTCTGATGAAGGGTCTACCTCATTTGCTAGCTGTGATTCAAGTGAGAAGTTGGACCTGCCCAAGACCATGCCCAAGACCACTCCCAAAACCATACCAAAGACATCACCCAAGACTCCCCACAAGCCTTCTAGAGTTGCTGCTGATAACAAGACAGTTTCTACTGAAGACTTGTTTTTAAATTCTTTGCATAATAATACTTTTGGCTTTGTTAAAAACAATTCTGTTTGTCATGGTGATTTGAATACTTTTTCATGTTATGGAAATTCTTTTGGTTTGAATAAATCTTCTAAAAGGAAGAAGTGTTTTGTGTGTGGAAGTAAATATCACTTGATTAAGGATTGTACATATCATGAGCAAAGAATGGGTGCATGTATTAGTCAAAGAAAAACTAGGCAAATGTGGAAGAATGTTAGTGAAATACCCTTTTTTGTTCCACATCAGCAGAAACCTAATTCTGCTGAATCTCATTCTTCATGGAGAAGAACCAGTACTAGACCATATGTTTGACCCACTAGTTCTTTCTTTTATAATGGTTATTGGCCTAATCACTTTGACTCAATGTGTAATGGTGGTGGGAAATGGAATACTGCTGTGAAGCCCTCAGCAGGTTGTTCTTGGACAAAGAAGGGACCCACTATGCAATACAGGCCCAAGAACAATGGTGGATCTAAAACATCTACATGGCCTGTTACTAATGATCCACAAGGCAGGCTCAAGTCAGCAATGACTTGAGTCTCCAATGTGTACTAATTTTGTATATTTTGTTGTTGTTGTAGGAACATCCTTTGAAAAGTACTGAAGTTGGTATTGTTGATAGTGGTTGTTCTAGAAGTATGTCAGGGAACAAGGATAAGATGCATGACTTTGAGCCCATTGAAGGAGGAGACACTGTAACCTTTGGTGGTGGAGATGGAAAAATTACAGGGAAAGGAACAATCAAGACACCCTTGTTAGACTTTGAAAATGTATATTATGTGAAGGAACTGGAGCATTTTAATCTTATCTCTGTATCACAAATTTGTGACACTAAGAATAAGGTTTTCTTCTCTGAAGATGAGTGTCTTGTACTGTCCAAGGATTTCAAACTCCCAGAAGACACAACTGTATTGCTAAGAGTTCCTAGAACCTACAACTTATACACCTTCAATCTGAATGATGTAAAGCCAGAAGGAGATCTAACATGTTTGGTAGCCAAAGCTTCCCTGGATGAATCTAATAAATGGCATAGAAGAATGGCACATGTGAATTACAAGACCATCAACAAGTTATCCAAACTTGGTCTTGTTAAGGGCCTTCCTTCTAAACTCTTCACCAATGAACACAATTGTATTGCTTGCAACAAGGGAAAGCAACACAGAGCCTCTTACAAAGCAGTCAAAGCTGTGAGCACCATTTCAGAACCTCTTCAGTTGCTACACATGGATCTTTTTGGTCTAACTCCCATTAGAAGTATTGATCACAAGTACTTCTGCCTGGTTATCACAGATGATTATAGCAGGTTTTGCTGGGTATTCTTTCTCAAAACTAAAGATGAAAGAACTCCAATTCTGAAAGAATTCATTATCTTAGTTGAGAACCAGCTGAATAAAAAGGTTAAAGGAATTAGGTGTGACAATGGTACAGAATTCAAAAATGTTGTCTTCATAGAATTCTGTAAGTCTAAGGGGATTAGAAGGGACTATAGTACTCCAAGAACCCCACAACAAAATGGGATTGCTGAAAGAAAAAATAGAATCCTCATTGTGGCAGCAAGATCAATGCTTGCAGACTCCAAACTACCCACAATGTTTTGGACTGAAGCAGTAAGTACTGCTTGTCATGTCTTGAACAGGGTATCCATCACTAGACTTCATGTCAAGACACCTTATGAACTTCTCACTGGGAAAGTTCCACACATACATTACCTTAAGCCTTTTGGATGCAAGGTGACTATTTTGAATACTGCTGATATACTGGGTAAGTTTGATGGGAAAGCTAATGAGGGATATATAGTTGGTTATTCAGCTCATAGCAAGGCCTATAGGGTTTATAATCTGAATGCTAAAAATATTGAAAAGACCCTTAATCTGAGATTTCTTGAAGATCAGTCTAATATTCAGGGACAAGGCCATTCTTGGTATTTTGACCTTGACTATTTGACTGACTATTTGGGTTATACTAGGCATGCTTCTAATCCTGATGCAGGTTCCAAAGATTCAAGTTCTAACCCTGCAGGTTCCATGGATGATGACTCAGAATGTGAGTCTGAGCAAAAGAGAATATCATTGTTGTACCATCTTTTCCACCTAACCATTTTGTAGGTAATCACTCTACTGCTGAACAAGATGATGAGTCACATTATGCAGAAGATCTTGCACGATTGCAAAAGCAGGAACATGCTGCTACTAAGGAAGCTCAGAAACTCAATGACAAGGTTACACAAGAGACTGAAGCTATCCTACATTAGTCAGCACAAGCAGTCAGTGGAAACAAGGATACTGCTGAAGGCACACCTATTTCCACTGATAAGGTCACAGATGCTGATTCTGCTGATGCTCACTCTCCCATCTCTACTGAAGTCTCTGCAGATTTTGATAAGCCCTTTACCAGATTTCCAAGTCCTTCTGATCTTGGGAATTATCAGCCAAAGCCTGGCTTGTTTCACTCAGCTTCTTATGATACTGAGTTTGGGCCTACAGTCAACAACCTTGATGCCACAATTGATGTTTCACCTATAGCTACAAAAAGGATTCATAATGCTCATCCCCTATCAAAGATTATTGGAGATCCTAAAGACCCTGTTAGAACAAGAAGTATTGTAAAGAATACGAAGTATGGTGAAGTTGCTTTCATCTCTTATGTCTATAATTAAAAGAGGAACAATCACACAAAATTCAAACATTGTCTGTTTGCATGCTTTCTTTCTCAGATTGAAACAACTAGTGTTCCTCAAGCACCGGTTGATTCAAGTTGGCTTGAGGCAATGCAAGAAGAGATGCTGCAATTTAAGAATCAGCAGGTTTGGGTTTTAGTTCCTCTTCCTGATGGTAAATTTGCCATTGGGACAAAATGGATTCTGAAGAATAAAAGAGATGCCATGGGTATTGTGGTGAAGAACAAAGCAAGACTAGTGGCTCAAGGGTTTAGACAAGAGGAAGGTATTGACTATGATGAGGTTTTTGCACCTGTGGCCAGAGTTGAAGCAATTCGGATATTTTTGGCCTATGCCTCTTACATGGGCTTTATGGTTTATCAGATGGGTGTTAAAGGTGCTTTCTTGTATGGAGAGATTGAAGAGGAGGTTTATGTCACTCAAACCAAGGGATTTGAAGACCCTGATCATCCTGAGTATGTGTACAAGGTTGTTAAAGCTCTTTATGGACTTCATCAAGCTCCACGAGCTTGGTATGCTAGACTTTCCACATTTCTGCTAAAGAATGGTTATAGAAGAGGTGCCATTGACAAGACTCTATTCCTCAAGAAAGATTCAAGGGATATTATTCTTGTGCAAGTGTATGTGGATGATATTATCTTTGGTTCAACCAAAGAAGCATGGTGTAGAGAGTTTGAAGATCTGATGAAGGGAGAATTTCAGATGAGTGCCATGGGAGAACTCACTTTCTTTTTGGGTTTGCAAGTTCAGCAGAAACCTGATGGTATATTCATACATCAGGAGAAATATGTAAAAGATATGTTGTCCAAGTTTGCTATGGAAAATGTCTGGACTGCCACTACTCCATATGAGGCACCCAAATCAAAGAACAATCTTACTCCTGATCTTCCTGTGAATGTTCATTTATACAGGTCTATGATTGGTTCTTTGATGTACTTGACTGCCTCGAGACCTGATATCACATTTGCTGTGAGTGCATGTTCAAGACACCAAGTCACTCCACTTACTTCTCATATGAATGCTGTCAAGAAGATTTTTAAGTATCTTAAAGGCCAACCAAACTTAGGTCTTTGGTATCCCAAAGAGTCTCCATTTCAGCTAGCAGCTTATAGTGATAGTGACTATGCTGGTGCCAATTTGGATAGAAGATCCACAACTGGAGGTTGCCAATTTCTTGGCAGAAGACTGATTTCTTGGCAATGCAAGAAACAGACCATAGTTGCTACCTCTACTACTGAAGCAGAGTATGTTGCTGCTGCCAATTGTTGTGGACAGGTTCTATGGATTCAGAATCAATTACTGGATTATGGGTATAACTTCATGAATACTACCATTTTCATTGACAATCAAAGTACCATATGCATTGTTAAAAATCCAGTTTTTCATAATAGAACCAAACATATTGAAATCAGACACCACTTTATAAGGGATGCTTATGAGAAACATTTGGTTAAAGTGGTCAAAATTCACACAGATGAAAATGTGGCAGATTTGTTAACCAAGGCATTTGATGGACCAAGGTTTCAATATTTGGTGGTCCATATTGGAATGCTAAACCCTTAACTGCAAAGTTTAAGGGGAGGCATAAGCCTCAGGGGAGGCATATGCCTCAGGGGAGGATGATGACTGTAAACTTTGTATTATTTGTATAAGTTGTATAATTTCTGAGTTTTTAACACTAACCCTCTAACAGTTGTGCAAGTTGTTTGGTGTATTTGCTTGTTTGATGTTTGTTTTGCAGATGTTCTGAGAATGAAAGTTTCATGATAAATGTCACCAAGAGTTAAAGTCAAAGGAATGTGGTCAAAGTGCTGAACATAGTTTCTACTGATTAATTGAAACATGCTGAAGGTCTTAAACAATGGATAAATTAAATAAGATCTTTTCATTCATTCAAAGAAACAAGTTCCAGCTTACATTCAATGTTACAATTGAGATACGATGACCATTCCTAAACATTTGGCTAATTCAGTACTACTAGCTTCTATCACTTATTACAAAATACTTGAGGCTATGACAAGTACAATGATGAAGCTGAAGATGAAAATGTAAGAAGAAGAGAAGGAAGACTGGGAAGATGCTCATGAATTAAAGTCAAGAGAATACTCAAGAACTTTGCTCCATGGTTACATTCCTCAATCATCTACTTCAGCTTCTCCTTTCCCTTACGTATGATCTTAGTCTTCTTGCTCTGTCAAATATGTTCTTGATGTGGAAGACCAGGTTCTGGAGCAGGAAGATCCAACACCAAATTTTGTGATGTTGGAAGAGATGGATCCCTCTTACTTGATCTTGGTTGGGATCTCTCTGGTGTGGAAGGAGGAAGAAAGGTTGGATCTTCATTTTCTTCCTCTGAAGAGTCTTCATCAGAGGTATAGATGAAGGGAGAGACAAGCTCTCTCTCAGCAGGATTGGGTACATTGCTTGGTTCACTCTTCCTATGAGCATTCCATTGTCTTTCTTGTGCATCCCATCGGTTCTCCAATGCTCTTTCATAGTCAGAACCATCAAGCCCCCATGGATATGGTGGTACATCTTCTTCTGATGATGGAGAAGAGGAATTTGGATCTGAGGTTTCTGGGTGTGAAGACATAATTTGGATGGAGAATTGGGGTTAATAAAAAATTTAGGGTTTGAAAGATGATTTGGGGTAAATTGATGAATGAGATGTGTTATCTGGGGTGATTAAATAAGCCAATTTTAGGAGTTACGATATTTAATGCGAGTTGGGTGGCACAGTAAAACCAAGATATTGACCGAAGATATTTTTACATTTAGTTGATTCTACTGATGGTTGACTATGCTTCAGCAGATTTGACTTTCATTTCTGCTGAAGGGTAAATTTTCAAATTGGAAGTTTTGTCAGACTTGGTCAATAAGTTGTTCCGATAATTTTGACCACGATTGGGAACTTCCAAATTTAACCCACTTTGCATATCTTTTCAAATTAAAATTACTCGATTTTCACTCCAAATAAACCATTATTCTCTGGAGTAATTCATAACCATCTCACACAAGTTCATTCAAATGGCTCAACTTGAATTGAAGGGCGACCATAACAAGTATGCTATTCTGAAAACAGCACCGAGACATGAAGAATTCGACTTGATGGTGGAGTTTCTACAAAGGTCGAAGATTAATTATGCTTTGACGTATAGTCCCAATTTGGTGTGTGAATCCTTGGTGAAGCAATTTTGGGCATCTGCTACTAAGAGATCTGCTACAGAGATTGTAGCTGAAATAGATGGTGTAGAATATGTGGTGACAGAAGGGTTGATTAGGGCAAAGCTTCAGTTGGATGATGAAAATGGTGTGTATCATTCCAACACTGCAGAGATTCTTGCTGGGCTGAGAGAAGCTGGATATCAAAGTACTGATACATCCAAGTGGCACAAGAATCAATTTTGTCCTAAGTGGAGGTATTTGGTGCATCTGCTGCTTCAATGTATGAGCAACAAGTGTGGTGGATGGAACCAGTTCTCTCTGCAATTGGGTTGTGGTATTGTTTGTCTTTCTAAGGGTTAAACTTATAATTTTTCTAAGTTTATTTTTGATAATATGCTAGAAAATATAGATAAGCAACAACATAAGTTTCTAATGTACCCTAGGTTCTTACAAATAATTTTAGACATAACAACTGAAGATAGAACCCATATACCCATTAAAAGTCTAGGTTCTAAGTTTTTTGCCTCAATGAAAACTAATTATACTGGGGAACATCACCCTATGTTGGAAGCCATGTTGCCACAAGGCAATGCCAATGTAATTGAGGGTGATGATGCTGGTAATGTGCCTGCTCCTAATGCTGCTGATGATGGTAATCCATCATCTTTTGGTGTTGCTGCTGATGGTAATCCTTCAGTGGTAATGGAGGAAGAGCCAGCTACAACTGCTGAACCTTTACCTGATTCTACTGACTTACCACCACCTACCCCTGTACAAATGTCACCTAGTCCTACCATCTCACCAGTTCAGGATGCTCCAGCTGAGCAAATTCATGAGTTTGAAGATGACTTACAAACTATTGAACCTGATCTTACTAGACTACCTTCACCCAGTTCTTTGGGAGAGCAAATTAATGTAGGTTCTCCTAATGTTGTACATGAGTCTGTTTCTCCTGCTGGGTTCAATGAAGCTCCACATACCACTGAGCAATCTGCTGGTAGAGCAGAGGACCCTATTACTCTCACATTTGTATATGATTCCCTTAGCAGGTACATGAAAATGACTGAAGATCTCCAGAAAGAACTTGCTGAGACCAAGACTACTCTTGGTAATGAAATTCAAAGTTTGAAAAGCAAGGTTAAAGATTTGGAGGCACAGCTAAGTCAGTTTAAGCAAAGTAAAGATGGATTGGATTCTACTGAGGTAGCAAAGGAGACAAATTTGGACTCTCTTGAGATTCTAGCTGAAGTTGCTAGACAGTCTCATGCTGCTCCTCCTACAGTTGCTGAAGTACCTCAATCTAAACCAAAGATACTAGTTCAAAGAAGAAGTACAAGACAGTATTTGGCAAGGAAAGCTGCTGAAGCTTCAAAAGTGTCTGGTGGTGATAATGATGTGCTGATGACTGAAGTTGTGGATATACTTCAGGAGAAACAATCATTTAGTAGGGTTGCTGCTGATCAATCTGCTGATAGAGGAAATACATCAGGAGAAACATACTTTGTAGCAGGGAAAGAATATTTGAATTCCCCTGTTCATCATTCATCAGAGAATCAACAAGTTTCTACTGATAGAGAGGTTCAAGATGATGAACCTATGGCAGATGTGAATGTTCCTCTTGATGATCTTGTTGAAGGAACAAATGATGATTTCGATGAGCTTGTTACAGCTGAAGAAAGAGCTGGACAAGAAGAACTACTCCAACATTGGGAAAATTATAAGAAGAATACTGATATGACTGAGGAACAGCAAGAAAAGTTTGATGCTACATATGAGTCAGTGAATCAAAGATATGTTTCTACTTTGCCTATTGCCAGACAAAGAGAATTGGATGCAGCTGTTCAAGAATTTGATGAGTCAGATTCGCAACAGATTGGACAAGAAATGCTTAATAATCCTAATGTAGCTGCAGAAATTATTGGTAAAAAGGTAGAAAAGCAAGACTGGCCTTCTGAAATTGTAAAATTGATGATGTTGAGAAAGAAGGTAGCAGATGAGTTGAAAGCTAAAGCTAAAAGAGAGAAACCTATGACTCAAGCACAGCAGCAAGATTATATGAGAACTTATGTGAAAAATCAAAGCAGTTCTTTGTTTAACAGTGCTTGGTCTAAGCAAAAGGTGTGGGGACTTCCATTTAACAAACTGGTTGAGATTTATAACAGAATCAAGGCTAGGAATGATAAAGATGGAATGGGTGCTTCCAAAAATATTCCTCTCCTCAATACTGATACTGGTGATACTGAGAAAGTATCTTTACCTGATAATTCTGCTGATGTACCTCATGTTGCTTCATCTTGTGTGGATAAAGGTAAAGCAAAAGTGATGACATCAGATCCTCCAACTAGAAAGAGAACTAGGAGACAATTGGAGCAGGAAAGAATGGGTAAAGAGACTGCTAGGAGGTTGGTTGAGGAACAAGAAGCTGAAAAAAAGGCTGAGCTTGCCAGATTTCATGAACTGAAGACAAGAGAAGTTGAAATTCAAGCTGCTAGAAACAAACAAATCAGGAAGGCTATGGATGAACAATATGCCTCTGCTGCACTTGAATCTTCTCAAGATTCTACTGATGAACAATTGGATACTCCATCAGTGGATACTGATGCTGCAGAAGGTGATTCTGCTGAAGCAGCAGTTCATGATGCTATTTATGTTCCTGGAAGAAGAGGAAAAAGAATGGCTAAAGTAGGATCATCACATTCGAAACAAAGCCTCATTAATGTAAATGATTCTGATGCTTCATTTATAAGGGAAGGATCATCTGATGATTGGCCAGAAGGAATTAGAGATGTTTTGGTTCATTGGGAGTTAAGTAAAGATGGTCAAGTGAATACCATTTACAGATTGAATAAAACTTCCATATCCTTTACATTTCTTCAGCAGATTCTTCATCTTGTGAATTATCAAGATTTAGTCACTCTATATGAGTTGGTTATTAAGTACTATGCAACTCATACTCCTGAAGGCTCTGGATTGTATTTGTTGGGTGATCTTCAAGTGTTGTTTGATTCTTCTACTCCCACTGGTGCAAGTTATGATATCTGGAAGAACAATCAGAAATGGAAAGTTCAGAGTTGGAAGTTCTATCCTATGTCTTATGTTCATGTGTTGGAAACTACTACTGGTCTGAGGATTATTATGGATCTTACCAACAGATATCCTCTGAAGGTATCTTTGATGGAGAAAATGTTACAACAGAAGTTGGAAATTCCTCCTGATCCAGTTGGTAATACAAGATTGTTTGCTGAATCTTTGGTGAAGATTTTCAAACAAAGGATTAAGACTTCCAGAGCAGCATCTGAGTAGGGATATTATGTTGTAATATTTGTTTTATTAAAATAAAAAAAAAATAAAAAAAAAACCTAACATTTTGTTGTATAGTATTTGTATGCAGGTTTGGTTATCAACTTACCTGATGTTGACTATTCCATCATAAAGTTGGCTAGTCCAAAGGGTAAAGCTTTGGTAAAGACATGTCAAATCTGTTGATAGCTGTAATGGTTTGCTCAAAACCATAGGGTTTTCAACTCACCCATGCTTTGTTGCTTAGTAGTTGAAATGGTTGTCAATTGACCATGGATTTTTCCTTTATGGATTCCAAAAAATTGGCTAGCCCACATGTATATGGCTTGTGGTAAAGGCAGTGGAAAACCATATTTGGTAATCAGTTAACCAAGATGATTTTCATCAAAATAATTGGCTAGTCCTGAGCAAACGACTACAGGTAAAGACATCTCAAATCCGTTTATAGCTGATGATTTGCTAAAAATCATGTGGTTATCAGTGTACCTTTGAACACTTGGCTACTCCAGTAGTGATGACTATTGGTAAAGAGACATCAAATCCATTATTTTCAATGATTCACCTCTCACAGGAGTTAACACACCTGGAAGTGATGAGAATAGTATGAAACTAATTTGTTTTGATGTACATTTGGTCATTTGTTGCTGCAAAGAATGGAGCTTTCAAGTATATGCTAATCATAGAGATTCTGCTGAAGATAATTCTTTGCTGGTGCTATTTTATCACAATCCTCATGGTATGTTATTTTAAAGATCTATCAAGAATCTTGAACTTAACCAGGTCAAATTCAAGATTAGGGGAGGATTGTTGGGAATTCTGTGAAGTAAGAATTCTGCTGCTGTTTCTGCTGAAAGGATCCTGCTGAAGAGTTGGTTTCTGCTGAAGCAGTGTATCTGCTGAAGACTAGTTTCAGCTTTATTAGTTTCTGCGGATATAGTATTTCCGTATTTTATGTAATGTAGTTTGGATATGCATGAATTTATTTAGGAAGTGATAATGCATATCTTTTAGAAGTTTTAGAATATACGTTTCTTGAGAAACGGTTTAGGGTTCCTTGAGTATAAAAGGAACACACGGTTTATGTATTGAATAACTTTTAGCAAATTCTTTGAATATAATTAAAAAGATCCATAGAGGATCAAGAGTTCTTAGTATCAAGCTTGTGTTTTGTTTCCGCTTTATAAATACAAGTTGCAGAGATTGTCTATTAGTGTGTTATTGATTACAGTGACATTACTAACGATTCTAGAGTGCTCAAGAAGATCTATCAAGGTCTATAGCTCAACAATATTTAGATTCAACATTATGTTTATCTTTTGTCTATGTGCTCGTGTTAACGAAGATCCTTAAACAACTCGTTAGTTGAGCCTAGTTGGATACATCATAAGGTACTATACAACTAGGATTATGGTCTCCCAAAAGAACGGGAATAGAAACCATAGTGTATGCCAAATGGAAGTATGTCGGTAATAAGTTGATAAGAAAAGCACAAGTGGTACTTGCACTTTTATACTTACTTACCCAATGATTCTCCAAAACGGGCAGGATTCTCAAATTAGTATCGGATGGAGAAGCACATCAACAAGCTCTGCTTGAACAAGCAAACTCGCATCAACAACGGAATTCATCTTATCAACATTGTTATATCTTCAACAAAGGAAGCATCGACTTCAGCGACAATTCAATCCATTATGTTCTTAATTGAAATATTGTGATCCATCATCATCGTCTTGGTAAAGATTGTTCATTGAGGAACGTCTTATCTAAGAAAGTCTTCTACGTTAACTATTTCATCAACGCGTTAACAAAATCTCTTGAAAGTGAAGCATTCATAATTCCTAAGCTTAGTCAAAGACTCATAAGACCTAAAACATTAAGGTTTGAACGTTAGGATAAAACCATAAAAATCATGACAAATTATTTTTTAAGTTTCTCCCTGTAGAACCCACGGCACCTTCAGACCATATGAGCGAAACCCATTTTTTGGTTCCGCCTGGTCCGCCAAACCTCAGAATGTATTATTTGTTTTTTTTCAAAACCAAACACCCTCTTAAATCTTAACAAAAACTTTCAAACAGCATCACCCTCTCTAAAACACATATCCTCACGAATTTTAGGACTTCTAATCCAATCTCTTCCAATCCAACTAACTTTGTCATCTTATTTAATTATAACATTCTTGCTTACAATCATTAACTAGAATCTTAGGGCTTTTGCATAAAACTTCATGATTCTTGAAAAACTTGGTGGCTAATCAATTATGTATTTCATTTGTTAAGAAATGTATCTTCTCATTGTTACTTTGATTTACCAAACACACCAAGTGCATTATTTTTCTAATTGCAACATGATTCATCACCACATTGTTAAAACAAATGAAAAACATCATTTAAACATCACTTGCATACTATCTCTTGAATGCTAAAGGGGATACATAACTAATATGTATTTTCGGGTACATTCAATCTAAGACACATTCAATTAGGAGAATGTTGGTTATCTTTTGTTTTTACAACAAAATTTGCATAACAAAACGATTTAGGAATCAAAATGAGTCAAGATAACCATGTCTTCACATTGTCTTGCATATAGGAATATATTAGAACATCCTCGTTGTTAAAAGTCATTAACATACAATTTTATGTTTTCTAGGAATCAACATGCCTCCCGCAAACAAATCCGATCACAAAGAAACCCTTAAATACATGCCCAAACACCATATGACCAAAGGTCTCAACTCGGTTCAAGTAGAAACCTTTAAGGCATTAGAAAAACGCTATGTTCACGAAGGTAGAACCATTGATCCATCCTTTCTAGAAGGAACATCTATTCGCCAAAACTTTGCCGCAATTCACTTTGATTGTCTCCTTGATTTAGATGAGCGAATTTGTCCTAGGTTCATTTTGGAATTTTATGCAACCGTAAACCTTTCCTCATGTGCTGGTGGTAGGATATCATTAAACTTCACAACCAATCAAATATCACATGACATTGATTTAAAAGATTTAGCTATAATTCTTGGTGTACCAAATGAGGGAACTTGTCTCTACACGGATAAGTGGCCCATTTCAGATCTTGATTCTATTGATCGTTTTTATCCATACGATACACCTCTTGCTAGTAAAGAAACCATTAAGGAACACCTCTTTGTTAGAACCTCTACCACTAGGGTGAATCGTTCGGGGAACATTGTAGACAAGGATCCTTTTGGTATGGAGCTCAATGAGCTTAAACCACAATTGAAGAAGTGGGAAGAAATTCTTAGGGCTAACGTCATAAGTACCATAGGAAATAGAGATCACATCAACGCATGCCTATGCTACATGCTATATAGCATTTCCACCGGTCAACCCTTCAACTTAGCCTACTACCTTGCCAAAAGAATGGCCGACATATCCTTAGTTGGAACAACCGCTCTTCCCTATGGCATGTTTCTTACCCGCCTCTTTAGAGCAATCTCACCCATTTCTCCTAACGAAGATGGAATACGCCTTGACTATTTTCTCGTTCCTCACACCTTCGTTCCCCTAAGTGATAAACGTGTTTACAAAAATAAGGGCAAACGTACTCGATCACCTACACCATCATCATCATCATCATCATCATCCGGAATGAGCGACGATGATAAACTTCCCAACTCTAAGTTACCTCCCTTAGAATACCTTCAAGCTCTCCCCATCATTGACAATGCTTCCGAAGAATTCAAGCAAACCAAAGGAATGTTCAAGTGTTTTGGAAGGTACCTAAACAAGCTCAAAAAGAAGATAGACCGGTTGTGAGAAGATTAAGGAGTGTTTGGCATAAGAATGCTTTAGAATCGTCTTTGTGTTAAAACTACGTGAATTATGTGTTTTTCACTTTCATGGTTTATTATGTTTGTTGGATTATGTTTGTATGAACTTTTATGCATAATGTCAATGTTTAAGGTGTTTGTCATCTTTTCTATGCTTATGGGAATTCTTACTAAGTATAGTGAAATCATCGACCTCAAGGTCAAAGTCCCATGATATGTATGTTTACATGTCAAATTTTTGCATTTCCTAACCAGTAATACCTTATCTTTTTGATTTTAGGAGTTTTCGAAAATTTTGAAAATCGTCTCGCGGGTCAAAAACGCGGACTGCCTAATTTTTTACCCCTGGCGGATCTGGCGGTACCCAAAATTGGGGTCCGCCAGTGTGTTTTCTGGGAATTCCAGAAATGGCCCAACGGACCAGGCGGTACCCTCAAATGGGTTCCGCCAGTGTCTTCTGAGGGATCCGCCAGACACCTGCAGAAAATTTTTCCATTTTTCTTAAGTCCAAAATTTGTAATGTGTCCAAACCATTATCCTAAGTGAGAAACATCTTCAATTAACTTCAATAACCATATTAGAACTACCTTCACTCACTAAAACAATTAGGAAGACACTTCCCTCCAAAAATTCAAATTTAAACATAACCAACCCAAGGAACCCTTTCAAAGGATCCTTCAAAACCATTGAAACATTTTTCAACCAAATCACATCCCATGATCACAAAGCATTGAGTGCTTTTGTTGGTCTTTCACTCCACCTCATTCTATTGGAATGACATGCATTGATTTAACAAATTCATGAAATTTTTGTAAATCATTTGAAACCTCAATCCTTGAATGGTAGAACATTAAATCCAAACACTCTATTCAACATCTTCTTCATCCTATAAATTTGAAAGTTGGCAACAATTCAAGTCACACCATCACCATCAAAACTTCTTCTCTCAAAACATCAAAACCACACCTTTGAAAATGACCAAATCTAACACATCATCCGAGTCATCAAAATCCCTTTCAAGAATCAATAGGATTAGCGTTAAACCTTGTTGTTTTAACAAAACCGTCAAGTCAAACTCATCTTCTTCAAGTGATGCTTCGCTTAACATTTCTTCACCTATCCAAGATTACCTAAATCTTACTACCTCAACTTCACCCTCAACACATTGTAATACCAATGTGATCACCATTCAAGATTTGCTTAATCTTGCTACTCCACCACCTTCTCCACCACTTTGTAACTCAAACCTAGCAATTAACCCATCATCAACTAAACCTTTGAGTGAGTCAACTCCATCTTCTCGACAAGCTTTTAAATCAAAAACTCCTTCACCTCAATCTCCAACACCTACACCAATGGAACTTTTCCATACACCACCAACATCACCAACACCCAATTTGGAAACTTTTGATGATCTATCATCAACACCACCATCCTTCTTACTTTTTGATACCATTGCTCAAATGGAAACCCAACAACAACCTAGTGAGCAACTTAATGATGAACCTCATTACCCATCTACGGTAGAACGGTTGGCTTACCGTTATGCTAGACCATCCATTTTTCCAAATGATCAAGGTCATACCCACTCACATTCATTTGTGTTTCATCCAATTTACAAAGACCTTCATGGCAATCCTATCGGCGAACCAAGTTTCTGCCATTTTGTTCAAAACCAACAACCACCACTACAACAACAACCATCACCACAAGAACCTTCCCAACATCTTGAGTCTCTACTTTCTTCTTATAAGAAAATAGAAGCATCCATGTGGGAAAAACCTCCAAACATCAATGAGAAAATAAACACTCATTTAAACCACCTCAATGCCTTCAAACGAATGGTTGATTCTCAAATCAATCATGTTATGGAATTCAATACGGCATCAAATTCAACAAATGAAGGAAGCAAATACACCTCACAACCATCCACATTTGCTCCTTCAAGTTCAACCCATCCACCACCAACAAATCAAACCTCTCTTCCACCAAACTTTCCCCGCCATGATTGCGGACATTACGAAAGAACTGCTCGCAATAGTGAAAGGTGTCGAACGGAACTTCGCGAGTTAACCGAAGAAATGAGGTTTATTCTAAACCACATTTTGGACCGTCTCCAATCCTTGTCTCATCCACCACAACCTTAGAGTCTCCAAAATGAAACAAAACCGTTTCTCTTGGAAAATGTCTCCCATTTTAACCAACAAACCAAAACCTCCTCACCCTTCAAAATAAAACCCGCTACAACCCTCTAACCAACATTTTTATCCTAAAACAACCTTACACTTGTTTTTGGAAAATGTTTCTCATTAAGGAAAATGATGATTTCCTTGTAGCTTTTTATACTCTTAGTTCATTTTTAGTTTTTTTTTCTTTGTTTCTTAAAAAGTAGGATGTTGTAATCTTAATTATGTGTCTTTGACTCTCTAAGAGTCAAAATTTTACATTAAATGAAGATTAATTCTACAACAAGGTTTGCATTGTTTAAATGACCATTTAGTTATGATGAGTGAACTACACCATTATATGGTACCATACATAAATCTTGTGTTTTAGAAACTAACCTCTCTTTTTGTAGGTTCATTATCCATGTTTTCCTTCCTTGAAACTCCATTTAGGGGAGTAATATTCAAGGGGGAGCATGAGTATTGCATTATTCCGCTTCACAACTCTAAGTTGTGTTTTAGACATGAAATACCTTCATGACTTATCTTGTGTGGAAACTAATGTTTCTTTTGTAGGTTCAAAATCCATGTCTCCTCTCTTGGCACTCCATTTAGGGGGAGTATCAACCAAGGGGGAGCATGGCCATTATTCCGCTTCACTACTCTACTTTTTGTTTCGACAAAAAGGGGGAGAATTTATATTAAACTTGTTCTACTTTTAATATTTCCGCTTCGCTAACTCTTTACAAAAACAAGTTTTAATACTAACTTTATAAGACTTAACACTAAATCCTATGACTTACTTTTAAATAAAGTTTATGTTTTGTCATCAACAAAAAGGGGGAGATTGTTAATACAAATATCACCTAAAAACGTTATTTATATTTTACGATCTTTGCTAAGTTTTGTTAATGACAAAGTATGAACTTTAGCTAAGAGTAAATCATCACTTTAAGTGTTTAAGTCTTGTTTAACTAAGGATCACATTTCCTTTTAAACTAAACATTGTTTTTATTTCTTAAATTAGAAAGTGTCTTGTCATATCATATTTATTTCTTTAAATAGAATTGTCACATCACACTTATGGCAAGTTTTGTCAATATGCATTTATGTGTTTGACTAACTTTGTAGTGACTTGCAAGTTTGGTGTTTGACTAGTGTAATGTGATGTGACATTGTTTGGTTGCTAGGAGTTATGAGACAAGACCTTGTTTGGTTTGAAGAGTTATTGCAAAAACCTACTGCAGACCCGGCGGTACCTTGGGGGTACACGGGCGGAACCCAAATGAGGGTTCCGCCTGATTCGCCAAGCATGCAGTAGTGTTTGCTATAAATACCAAACCATTTGTTAGTTTTGTGCAACCCTTTTAGGACATATATTCACATACTCTCTCAACTAACTCAGTAACCTTTTGATTTGTGATTCTCTTATGTAGCAAGGGACTTCACAAGATCATTCAAGAAGTTACAAGCTTCAACTCTAAAGTTGCAAGTCTTAGTAGCTTGATCATGTATAAGCTTTGGTAGTTTATACTTCATGTGTGTCATGTATATAGAAGTAAGTGGTTAGTATTTTAGGCCTCAAAATACGTAGTGTGTCGGGAGTTGTTGTACCCTTGTAAAAGAACTAACGGGAGTGGTTGTACCCTTGGTAAAGAACTCGATATCTAGCTTAGTGTCAGTAAAAGTGTAAGCGACGAACGGGAGTGGTTGTACCCTTGTAAAAGAACTCGACATCTAGCTTTGTGTTGGTAAAAGTGTAAGCGACGTTGTAAAGGTTTTCTCCGCCGGTGAAAGGAGCTTGTTGATTAGTGCTTATAACTCTCGAGTTGGAAACTCAGGGCGTGGATGTAGGGCAAGGAAAAAGAGTCCTTGTAGCCGAACCACGATAAACAATCGTGTTGTGGTTTGATCATTTCTTTCTTTATCTTTGCTTATTACATGTTATTCTTTAGTTATAATTGCTAGTTACATATAAAGCTTTTCAAAGAACTAAACAAGTAATGATGTGTTTGTATCTTCAAACAAAAGTAAAGCTTTCCAAATAACTAAACAAGCAAAGTTAAGATTATTACAAGCAAAGCTTTTCAATGTATGAAACTAGTAAAGTTAGAATTGATATTCACATAAAAAGCTTTTCAAAGAATCAAACATATAACTTTGTGTTTATATCTTTAAGCAAACGTAAAAGATATTCAAGTTAAAAAGAGTCTAAAAAGCGGTAAACTATTCAACCCCCCTTCTAGTTTTCCACACATTTGATAAACTGTGAATCCCATAAATGAAGCATAAGCCAAAAAGAGTCTAATGGCTTCAATCCTTGCTACTGGAGCAAAAACCTCTTCATAGTCTATCCCTTCTTCTTGTGTGTACCCTTGAGCTACTAATCTAGCTTTATTTCTTATCACTATGCCCCTTTCATCCCTTTTATTCCTAAAAACCCATCTAGTGCCAATTACCCTTACACCACTTGGTAAATCAACTAGCACCCATACCTTTTGAATCTTAAACTGAAGAAGCTCCTCTTGCATAGCCTCCAACCAGCTTGAATTCTCTAGGGCTTTATGAATATTCTTTGGTTCATCTTGTGAGAGAAAACATACAAATAAGCAAGAGTTTGAAAACTCATGCTGTTTTGAAGCATAAAGGGCATCAAGAAGCCCTTGTTGATCTGAAGACATCAATTGTTGTCTTGTCTTCACTCCTGATTGTACATCTCCAATTACATTGTCCATGGAGTGGACTTTGTGAATCCTTGAGTGTTGAGTAGAAAGAACTTGATAATCAGGTGGAAGGTTGTTGAAATCCAACTCATTTTCTGAGAGATTTGCTTGTGTTTCTTCTAATGATCCATCAGCAGAAACATTTTGCTCATCAGAGGGAACGATTTGCTTATCAGCAGAAACAGCAGTGTTACTTCTGACTTGAAACTCTTGTTACTTAGCTCCGTCTTCCTTGTATTCATCTTCAACATCTTCTTTAGAATTACCAGAAGAAGATTCACCATTTATTGAAGTTGAATCCACACTTGTATTTGTCCATATTGGCATCATCACATAATCTTGATTTGCCTCATTCTCTAATCCTTCTCCATTTGTTGCATCAGTAGTTTGTGAACCTGAAAATTCATTAGTTTCTGCAACAAAAGGCATATAATTCATTGATTTGGATAGAGATTCAAGATCAAATAGCCATTTGGGACCTTGACCTTCTACATTATTTTTATTTTCCAAAAACTTCACATGTAGATTTTCTTCTACTCTTCTAGTTCTCATGTTGTATACTCTGAATGCTTTGCTATTGATAGAGTATCCAACTAAGAATCCTTCATCTGCCTTACCATCAAACTTTCCAAGATGCTCTAAGGTATTCAGAATTGTCACATGACATCCAAAAGGTCTAAGAAATCCTATTTCAGGAGTTCTACCTCTAAAAAGTTCATATGATGTCTCATTGTGAGGTTTTACAACTAAAACTCTATTTTGAACATAGCAAGCAGTGTTGACTGCTTCTGGCCAAAAAGTTATAGGCAACTTAGAGTCAGCTAACATAGTTCTAGCAGCTTCTATTAGTGTTCTATTTTTCCTTTCAGCAACTCCATTCTGTTGTGGAGTTCTTGCAACACTAAATTCTCTTTTAATACCTTTTTCTTTGTAGAAATCATCCATAACTCTATTCTTAAATTCTGTCCCATTATCACATCTAATGACTTTTACTCTTTTGCTTACTAGGTTTTCTATCTCTGTAATGAAGGTCTTAAGGATGCTAGAAGTCTCATCCTTAGTACCTAAAAAGAATACCCATGTAAATCTACTAAAGTCATCAGTAATAACTAGACAATATCTCTTATGCAACAAACTTCTAACATTTGTAGGACCAAATAAGTCTATATGCAGCATAAACAATGATTGATTGATAGAGTTAAAAATTTTGGGCTTACAAGAGGCTTTATGTTGTTTGCCTTTAAGACAAGCAATGCATGTTTGATCATTTTCAAATCGTTTTTGAGGTAAACCTCTTACCAAACCATCTTTGACAATCTTATTTATGGTTTTGAAGTTAATATGACCAAGCCTCCTATGCCATTTCATAGATTCATCCAATGTGGCCTTAGCAATAAGACAAGTAAGAGAATCTTTTGGAACAATTTTCTTCATATCAACACTGTACATGTTGCCTTTTCTTGGAATTCTAAGAAGTGCTTGACTTTCATCAGGCATCTTAAAATCAGAGGAAAATACAAGACATTCAGTGTCAGTAAAGAGAACTTTGTTCTTTTTGTCACACATTTGTGAGACACTAAAAAGATTATACTTAAGCTCTTGCACATAGTACACATCTTCAAAATCTAATTTACCGGTTTTAATAGTACCTTTACCAGTAATTTTTCCTCCAATTCCTCCTCCAAAGGTAACATAGCCTTCATCTACTGATTGAAAATTTGAGAGATAAGACTTGTTTCATGTCATGTGCCTTGAACATCCACTATCTGAGAACCCTTGATCTTCAGTATCTGCTGATGAATGTCCCTGCATATAAATAAAGGAATTAGTTTTGTTTTGGGATCCAAACCATTTCTGACTTGGATCCGCCTCTTGCATCAATGGGATGTAATCTTTTGAGAATTGTTGATGCAACATTGGATTTAAGAATCCAACATGCTGAGGCCTTAACAACATTTGCCCTGATTCCCTTAGCAGCAGTATGCTTAGCAGAAACTGCTAGCTTTGTAGTTGTACCCTTTGGTCTCCAAACTTGTTTTTGGACCACTGCTTTTGTTTGAATGGGCCTTTGAACAATATTATATGCATGTTTGAAAGTTGTTTTTGCACCCTTAATTGTTGATTTTGGGTAAACAGTCATATATGGTTTTTCAGCAGAAACCATTTTCCTTTCAGCAGGAATAGATTTAGGTATTTGCCTTTTGTAGTTCACTCTATTACTTTCATACCCAGATACCCATTGGTTGCAGGAAGCTGCAAGATGGTCAAAACTACCACAAATGAAACAAGCTTTATTGTGAAAAGCAAAGTCATCACCTAGTTGGTAAGACTTGAGGTTATTCCAATTTCTTTGGTTACCTCTGGGCTTGTTTGTGGTTCTATATTGCTCACAATATCTAACTGGTTGCCTAACATGTTTTTCATTGGTCTTAGGTCTATCAGTATTGTGTTTGACTATCTTAGGAACTCTTGTTCTTGCTTTCTTAACCACTTCAGGTTTAGACATAACCTGCAGTAACTTTTTATCATCAGATGTTGAGTCCTCAATGATTGGACCATCTGACTTTCTACAAGAACACACCTTGTCCTTAGGAAGTGAAGTTTTACTTAAACTTTCACTTTCTTTCAAAGGTTCATATAAATTGCATTAGATTTTGGTTGAACACCATATTTTAATTCAGGTAGTTGAAATTCAGGTAATCCTGTGTGTTCTAGGTCAATTCCTGGGGGTGAAGGAATACCTCTATATGGTGGAGGAACATATTTGTATCCAACACCAGACTTAGCTTTATTTATAACTTGACATTCAATTAAGTTAGTCACACCCTTGGATGCATAATCTAGTGTTTCTACACTCATTTGAATATAATCTTTAGCCTTACTAAGCCTATCTACTTCAGCTTTCAAGTTACTAATGTCATTATTTTTAAGGGCAAATTACCTGAAAATGTATTTAACTTGTCACTTTTTACCATTGTATGTAGTCTTCTTTTTTTTTCCCAATCTGTCAATGAACTTGCAAAATCCGTTCATTGCGTGTAGCGGTGACTTGTTTAACCTGCTGGGGCAGGTTAAACTAACGATCGTTAGATTTATCATTGCAATGTTAGTCCTTTAGACTAACAATCGTTTATCATCGTTACATACAATGAAAAAAAGTAACAAGTTAGATGACTTTTATTATTTTAAAAATTTATGTACGTTTTTTAAACGTTTTTGCACACATTTTTATACACGTTTTTATAACCATTTTTATACACGTTTATACACACATTTTTATGCAAGTTTTTATACGGATTTTTATACACACATTTGTATATACGTTTTTATGCACGTTTTTATACACACGTTTTTATGCACGGTTTTACACATGTTTTTAAAATATTTTAATACATACATTTTTATAGGTTTTCTCTGTTTTTTTTACGTTTTCGCCTGTTTTTTTACGTTTTCGTCCATTTTTTTACGTTTTCGCCCGTTTTTTACGTTTTTGTCCGTTTATTTATGTTTTCGCCCTTTTTTACGTTTTCGTCTGTTTATTTTATGTTTTTGCCTGTTTTATTACGTTTTCGTCAGTTTTCCTCCGTTTCCGTCCGTTTTTTTACGTATTCGCCATTTTCTTACGTTTTCATCCATTTTTTTACATTTTCGTCTGTTTTTTTACGCTTTCGTCTTTTTTTTTTTTTTTTTTTATTTATGTTTTCGCCCTTTTTTTACGTAACGTAAAAAAAGACAAAAACGTAATAAAACGAGATAAAGCATAAAAAAATGGGCGAAATCGTAAAAAAAGTGCGTAAACGTAAAAAAACAGACGAAAACGTAAAAAAAAACGGATGAAAACTTAAAAAAAACAGGCGAAAACGTAAAAAATAGACAAAAACGTAAAAAAACTGACGAAAACGTAATAAAACGGGCGAAAACATAAAAAACTGACGAAAACATAAAAAACGGGCGAAAACGTAAGAAACGGGCGAAAACGTAAAAAAATAGACGAAAACGTAAAAAAATAAACGAAAACGTAAAAAAAGGGTGAAAACGTAAAAAAAGGGTGAAAGCGTAAAAAAACGGACGAAAACGTATAAAAATGTATGTTGATGAGTGTGTAAATACTCATCATTTTTATCATTTCTGAGCTGCCAAAACATCTAAAAACACTCAGTAATGAATCAAAATAGCGAAAATATCCCAGGAAAGTGTTTTACATGTTTCAAATGCAAAAATACCAAAAACAGATGAAAAACGCACAAAGTTTGCATAATTGGCAGTTTCAGTCCCCCAACTTTCAAAAGTTGTCAAATCTAGTCCCTGGTCATTCTAAAAACTTGAAAAAGTCACCAAAGGTCCTTATAAATCAAAAAGTTACATAATTAGTCCTTTGGTGAAAAGTTTCATAAAATGTCAAGTTTAGTCCCTGAACTTTGAAAATTGTCAAAAATGGTCCCTGAGATATGAAAAACTTTGAGAAAAACAAATTTTGTCCTTGCACTAACCTTTTATGACAGGATTGGTCCTTGGTGGAAAGTTTGGTGAAAATTACACAAATGGTCCCTGAAGTTTGAAAGTTTGACGGTTTCAGTCCCTTGTGAAAATAAATTTGAAAAATCATCAAAGGACCTTGCACTATTCATGATGTGGCATAATACACCCTTGGAAATAATTTGGAAACATGCCAAGATCACACCTCAAACTTTGCAAAAATTACAAAAATGGTCTTTGTGAATCATAAACCAAAACCGGATCTTAAACCATAATAATACTACTCCTAATCCAGCCCACCCATTCCATACTTTCACTTGGGCCCAAAGATCACCAAATCCCAAACACCAAATCAAACCCACCCCGTTTGTTATTTAAAACGGTCAAAGGAAGTCAAAACCGCCAAACCGCCCAAAACTCCCTTCTCCCTCAGCCAAACCACAAAACCACCACACCCCTGGTATTGCTCCCCCACCCCACCACTTGCCCATCCCATCACCACTAACCCACACCCCTACACTTACCTAAGCCACCACAATTAAAGCCCCCCCCCCCCCCCCCACCCAGTTGCCTGAATCAGAGAGCAATTTGCAAAGAAGACTTTCCCGCCAAAACACATGGCGCCTTGTGAGTGGACCAATGAAGTCAGAGTGAGGTGGGAAATGATGAGAAAGATGCTGGGAACCCTAATATTGGGCTATAAAAGGAAGAAGAGTGCAAGATGATCAAGTGTCTAGTTTTTTAATATAGTTGTAATCGTATAAGTTTGTTTTAGCAATTATAGTGTAGCAAGAAGCTTTTAAGCATTTGTAGAAGTCAATTCAGTGTATTATTAATCTTTTCAAGTAATATAAGCAAGTTTCTTTAACTTCTTTTGTTTATGCAAATTTCAAATTTCATAATCATAGGCTGCTAGTGTTTGTGTTTGAATCATGGACTAAATTAGGTTCATATAAGTTCCTATAAGCTTATTTAAGCTTTCTAGAGACTCTAAAAGCCAGTGATAATAGAAAACAAAAAAATACAAAAAAGTCAACTATGGTCAACTGTTTTGCTTGGTTTGAGTTTTCAGGTACTGAGAAGGATTGGTGATCAGGCTTGGAGCTTAAATTGGCCTATCTAAAGATAGGCTTCTGTGGAGAAGCCCCTTGTTCAAGCTAGGGGTAACTTGTAAGCTTTTGCCAATTTTAAAATTCCCCTAAAAATTTAGTCCTTGTTATTATCTGCTTGCTTGTTGTTTATTGGATAATCTGTGTTTGTTTGTAGTATTTGAGTAGTGTTTAACTTAATTTTAGCCTAATATCAATAGCTTGTTTGATTAAATCAATATCTACTTAATATCTTAGAATTAACTGTCAAATTAGTGTAAGTAGTATACCTGTGTTGTGGTTGTGACAATCTATTTCTAAGTGCTTAAATTAGCCTACCTAATCATAATTAGTTAGTTTGAATCAGGATTTTAAACCCTAGTTGTAATCTGCATTGAAAAGCTCAAAACAGTTAGGCATTAAGGGTGTTTGGATTAACTGAGTTTGGAAACTCAGAGTGTGAGTTTGGTGTTAAAATTGGTTGAAATAATCTTACATAGGTACCTTAAGTCTAGTTTAGTCATAAAACACCTAGGCATTTCATTAAAAAGTCAAAATCATTAGGCATTGATCACAACAGCTTAACTGTTGTGATTTTGTGTTTTAAATCTAGTGAAACAGCTTAAAAATAGTCAAGGTTGGTAATTTTGATCTGCATTGGACTTAACAAACACCAAATAGTCATTTGTGATCAAACAAATTTCACCAAAGTCAAAACTTGGTGTGTTCTTAAAAAGTCAACTTTACACATATCAGATTTTTACAAATATTCAAGGAATTGTTTTGAATTGTGTGGATTGATTTAGAGTCTGAAATTTGTCCCTAATTGTAACTTACCAGCTCAAATTCAAGTTCCTATCTTTGTCATATTTTTGTGAAATTTTGTGTAGCTCCCACAGACCCCCAAAGTGAGTTGCAGGGCAGACCCTTGCCCTGTGCACATCAGACCTCACCCACACCACCACCTTAAGTGGTGGCTGCAGCCCACCTCAGTGGACCCCACTTGCCAAACTTGGTCCAATTGAACCCCCCTCCTACCAGGGTACATACATTGACCTTTGGTTTGACCTAGGACCTAGTGGACCCCACCTAGTTTAGCCCCTTAAGTCTGTCCCATAACTGAGTGAAACTCAGATTTGCTAAAGTGCTTATTTGAACTCATTCAGCTTATTTGTGCTTAAGTCTTGTTGTTTCTGGCTTATTTGAGATTGTTGAGCTTGTTTGCACCCATTTCAATCATTGTGGACCCCACCATCAGTCAATTGAGCTTATTTGACCACACAGTCAACCAAAGTCAAACTGCTTAAGTTTAGGGGGTGCTACTGCTTATTTATAAGCAATTTTCAAAAGTGTTTTCATAAAATTTTCTCATTTTCAGTGGTTAAGTAGGTTTGTAAAAGAAAAATCCAAAAAAAGTCAAGTTTAAAATAAGTGATAGTTTCCATTTAATTCAATTTAATTTTAATTTTCATGTTTAGATTTTAATTAAGTACTTAGCGTTTTTTATATTTTTATTAATTACCTTATATAGTAAAGTATTTGTAGTAAATTTTTCAGATTTTTATTCTGTCATTCAGTATTAATTTGATTTAATTTTAGTTTTCTTAATTATTAATTAATATTAAGTATTAAATATCATATTTAGTTTTTATAAAGTAAAACTTAGTTTTTATATTTTTCCTAGCTCTAATATAGTATAATAGACTTTTAGAAAATATATTTTGAATTTCTACTGTTCATTTTCTATTTTTCTTATTTTAATTATTTAAATTAGACTTAAGTTAATTAAAAGGTAAATAATTAGTGGATTAATCTTAAAACATAATTTTTAGAGTTTTTATAATTTTGTAGGATTCCTGTGATGGTTAAGTAATTTTATAAATTTTCTCTTAATTTTCTAAGTTAATTTAGTATTAATATTAATTAAAAGTAATTTAATTAGTTTAATTAAGTTAAATAGTTTTTAATTAATATAAAACTCATAAAAAGACAAATATATTTATTTTTATTTTTTATACTTTCTTCAAGTTCTAATTTAAGTTTAGAAATTATTTTTGCAAATTTTTAGTTTAATTTGTAGTATTATAATTATTAGTTAATTTAAATTAGATTTTAATTTAGTTTTTAAATAGTTTTATTAATTAAATAATATTTAAATAATATTTTAATCATTTTCACAATTTCATTTTCATTTTTAGTTTTAAGTTTTAAAAAGTGTCAAAAGCACCCCCTGTAGTTTGTTAAATACCAAAATCTTACTTTTTCAGTCCGATTGCGTAAATCTGATTTGTGAATACGTGCATATACCCGATATCTGATTTTTGTGAATATTATATCTGTGTACAAATACCATAATAACAGTAGCAAAATCAATTTCACATCATCTGGGCTACTGTCCTCAGTGCACTTTCTCATAAACGATTCCCAAAGCACCATTTCAATCTCGCTGGGACTTTAACGACCCGGGGAAACACTATACTATCACCGGAGTATTGATTCTAAGCTGTTTTTGACTAATTGACCTTGGTCAATTATATCTGACGGTTTAGACCCAATCAAAATTTAGCATCAATCAAAATTTGGCGCCGCTGCCGGGGAGGTTGTTGCGTGTTTTACAAAATCGTTTTAAGTTTAGTGGTTTTGAAAACCCTCCCTGTACAAATTTCACACAAATTTGTAAAAAGTTTTTGTAAAAATATAATCATATCAAAAAAACGTTCATTAACACTTCTCCTGAAGTGTTGAAAACACCAAAAAAAAAAAATTAAAAACAATAAAAAACAAACTGTGAAGTTAAATTACTTCGTTTTCTTTAAGATTACAACCTGAAACAGTTGGTTTAAGGTAAGTTCTGACATTAAATTGCAAACTGAAGAGGAAACCTATTTACTTCCTCCCGCCAGCCTGCGAGTAATCTTAAAAGGACGATTTCGGTTAACGAATCAGTTCCAAAAATATTTCCCAAGTTTTCTGCACACACACCCATAAGCCTAAAGCAGTTTTTTAAATTAATTAATAAACCCATAATAAGTTCCCAAACTTAAGATTAAAACTTGCCTTTATATCCCTGTGAGTGGTGTACCTTTTTCAAAGAAGCCATTCACTTGTGATTTCTGGTTTAAGTTCACTGTGGTTTTGCCTCGATCTTGTTTTGAAAAATTGTTTTTAGTGCATGCGCACTCGGTCACAAACAAAACGTAAACATCAGAAAAACGTACCCGAGCTACGTTCTGACACACAAGAACCAAAGACCGAAATGGCCGCTGGGCCACCACCACCTTTACCACCCCCTGACCCTCCCGTGGGTGTGCCAGCTCCCGATCTCCGAATGATGGAGGAGCTGTGCCAGCCTACCATGCAAGGGCGGGGTGGGCCTATTTCACCACTCACTATTGAGGCTACGGACTTTGGCCTCAAGCACCACATGATCCAACAAGTCCAAAATTCATGTCAGTTTCACGGATTACCGGGTGACGATGCCAATAAGCATCTTGACAAATATCTCACGGTCACCCAAAGCATGAAACAGCATGGTGCCACCGATGATGCCCTTCGGCTGTACCTCTTCCCCTATTCTCTCACTCATCATGCCACTGCATGGTTTGACCGACTTCCAAGAAATTCTATTCGTACCTTTGATGAAATGGTAACCAAGTTTTTAGCAAAATATTTTCCACCCTCCATAGTTACCAAGTTACGAAACGATATCAGCAACTTCCGGCAACGTCCCGGTGAGTCTCTTTTTGAGGCTTGGGAACGTTATAAGCTAGCCATTGATCGGTGCCCTAACCACAATATGTTGCAAGTTACCATCATAGATACCTTCTATAATGGTCTGACATTGAGGCACCGAGACATTCTCAATGCTGCTGCTGGTGGGACCTTTATGAAAAGGCGTCCCGAAGAATGCTATGATTTGATTGAGAACATGACTGCCCACCATAACTTTTGGGATTCCTCTGCGGAGAGGGATGAGTCATGTCATTCAGTTACTCCCTCATCATCATCTCCTGAAATAATTGCTCTTACCAAAAAGATGGATGATATTTCTACGGCTGTGTTGAGAATGAGCCAAACGATGCAAAATCAGGTTCAAAATCAGCAAGTGAAAGCCGTGGCCCGAATTTGTGAAACTTGTGGGGGCCCTCATCTGTATTCTGAGTGTCTAGCTACTGCTGGCTTTCCTCAAGAGAACGTATATGCTGATCACGGTTCCTACAACACGGGGGGTAATTCTTACCAACCGCAAGGGGACCGTAATCTCTTAAGCTATCATTCCAACAATTTTCTCGGACCTCCCGGTTTTAACCAAAATCAAAACCGTAACTCGAATCAGAATTTTAACCAAGGTCAAAACTTAAATTTCCAAAACCTGAACCAAAATCAAGGCCAGTTTAATCAAAACAATTTTCAAAATGGCAATCAAAACCAAGGTTTTCAAGGAAATTTTCAAAAAACCCAGAATCAAGGGAATTATAATCAGGGTAATTTCAATCAGAGAAACAATTTTCAGGGTAACAACAATCAAAATCAAGGGAATTTTCAAAACAACCGTGTTCAAAATCCTCCTGTTCAAAATCAAAACGTTGTTCCACCCTCGTCTTCCTCCGAAGAAGTGCTAAAACAATTCATGAAAGCACAAGAGGAAACGAATCGGTTATTGATAGGCAAGATCTCTGAACTTCAGAAGTCTTTAAATGATCGACCCTCGGGCCCGGGTACATTACCGAGCAACACGATCGCTAACCCGAGGGGCGATGTCAAAGCGATCACCACCCGAAGTGGGGCATCTTACAATGGACCGTCGATTCCTTCTACCTCTTCTTTTCCTCCTACTAAGGCAGCGGAATGTGAACCTGAGGTTACTACGGGCAAGGTACTTCCTACTAATAACGGAGGTATCAACAACGTCCACCCTCAAGTTGTCCCGGTCCTGGCTCGTAAGCCGAAAGTTGTATTTGATCCCCCTGTGAGTTCTGATGAAATCCCAAAGAATGATCCTAAGCCATCAATTCCATATCCTTCACGTTTGAATGATCAAAAGAACCGCGAAAAAGCTAACCATCAGATGGAAAAGTTTTATCAAATTTTCCAAGAATTACACTTTGATATTAGCTTCGCGGACGCTCTTCTTCTCATGCCTAAGTTTGCTTCGACAATCAAAAATCTGATAAGCAACAAAGAAAAACTTTGTGAAATGGCAAAAACTCCTCTTAACGAGCATTGCTCAGCCGTGCTTTTGAAAAAGCTTCCCGAAAAGCTTGGAGATCCCGGGAAATTTCTCATTCCTTGTATTTTCCCGGGGATGGTTGAATGCTTTGCCTTGGCCGATCTTGGCGCAAGTATTAACCTGATGCCTTACACAGTCTAGAAAAGACTCTCACTTCCTGCTCTCACTCCGACCTGCATGACACTCGAGCTTGCAGACCGTACTATATCCCGTCCTCTCGGCATTGCTGAAGATATCTTCGTGAAAGTAGGAAAGTTCCATTTTCTGGCAGATTTCGTGATTGTTGACTTCGATGCTGACCCACGAGTCCCTCTCATTCTCGGGAGGGGATTCTTAAGAACGGGTCGTGCTTTAATCGATGTATTCGAAGAAGAAGAAATCACTCTACGTGTTGGTGGCGAGGCCATCACTTTCAATCTTGATCAGACTTCAAGATACTCCTCCAACTATGACGCAGAAACGGTTAACCGAATTGACATCATCGATGTTGCGTCTGAGGAGTATTCTCAAGAAGTCCTTGGTTTCTCATCCAGTGGCAGTCTTTCTACTGACCCTATCATTTCCGACCCTTCCCCTTCCCTCACTCCGTTTGAGGGAAGTGACTTCCTTCTGGAAGAGGTCGAGGCATTTCTTGCTCAAGATAGCTCAATCCCAAGTGGGGTTGATGAAAACTATCTTGACCTGGAGGGGGACATTCTTCTCCTTGAAAGATTGTTAAATGACGATCCTTCACCCTCTCCGTCTCCATAAATACTTCATAAAGCGGAAGTCAAAAATGTTGAAATAACTGAAGACTTTCCCGAGGTTGAGCTCAAGGACTTGCCTCCTCATCTAGAATATGCATTTCTTAAGGGTGATAATAAATTACCCGTCATTATTGCCAAAGACTTGAAAGATGAGGAAAAGGCTGCACTCCTAAAGGTTCTTAAGTCAAACAAGCAAGCAATTGCTTGGAAACTCTCCGACATTAAGGGCATAAGCCCTAGCTTTTGTACTCATAAAATCTTAATGGAGGATGACTTTAAGCCAGCAGTGCAACATCAGAGAAGGGTAAATCCCAAAATCCACGAAGTTATCAAACAAGAGGTTTTAAAACTCCTTGATGCGGGATTGATTTACCCTATATCTGACAGTCCTTGGGTTAGCCCAATTCATTGTGTTCCCAAAAAGGGTGGCATTATCGTTGTCACCAACGAGGATAACGAGTTGATTCCAACTCGTTTGGTCACGGGTTGGCGAGTTAGTATTGACTATCGAAAGTTGAATGAAGCCACCCGTAAAGACCATTTTCCTCTCCCTTTTATGGACCAACTGCTCGAAAGACTTGCGGGGAATGAATACTACTGCTTCCTCGATGGCTTCTCGGGTTACTTCCAAATCCCCATTGATCCCCAGGATCAAGAGAAGACTACCTTCACATGTCCCTACGAAACTTTTGCTTACAGACGTATGCCTTTTGGCTTATGTAATGCACCAGGCACGTTCCAGAGGTGCATGATGTCTATATTTTCCGACATGATCGGGAAAACTATGGAGGTATTCATGGATGACTTTTCAGTCATCGGGGATTCATTCCAGACCTGTCTCTCCCACTTGGAACAGATGCTTAAACGTTTCAAAGAAACGAATTTAAGTCTCAACTAGGAGAAGAGTCACTTTATGGTTAAAGAGGGCATAGTCCTCGGCCATAAAATCTCCAAGAACGGGATTGAGGTTGACAAAGCCAAAATCGATGTCATTGCTAAATTACCTCATCCCACCACCGTAAAAGGTGTTAGGAGCTTTTTGGGTCATGCCGGCTTCTACCGTAGGTTTATCCAAGATTTTTCTAAGATTGCCCGGCCTATGACCCATCTCCTCGAGAAGGATGCTCCTTTCATCTTCTCTCCTGAGTGCATCGAAGCTTTTGAAACATTAAAGAAAAAGCTTACCGAGGCACCGATTCTTGTTGCCCCCGATTGGGACCTACCTTTTGAGCTTATGTGCGATGCTAGTGATTTAGCCATAGGTGCGGTCTTGGGGCAACGAAAAGCAAAATACTTTCAGCCTATACACTACGCAAGTAAGACTATGACCGAGGCTCAAGGTCATTACACCACCACTGAAAAAGAACTCCTAGCTGTGGTGTATGCCTTTGAGAAATTCCGGCCATACTTGATCCTGACCAAATGCGTGGTGTATACGGATCACTCGGCTTTGAAGTACCTATTTGCAAAGCAAGATGCAAAGCCGAGGCTTCTCCGTTGGGTTCTCCTCCTTCAGGAATTTGATATCATTATTCGTGATAAAAAAGGAGCCGATAACCTTGCTGCTGATCATCTCTCACGATTAGAAAACCCACATCAAGATGTGTCCGAGAAACAAGAAATAAATGAATCATTCCCTCTCGAGACACTCAGTGCGGTTACTTTTCGTGGTGACTCTACTACCCCATGGTTTGCCGACTTTGCAAATTACCATGCGGGTAACTTCATCGTGAAGGGGATGATGTCCCAACAGAAGAAAAAATTCTTCAAAGACGTTAATCATTATTTCTGGGATGACCCCTTCCTCTTCAAAATCTATGCCGATCAAGTCATCAGGCGATGTGTATACGGACAGGAAGCTGCTGATATTCTCAAGGCTAGCCATGCTGGACCCACCGGGGGCCACCATAGTCCTAACTACACCGCCAAAAAGGTGTTTGATTCCGGTTTCTATTGGCCCACGATCTATAAGGATGCCCACGAGTTAGTCAAAGCCTGTGATGCTTGTCAGCGTCACAGGAATATTTCACAAAAGAACGAAATGCCACAAAATGCTATTCAAGTTTGTGAAATCTTTGACGTCTGGGGCATTGATTTTATGGCGCCATTCCCATCTTCTCGTGGAAACAAGTATAGTCTCGTGGCTGTTGACTATTTGTCAAAATGGGTTGAAGCTAAGGCCTTACCCACTAACGATGCCCGAGTTGTTGTGAAATTCTTGAAATCCCTCTTCTCTCGATTTGGAATTCCACGTGCCATCATTAGTGATCGCGGTACTCACTTTTGCAATGATCAATTTGCAAAAGTCATGCTTAAGTACGGTGTTACTCATCGTCTTTCCACCGCATATCACCCCCAAACAAGTGGGCAGGTGGAGGTTTCCAACCATGGTATTAAAAGGATTCTTGAAAGGACAGTAGGTGAAAACCGTGCTTCCTGGTCGGATAAACTAGATGATGCACTCTGGGCCTTCCGTACAGCTTACAAAACACCCATTGGGTGTACTCCATACAAGCTTGTATATGGGAAGGCGTGTCATTTACCGATCGAGCTCGAGCACAAAGCCTACTGGGCCTTGAAACATGCTAACTACGACCTTTATAAAGCGGGTGATCACCGTAAGGTTCAAATCAATGAATTAAATGAACTTCGTGATCAAGCCTACGAGAACTCTTTGATCTACAAAGAAAAGACAAAGAAGATTCACGACTCTAAAATTAAGAACCGCGTTTTCAACGTCGGTGACAGAGTCCTTCTTTTTAACTCAAGATTAAAGATCTTCTCGGGGAAATTAAAAACCCAATGGACTGGACTATTCACTATTGCAAAAGTATATCCATACGGGACTATTGAGTTATCTCAACCCGAAGGTCCCAACTTCAAAGTGAATGGTTATCGATTGAAACATTATTTTGGAGAAGACATACCACCCATGGTTGTCCCGGATCTCCAAACTTTCCCCATGGACCAATGAATTCGGGGATCGAGTCAAGCTAGGGACTCAGTGAACAAAAATTAGCAACATATATGGGTTTTCACCCGTATTTCTGACTTCTTTCTACTTTCTACCACCCTAGTGTGGGGGAGTGGCCGTCCCACACCATTTGAAAAGTAAATATGTATATAAGTTTCTCCAAAAAAAAAAAAAAAAAAAAAAAAAAAAAAAAAAAAAAAAAAAAAAAAAAGATTGTATGTACAGATAAATAAAGTGAAAAATAAAATCCATATTTCCACAGTTAGCATCGAATATTAGCTTTTTCCGTTCAGAGATTCGGCATAATAGCCGGGACTTTAAATATTGAGGACAATATTCAGTTCTAGTGTGTGGGGGGGGGGGGGGGGGGGGGAATTCTTACGAATTTTATCATAAAACTTTCTAAGTACCCCTATTTTTAGGACTAAATTTTTCAAAAATTTTTCACTTTATTTCAAAATTTTTGTGGTAATCAGTCCGCCAAAGTCTAAATGACAAATGGATTGTCTAGTCTAGGAGCAAACGGCTCTTGGTAAAGACATCTCAAACCCGTTGATGGCTGGCAATTTGCCAAAAATTGTATGGTTCCTCAGCTCCCCCGTATCCTCATAAGCAAATGAGTTGACTAGCCCACAAGATTATGGCTTGTGGTAAAGGCAGTGGAAAATCCATAATTGGTAATCAGCTCACCAAGATGTTGACTTAGTCCATCAAGATGCTGGCTAGTCCAGAAGCAAACGGCTTTTGGTAAAGACAAATCAAATCCGTTGACAGCTGGTGGTTTGCTTAAAATCACACGGTTATCAGGTGTGCCACAGTTCTTACACCTGGCTACTCCAGAAGTGATGGCTTTCGGTAAAGAGAATTTCAAATCCATCAAGTTTTTCTCAAAAGATTGCTAGGGACTAGCAATGTTTTAGTGTAGGGGATTGATGAGTGTGTAAATACTCATCATTTTTACCATTTCTGAGCTGCCAAAACATCTAAAAACACTCAATAATGAATCAAAATAGTCAAAATATCACAGGAAAGTGTTTTACATGTTTCAAATGCAAAAATACCAAAAACAGATGAAAAACGCACAAAGTTTGCATAATTGGCAGTTTCAGTCCCCCAACTTTCAAAAGTTGTCAAATCTAGTCCCTGGTCATTCTAAAAACTTGAAAAAGTCACCAAAGGTCCTTATAAATCAAAAAGTTACATAATTAGTCCTTTGGTGAAAAGTTTCATAAAATGTCAAGTTTAGTCCCTGAACTTTGAAAATTGTCAAAAATGGTCCCTGGGATATGAAAAACTTTGAGAAAAACAAATTTTGTCCTTGCACTAACCTTTTATGACAGGATTGGTCCTTGGTGGAAAGTTTGGTGAAAATTACACAAATGGTCCCTGAAGTTTGAAAGTTTGACAGTTTCAGTCCCTGGTGAAAATAAATTTGAAAAATCATCAAAGGACCTTGAACTATTCATGATGTGGCATAATACACCCTTGGAAATAATTTGGAAACATGCCAAGATCACACCTCAAACTTTGCAAAAATTACAAAAATGGTCCTTGTGAATCATAAACCAAAACCGGATCTTAAACCATAATAATACTACTCCTAATCCAGCCCACCCATTCCATACTTTCACTTGGGCCCAAAGATCACCAAAGCCCAAACACCAAATCAAACCCACCCCGTTTGTTATTTAAAACGGTCAAAGGAAGTCAAAACCGCCAAACCGCCCAAAACTCCCTTCTCCCTCAGCCAAACCACAAAACCACCACACCCCTGGTATTGCTCCACCACCCCACCACTTGCCCATTCCATCACCACTAACCCACACCCCTACACCTACCTAAGCCACCACAATTAATGCCCCCCCCCAGTTGCCTGAATCAGAGAACAATTTGCAAAGAAGACTTTCCCGCCAAAACACGTGGCGCCTTGTGAGTGGACCAATGAAGTCAGAGTGAGGTGGGAAATGATGAGAAAGATGCTGGGAACCCTAATATTGGGCTATAAAAGGAAGAAGAGTGCAAGATGATCAAGTGTCTAGTTTTTTAATATAGTTGTAATCGTATAAGTTTTTTTTAGCAATTATAGTGTAGCAAGAAGCTTTTAAGCATTTGTAGAAGTCAATTCAGTGTATTATTAATCTTTTCAAGTAATATAAGCAAGTTTCTTTAACTTCTTTTGTTTATGCAAATTTCAAATTTCATAATCATAGGCTGCTAGTGTTTGTGTTTGAATCATGGACTGAATTAGGTTCATATAAGTTCCTATAAGCTTATTTAAGCTTTCTAGAGACTCTAAAAGCCAGTGATAATAGAAAACTAAAAAATACAAAAAAGTCAACTATGGTCAAATGTTTTGCTTGGTTTGAGTTTTCAGGTACTGAGAAGGATTGGTGATCAGGCTTGGAGCTTAAATTGGCCTATCTAAAGATAGGCTTCTGTGGAGAAGCCCCTTGTTCAAGCTAGGGGTAACTTGTAAGCTTTTGCCAATTTTAAAATTCCCCTAAAAATTTAGTCCTTGTTATTATCTGCTTGCTTGTTGTTTATTGGATAATCTGTGTTTGTTTGTAGTATTTGAGTAGTGTTTAAGTTAATTTTAGCCTAATATCAATAGCTTGTTTGATTAAATCAATATCTAATTAATATCTTAGAATTAACTGTCAAATTAGTGTAAGTAGTATACCTGTGTTGTGGTTGTGACAATCTGTTTCTAAGTGCTTAAATTAGCCTACCTAATCATAATTAGTCAGTTTGAATCAGGATTTTAAACCCTAGTTGTAATCTGCATTGAAAAGCTCAAAACAGTTAGGCATTAAGGGTGTTTGGATTAACTGAGTTTGGAAACTCAGAGTGTGAGTTTGGTGTTAAAATTGGTTGAAATAATCTTACATGGGTACCTTAAGTCTAGTTCAGTCATAAAACACCTAGGCATTTCATTAAAACGTCAAAATCATTAGGCATTGATCACAACAGCTTAACTGTTGTGATTTTGTGTTTTAAATCTAGTGAAACAGCTTAAAAATAGTCAAGGTTGGTAATTTTGATCTGCATTGGACTTAACAAACACCAAATAGTCATTTGTGATCAAACAAATTTCACCAAAGTCAAAACTTGGTGTGTTCTTAAAAAGTCAACTTTACACATATCAGATTTTTACAAATATTCAAGGAATTGTTTTGAATTGTGTGGATTGATTAAGAGTCTGAAATTTGTCCCTAATTGTAACCTACCAGCTCAAATTCAAGTTCCTATCTTTGTCATATTTTTGTGAAATTTTGTGTAGCTCCCACAGACCCCCAAAGTGAGTTGCAGGGCAAACCCTTGCCCTGTGCACATCAGACCTCACCCACACCACCACCTTAAGTGGTGGCTGCAGCCCACCTCAGTGGACCCCACTTGCCAAACTTGGTCCCATTGAACCCCCCTCCTACCAGGGTACATACATTGACCTTTGGTTTGACCTAGGACCCAGTGGACCCCACCTCGTTTAGCCCCTTAAGTCTGTCCCATAACTGAGTGAAACTCAGATTTGCTAAAGTGCTTATTTGAACTCATTCAGCTTATTTGTGCTTAAGTCTTGTTGTTTCTGGCTTATTTGAGATTGTTGAGCTTGTTTGCACCCATTTCAATCATTGTGGACCCCACCATCAGTCAATTGAGCTTATTTGACCACATAGTCAACCAAAGTCAAACTGCTTAAGTTTAGGGGGTGCTACTGCTTATTTATAAGCAATTTTCAAAAGTGTTTTCATAAAAGTTTCTCATTTTCAGTGGTTAAGTAGGTTTGTAAAAGAAAAATCCAAAAAAGTCAAGTTTAAAATAAGTGATAGTTTCTATTTAATTCAATTTAATTTTAATTTTCATTTTCATTTTTAGATTTTAATTAAGTACTTAGTGTTTTTTATATTTTTATTAATTACCTTATATAGTAAAGTATTTGTAGTAAATTTTTCAGATTTTTATTCTGTTATTTAGTATTAATTCGATTTAATTTTAGTTTTCTTAATTATTAATTAATATTAAGTATTAAATATCATATTTAGTTTTTGTAAAGTAAAACTTAGTTTTTATATTTTTCCTAGCTCTAATATAGTATAATAGACTTTTAGAAAATATATTTTGAATTTCTACTGTTCATTTTCTATTTTTCTTATTTTAATTATTTAAATTAGACTTAAGTTAATTAAAAGGTAAATAATTAGTGGATTAATCTTAAAACATAATTTTTAGAGTTTTTATAATTTTGTAGGATTCCTGTGATGGTTATGTAATTTTAAAAATTTTCTCTTAATTTTCTAAGTTAATTTTGTATTAATATTAATTAAAAGTAATTTAATTAGTTTAATTAAGTTAAATAGTTTTTAATTAATATAAAACTCATAAAAAGACAAAAATATTTATTTTTATTTTTTATACTTTCTTCAAGTTCTAATTTAAGTTTAGAAATTATTTTTGCAAATTTTTAGTTTAATTTGTAGTAGTTATAATTATTAGTTAATTTAAATTAGATTTTAATTTAGTTTTTAATTAGTTTTATTAATTAAATAATATTTTAATCATTTTCACAATTTCCTTTTCATTTTTAGTTTTAAGTTTTAAAAAGTGTCAAAAGCATCTCCTGTAGTTTGTTAAATACCAAAATCCCACTTTTTCAGTCTGATTGCGTAAATCTGATTTGTGAATACGTGCATATACCCGATATCTGATTTTTGTGAATATTATATCTGTGTACAAATACCATAATAACAGTAGCAAAATCAATTCCACATCATCTGGGCTACTGTCCTTAGTGCACTTTCTCATAAACGATTCCCAAAGCACCATTTCAATCTCGCTGGGACTTTAACGACCCGGGGAAACACTATACTATCACCGGAGTATTGATTCTAAGCTGTTTTTGACTAATTGACCTTGGTCAATTATATCTGACGGTTTAGACCTAATCAAAATTTAGCATCAATCATATGTATTGAAATATTTTAAAAACGTGTGTAAAACCGTGCATAAAAACGTGTGTATAAAAACGTGTATACAAATACGTGTATAAAAATCCGTATAAAAACATGCATAAAAACGTGTATAAAAACTTGTATAAAAATGTGTATAAAAACGTGTATAAAAATGTGTGCAAAAACGTGTAAAAAATGTACATAAAATTTAAAAATAATAAAAGTCGTCCAACTTATTACTTTTTGTCATTGTATGTAGACATGATAAACGATTGTTAGTCTAAAGGACTAACATTGCAATAATAAACCTAACAATCGTTAGTTTAACCTGCCATATAAGGTTAAACAAGTCACCGCTACACACAATGAATGGATTTTGCAAGTTCTTTGACAGATTGGGAAAAAAAAAGAAGGCTACATACAATGGTAAAAAGTGGCAAGTTAAATACATTTTCAGGTAATTAGCCCTATTTTTAAACATTATTTCTCTTTCAAGAAGAATTTTGACATCAGTAAAGGTAGATTCATTTGTTCGAAAATGTATGACTTGTTCCTCTAGAGTAGCTATACCTCTTTTATGATTAGTTAAGCTATGAGCTGTATCAATTAGCTCTGTCCTTTGATTCTCATAACGTTTGGTTAAGGTTTCTAAACTTTTAAGAGCAGAACAATTATTTGAACAAATTTTATCAGATTATACCTCTGTAGAGAAAGCCATAAGAGCTGTCTGAGGAGAAGCTTCTTCTTCATCAGCAGTAAAGCTCCAATCAAATCCTAATCCATCAATAGCTACCTCTATTCTTGCTATCTTGCTGCCTTGGCCTTCTACATTCTCTTGAGAAGTGCCCCAACATATGACAGTTATAACATTCTATCTTTGACTTGTCAAAACCAGCAGCATCATTGCTGCTGATGGTGAGTTTCTTCCCCGTCCACTGATAGAATTTCTTAGCCCTCATGCTAAGAAGAGAAATTTGCCATTTTAGGTCCATCTCTTCTAAATCATCATCATTGATTTCTAGAAGATCTTCATGAGTGAGCATGGACCCATCATTCTGACTTGTGAAAAAGGCACAACAAGCCTTTTCATTCAATATACCAAAAGTACTGCTTGATGAACTAGCAGCACCAGCTCCACTATCAACCTTTTCATCTTTAACTGGGTTTGAGATACTAGGAGATGACATAAAAGCCATGTTCCCAGTATATGAACTAGAGACACCAATTTTCTTTACTTCTTGTTCCACAATTTTAAATTTGCTATACAAATCCATAAGATCCATAGTGTCTATGTCTGGTTTATTCTTCCAAACAACAACATGCATAGCCCACTCTTCTGGTAAGCTTCTCAGAAATTTTGAGTTTAAATCTTCTTGAGGTATGTCAACCCCAAGAACAGCAAGTTGACTCATAATTTTCTGTAGCCTTGTGAACATGTGTTCAAGAGATTCATTCATGGTTGATGAGAAATTTTCAAACTGCTGCTTGAGAAGGGTTTTCTAGGTCTTCTTGGTGGCTTCATTCCCTCCATACCTTGCAACAATTGCCTCAAATAATGACTTGGCATCTTTGAATTTGCTGAAGTTTATAAGTTGATCATTTAGAATGGTCATCATCAGCATACTTCTGGCCCTGAGGTCATTTTTCTTTTTTATTCTTTCATCAGCAGTTGTATGGATGGTTTGAACAACTGTAATTTCCCTACCTTCAACTGTTGATGAAGTGGTTGTGGGTTTGAAAGAGTTTCCATCTTCAATGATTTACCAGAGAGTGTAATCCTGCACCTGGAAAAACTGTTCTATTCTTAACCTCCACAATTCAAACTCATTCTATTTGAGAACTGGCAACTTTGCAGCAACATTTGTTTGAACAGATTCTGTGTCCTTTTCTTCTTCTTCTTCTTCTAAATCAAAAGTATTAACCTGCAAGCTCTGATACCAACTGAGAGGATCACTTGATTTGATCACACACTATAGGTGTTGGACCTTTTAATGTGTAAATATGATACTTTGAGTGAATATGATTATGTATGCAGAATCTACTTAACCACACTTAGAATGTTTATTGGAAATGGAACTGTGATACTTGTGTTTATTTAACAAAGAACAATGAAAGTATTTCACCAAACGATTCAATATTATTCAAAATAACACGAGTGATCTTCACTATCACTAGGGTTACAAAGACCTTGAATCTTGTGTTTGTTCTATTGTTTTTCTCTATGTATATCTCTATCACTGTCTATTCGTATATCATGTATATTTAACTCATATCTAAGATCTTCCTTTTATAGTCCAAGGAAAGATCTTTTACAATCTATATGACTCATCTTTATTACTAGCTTATGACTAATCTTCATTCTAGCTAGATGATGACTTATCATGTCAGTCATTAAGATACAACATGTATCTAGGATTACAACTCACTTGGAGTGTTCAATTTGATGACTACAACAAAGATATTTTTCTTGTATATGAGTTAGTAGAATAAGTTGTACTTATCTACACAGTTGTTGTATGAGTCATAGTAGTATCAGCATAATCCATCAGTAGAAACACTATCAGTAGAAACCTTCTTCAGCAGAATCCATCAGTGGAAACGTGCTTTGTGCTTTATTAGTAGAAACATACTTGATGTATTTCCTTAAGCCTTTATACTGATTCTTCTGATTATTTAATTCCCAACATTCTTCATTTAATCTTCAACTAGTTTATTTTGTTTTCATTAAGCTCATATAAGTTAGTCTATAGCTGATTGTGAGCTTATCTAATCATTGTCTCTTATAATTCAAAAGTTAAACAAAAAGTCAACTGTGAGCTTATTTACGTTATGCTCAGCTTATTTGGAATATAAGGTAGCCAAGAGGAGCCTTGGCCTGTCAAAAGACAGGCTAGCATAGTGAAACCCCCTTTGTTCTGCTGAGGGGGTATTTGATTTGTAAGTTCCAATTTTAGTTTCAATTGAATTGCATAAGTAGAATAATCTGCAGTGTAGCTTTGTTTATTATTTGATTCTATTTATTAATAATAGTAGTATAATTATATTGTTCTGTTATTACTATTGCTTATAGTGGTTATTCATTTGAAGAATTATTGTTTCATTCATATCATTGGATCTGTGTAGTTGAGTGTCTGAGTTCATTTGCATATGAGAATTGTGGTTTGAGATCATTTAAGTATCAGTGTTCATTATTAGAGTTGATATTGGTGAGTAAGACTGAATTGGATTGGATTTGAGTGGGAATTGGTTGAGACAGTCACTCTAAAGGGGTGTTTGGCTTTAAAAAGTTTGCTGGTAGTATCACTTTTTCAGGGCTGTTATTTGGTTTAGAGGTCTCACTTTGGTTGAAACTAGGCTAAGTATCTATTTAAAATCAGTAGAAATCATCTGTCACTTCAATAAAAGCATTACAGTTAAGATAAGTAGGTTGCATAATCAGTTAAGTAGTTGCATAGGTATAAGTTTTAGTTTATTACAATCATTCAATAGCTTAATATACCATTTTCAGTTAAAATTTTGGAATCAAAATTCATTTTGGTCAAAAGTCTTAAGTCAATTCATAAGTCAAATTGTTGTCGCTCAATTTTTGGTCAAAACTGTGAGAAGATTTCTGAATTTAATATTGACTGAAAATCAGTTTTGCAAGTTGATTTGTAGAGTTTGGCAGTTAGTGAAACACTTTCAACAAGAAAAAGTTGGTTTGGAGCTTTTCTACTTATTGGAAAATTGACTTAAAGTTGTTTGTTGAACCTGGTCATACCCTGTGCATCAGCTTTTGACCCCTTTTTCTGGACATTAATTAGTGTAGTGTTAGAATAGTAAAAGCATTTTTGGTGGTAGATTTGTGGTCTCAGTAGGTCTAGTGTACATTTGCCCCCTCAGGCTCACTTTCCTAAGCTTATTTCAACTGCTTATTTGCTTATCAAAAGAGTATGGTTTGAACCAAAGTCTGTCATAAGATTGAGGGCTGCAATTAGGCTTTATTGATTCATAGCTGAGTATTGCTATTCTTTTGTGTTCATTTGAGCTTATAGTAACTATTTACCCTAAGTTCTTGCTCATTAGCTTATTTATCCAGCTTCTGCTTATTCCTATTTTGCTTATTGTAACTGATTGTGCCCACTTCTGTGTTTCTGAGCATCATTTATCCTAAGTTTTGTTCATTTAAGCTTATTTGTGTCCTAAAAGCTATTGGTCAAAGTTTTGGTCAACTGGGTCAAGTATTGCTTATAAATAAGCACTTTAATAAGCTAATTTTAAGCCAAATAGTATTTCCATAGCTTATTTTCAAGTTTTCAAATTTTTCTTAAGTTTAGAATAATATTTTAGAATTTCCCTGAATTTTTCATATTTTTCAAAGTTGATTTGCTATTTTTCTTATTTTATTTTCATTTTTATTCTCTTTTTAATACATTTTAATTACTAAAAAATCCAAAAAAATCAGAAAAAGCCAAGAAAAATCCAAAAATATTTTTAAAATTAATCTTTATTTATTTTAGAATTTTAGAAATTTATTTTGCATTTTTCCCATTAATTTTGAATTTAATTTGAATTTTTAATTATATTTAATAGTTTTTAATTCCCAAAAATTACACAAAAAACCAAAAAAAATTAGTTTTTAGTTTTAAAATTACTTTTTAGCTATTTTATAATTTTCAAAATTTATTTTTCATTTTTCTCACTTTATTTACATTTTCTTTTAATTTTTAATTAGATAAATTAGTTTTTAATTCATAAAAAATAAATAAAAAGTCAAAAAAAAAAATATTTTTCTTTTTCTTAAAATTTTCTTTTATCATTTTTAACTTTTCAAAATGATTTTGAAGTCCGTAGGAGTAGTGTAGCTTAAAATTCGCGTTTTATTTCGTACGTTAACGTTTATTTTACGTTTAAGCTTACGTTTTCGATTTTACGTTACGTTTTTAGTTTCCTTATTTGAGATACGTGCTTAAGTGATTATTTGTGCTTCATTTGTTATTTCATGAGTATAATCTCATCAAAATCACTTTTTACCACTTTCACGACACGTTTCACAAATCGGGAATTAAGAATTCCATTCCCCCTTCACACGGACTACGACCTCGGGTTATCCGTATTTCTTTGCGGATCTCTTGAGTAATACTATACTATATATAACTTGATTTTCAAACGAATCACTGATAGATCAGTCAAAGACCCCTTGGGGATATGCGAGAACGTGCTAGTTAAAGTTGGGAAGTTCAAATTTCCGGTTGACTTTGTAATCTTGGAAATGGAAGAGGATGACCTTGTACCCATCATCTTAGGAAGACCATTTCTTGCCACTGCTCGTGCTGTCATTGATGTTCATGACGGCAAGTTAACTCTGCGAGTGGGAACCGACAGCTTAACTGATACGTGGAAATCGCACCAGGCTTTACCTCTCGAGGGATCTCGAGAAGCTTACAACCCCCACCAGGCATTGTACCTGACCTTTGTAGTATAGTATAGTGACAAGTACCGGGGGATTGATCGTTCAACTCAGGAATAGTGTCGCTAGGATTAGAAAGCCTAAAAACTAGGTCTAGAGGTTATGGATGATTCTTTTTGTATTTTTATATTTTTATGAAAGCAATTAAAATCTCGGTTTTTGAAGGAGTGGGTGGAATTAGTTGCTAGCCAACTAACCCAATTAACTACAAATGCAATCAAAATAAAATAACAAAAATGAAAATAAACTAATTATACTAATGTGGTGTGAACAATGATAGGTAAAGTTGTGTTTACTTAGGTTTCATTACTCCCTAGATATCTTTTATAGGTTAATCATTTGTTACAATTGCGTGGATGACGGGTCATATTCCTTAATACTAGTCGTAGGGCCGTGTATAATATTCCCTAACTTTATAAGATCCTCCTTCACTCCATGTTGAGCCGTTAAAAACTCCTAACATGGGATCATTAGAATTCTCCTACGCATTAAATACAACCTAATGTCGTAGTACACCTTCGATCATGTTTCTTAAGACGTTCAAGCATGTTACCAATGGAAGTCTGCCAGTTTTCTTAAGCCTAACATCGAATACAATCATCCGTAACAACTATAAACAAACAATCAACCCATAATTAACATCTAGGTTTCACTACATCTAAGCAAAAACAAAAGAAATCTAGCCTAGCATGTTAAATTGAAGACAAGCGTAAGATATATTCAAACAACACATAGACATATTGATTGAATTGAAAGAGTACTTATCTCAATTAAACATAAGAGGTTTCAAAGGGTAAAAACCCTTGAAAGAGCTGTGAAAATCAGACTAGGGTTTCTCTCCAAAGTTACACCCTCAAAGTTACACACTAATGAATGAAAATTGCAAAACTATATATAGATTATACAGGGTGACGGCGTCAAGAAGAAAATTCTGACGCCGTCAACTCACCGCCCATAATAAAATCGGATTGCCTAGATCCAATTTTGATGCCGTCATGTGTATTTTAGTTCTGGGCCGTCACCAACTCTTGAACCGTGACGGCCTATGGTGACGCCGTCACGTTTTCACTGGGCCGTCACCACTTCCAACTCTTGTATTGCTCTTGACGCTGTCATGAAGAAACATGTGACGCCGTCAGGTACTGTTCCCAGCAAGGAAAATAAAGACTTTTCCATTTTCTTCACTTTTATGCTCCAAAAACGTCCAAAATGCTTCCTTTTCTGAATTTTACTGCAAAAGTACCTAAAATGACAAGAGGAACGATTTAGGGCAATATTTGATCAAATAAATTCGAGTTTGGGCTTAAAATCCCCCACACTAAACTATTGCTAGTCCCTAGCAATATTTTTGGAAAACTTGATGGATTTTAAACTCTTTACCAAAAGCCATCACTTCTGGAGTAGCCAGGTGTAAGAACTGTGGCACACCTGATAACCGTGTGATTTTGAGCAAACCACCAGCTGTCAACGGATTTGATTTGTCTTTACCAAGAGCCGTTTACTCCTGGACTAGCCAGCTCTTGATGGAATAGTCAACATCTTGGTGAGCTGATTACCAATTATGGTTTTTGCACGGCCTTTACCACAAGCCATAATCTTGCGGGCTAGCCAACTCATTTGCTTTTGAGGATATGGGGAGTTGAGGAACCATACAATTTTGGGCAAATTGCAAGCCGTAAACGGATTTGAGTTATCTTTACCAAGAGCCATTTGCTCCTGGATTAGCCAATCCCTTTGTCGGTTAGACATGGCGGACTGATTACCACAAAATTTTTGAAATAAAGTGAAAAAAATTTTGAAAATTTTGGCCAAAAATGGGTGTATTTGAAAGTATTTTGCGACAAAATTCACTAGAATTTCCCCCCCACACTTAGAAATGAATATTGTCCTCAATATTCAAAGTCCCGGCTATTATGCCGAATCTATGAACGTAAAAAGATAATATTCGAATCTAACTGTGGAAATACCATATTTCACTTTATTTCTATATATACACTTTTTTTTTTTGCTTATATACATATATACATTTTCAAATAGCGGGGGGTTGGCCATTCCCCCACACTGGGTGGTAGAAAGTAGAAAGAAATCAGAGATACGGGTGAAAACCCGTATTGTGCTATTGTTTTTGTTCATCGAGTCGCTAGCTTGACTCGATCCCCGAATTCCATTGTCCTTGGGAAAGTTTGGAGATCTGGGACAACCATGGATGGTATGTCCTCTCCAAAGTAGTGCTTTAAACGATTTCCATTCACTTTGAAATTAGGGCCGTCCATCGGGTCTTTAGCTTTCCCGAGAAGATCTTGAGTCTAGAGTTGAAAAGAAGGACTCGATCACCAACGTTGAAAACGCGGTTTTTGATCTTGGAGTCATGTATCTTCTTTGTCTTTTCCTTGTAGATCAAAGAGTTCTCGTAAGCTTGATTGTTTAATTCATTTAGTTGAAGTTTTCTATGATCACCCGCCTTTTTGAGGTTGAAATTGGCATGCTTGAGAGCCCAATAGGCTTTATGCTCAAGCTCGATCGGAAGATGGCACGCTTTCCCGTACACAAGTTTGTAAGGCGTACACCCAATGGGTGTTTTGTAAGCCGTACGGAAAGCCCAAAGTGCATCATCTAATTTGTCCGACCACGATGCACGATTTTCACCTACAGTTCTTTCTAAAATTCTCTTAATTCCTCGATTGGAAACTTCTACTTGTCCACTTGTTTGAGGGTGGTACGCAGTAGAAAGACGGTGAGTTACACCGTACTTTTGCATGACTTTATCAAATTTGTCATTACAGAAGTGCGTATCACGATCACTGATAATAGCACGTGGAGTTCCAAATCGAGCAAAGAGAGCTTTCAAAAATTTCACGACTACTCGGGCATCATTTGTGGGTAAAGCTTTGGCTTCAACCCATTTTGACAAATAGTCAACAGCCACGAGTATATACTTATTGCCATGAGAAGATGGAAATGGCCCCATAAAATCGATGCCCCAAACGTCAAAAATTTCACAAACTTGAATTGCATTCTGAGGCATTTCATTCTTTTGTGAAATATTCCCGTGACGTTGACAAGCGTCACAGGATTTGACCAATTCTTGGGCATCCTTGTAAATCGTGGGCCAAAAGAAACCGGAATCAAACACCTTTTTGGCGGTGATTGTGGTGGCCCCCCGTGGGACTAGCATGGCAAGCCTTAAGAATTTCAGAGGCTTCTTGGCCATAAACACACCGCCGGATGACTTGATCCGCACATATTTTGAACAAGTAGGGGTCGTCCCAAAAGTAATGTTTCACATCTTTGAAGAATTTATTTTTTTGTTGGGACGACATCCCTTTCACCACAAAATTATCCGCAAGGTAGTTTGCAAAGTCGGCAAACCACGGGGTTTTCTTTCCTCTCGAAGACATCTTGGTGGGGGTTTTCCAATCGGGAGAGATGATCAGCAGCTAGGTTCTCAGCTCCTTTTTTATCACGAATAATGATATCAAATTCCTGTAGGAGGAGAACCCAACGAAGAAGTCTCGACTTTGCATCTTGTTTTGCAAAAAGGTACTTCAAAGTCGAGTGATCCGTATACACTATGCTTTTGGTCAGTATCAAGTATGGCCGGAATTTTTCAAAAGCATACACCACAGCTAATAATTCTTTTTCGGTGGTGGTGTAATGGCTTTGAGCCTCGGTCATAGTTTTGCTGGCATAGTGTATAGGCTGAAAATGTTTTGTTTTTCGTTGCCCCAAGACTGCCCCTATAGCATAATCACTAGCATCACACATGAGCTCGAAGGGCAAGTCCCAATCGGGGGCAACAAGAATCGGTGCCTCAGTAAGCTTTTTCTTAAGTGTTTCAAAAGCTTCGATGCACTCTGGGGAGAAGATAAAAGGAGCATCCTTTTCGAGGAAATGGGTCATAGGCCGGGCGATTTTAGAAAAATCTTGAATAAACCTACGATAGAAACCGACATGACCCAAAAAGCTCCTAACACCTTTCATGGTTGTGGGATGAGGTAATTTTGCAATGACATCCACTTTGGCTTTGTCAACCTCAATCTCGTTCTTTGAAATTTTATGGCCGAGGACAATGCCCTCTTTGACCATAAAGTGACTCTTCTCCCAATTTAGACATAACTTTGGGTCTTCACAACGTTTTAGCATGTTGTCTAAATGGGAGAGACCTGATTGGAACGAATCCCCAATGACCGAAAAATCGTCCATGAAGACCTCCATAGTTTTCCCAATCATGTCAGAAAATATGGACATCATACATCTTTGAAACGTGCTCGGAGCATTACATAAGCCGAATGGCATACGTTTATAAGCAAATGTTCCGTAGGGGTGCGTGAACGTGGTCTTTTCCTGATCTTGCGGATCAATGGGAATCTGAAAGTAACCCGAGAAACCATCGAGGAAGCAATAATACTCATTCCCCGCTAATCTCTCGAGCATCTGATCCATAAAGGGCAGAGGAAAATGATCCTTACGGGTGGCGTCATTTAACTTGTGATAGTCAATGCAGACACGCCATCCCGTAACCAAACGAGTTAGAATTAACTCATTCTCCTCGTTTGTGACAACAGTAATGCCACCCTTTTTTGGAACACAATGAATTGGGCTGACCCAAGGACTGTCCGAGATAGGGTAAATCAATCCGGCATCAAGAAGTTTTAAAACTTCTTGTTTGATAACCTCGTGAATTTTTGGATTCACCCTTCTTTGTTGTTGGACTGCGGGTTTGAAGTCGTCCTCCATTAAAATCTTGTGAGTACAAAATTCATGGTCAATGCCCTTGATGTCGGAGAGACGCCAAGCAATTGCTTGTTTATGAGACTTCAAGACCTTTATGAGATCAGCCTTTTCCTCATCACTTAAATCTTTAGCAATTATGACGGGTAATTTATCATCACCCTCCAGAAAAGCATATTCAAGATGAGGCGGCAAGTCCTTAATTTCAACCTCAGGGAAGTCATCAATTTTCTCAACATTTTTGACCTCTTCTTTATGAAGTTGTTGTGGTAGAACAGGAAGAGGAGAGGGATCTTCGTTTAACAATTTTTCAAGTATGAGAATATCCCTCTCGAGGTCGATCTCTTGGTTATCGACTCCATCGGGTATCGAGTCACTTTTGAGAAACGCCTCCATTTCTTCTAAGATGAAGTCACTTCCCTCAAACGAAGTGAGGGAAGGAGAAGAATTGGCGTGAGAAGACTGAGTGAGGTTTTCACTCGAAGAATCATCAATGAAACCTAAAATCTCTTGAGCATACTCCTCAGCAGCAACATCGATGACATCAATTTGATTCACCGATTCACAGTCATAATTGGAGGAGTATCTCGAAGTTTGATTTAGGTTGAAGGTTATGGCTTCCGTTCCAACACGTAATGTGATCTCATGCTCAAATACATCGATAAGAGCGCGCCCAGTTCTAAGGAATCCCCGTCCAAGAATGAGAGGGACCCTAGAATCGGCATCAAAGTCAACAATCACAAAATCTGCCGGAAAATGGAACTTCCCCACTTTAACGAATACGTCCTCGGCAATGCCAATGGGACGAGAGATCGAATGATCGGCAAGCTCTAAAGTCATGCACGTGGGGGTAAGTTCGGGAAGAGAGAGTTTCTTCCACACAGAATATGGCATCAGGTTAATGCTAGCACCTAGATCGGCCAAGGCGAAGCATTCAACCATACTCGGGAAAGTACAAGGAATGAGGAATTTCCCGGGGTCTCCAAGCTTTTCAGGAAGCTTTTTCAAAAGAACTGCTGAGCAGTTCTCATTTAGAGGAGTTCTTGCCATCTCAAAGAGTTTCTCTTTATTACTCAACAGATTTTTGATTGTCGATGCAAACTTGGGCATCAAGAGAATAGCGTCCGCGAAGCAGATATCAAAATGCAAATCTTGAAAGATTTGGAAAAATTTATCCATTTGGTGATTAGCTTTTTCGCGGAGCTTTTGTTCACTGAGACGTGATGGATAGGGAATAGAAGTTTTGGATTTAGGGTTGTCCACTGGAGTTTCTGGTGGTTCAAAGACAACTCCAGGCTTAAATCTGGTTTCAGGAATAACCTGAGGTTGGACGTGTGCTGTACTTCGTGGGCTAGGAATTTGCACCTTGTCCTTTGTCACCTCAGGTTCACGATCCACTACCTTTGGAGGAGAGGAAGAAGAGGTAGTAGGAATCACGGGTTCATCATATGAAGCACCACTTCGTGTTGTGATCGCCTTAGCATCGCCCCTCGGGTTAGCGATCGTGTTGCTCGGTAAAGTAGTACCTGAGCCCGAGGGTCGATCATTTAAAGACTTCTTGATGTCAGAAATCTGGCTGTCCAGCAACTTGTTCAACTCTTCTTGGGACTTCGTAAATTGTTTCAACAACTCGTCAGATGAAGGCCCGGTTGGAACAATGGCTTGATTCAGATTAGGAATATTTGGAGCTCGATTGTTCGGATTGGGACCTTGATTTTGAAAATTACCCTGATGAGGGTTGTTGTTTCCATAAAAATATCCCGGATTGAAATTACCCTGACCTTGGTTCCGATTAAAGTTTCCTTGATTTTGATGTTGGAAACCTTGATTTTGGAAACCTTGGTTTTGATTGTGAAAACCGTGACTCTGATTGAAGTTACCTTGGTTTTGATAACCTTGGTTCACTCTATTTTGATTTTGGCCACGGTTTTGGACATTTTGGTTTTGATTAAAACCAGGAGGTCCAGGATAATGATGTTGAGGACGATAGCTAGGGTCCATAGGAGGGCGATATTGATTGCCTCCTTGATTTTGGGACCCGGCTACAGCATGAGCTTCATATGGAGTACCATCAGTAGGTGTGCAATTGTAGTAGGCATGCGGCCCACCACAAGTTACACAGACTTCCACTTTTTTAACCTCAGCAGGGGGAGGATGTTGTGGAAATGAAACTTTCTTTGTTTGGGCGAGAACCAAAGCTTGGATCGCTTCAGTGAGCTTGTCAATCTTAGCATCCGTGCTAGATTGACCCACAGAAGATGAAGTAGAAGGTCCCGCATTGATTTGAGAAACAATCGGTTTGCTTCGTGTAGAGCGGACCTTGGACTTGTTTTCTATGATTTGCAAAGCTTCTTTTGTGGTTCTACTCAAGAAATTACCTCCCGCGGAGGCATTGAGAGAATCCTGATCAGCTTGGCTCACGCCATTGTAAAAAGTATCGAGTTGCATCAACTCAGAGAAACCATGATGTGGACACTTGCGAAGTAATTCTTTGAAACGATCCCACGCTTCACCAAAAGATTCATCATATTTTTGAGTGAACTTGGTGATTTCGTTCTTAAGACTCGTGGTCTTGGAAGGTGGGAAGAATTCATTCACAAATTTTTTGACAAGATCTTCCCAAGTCTAAATAGATCGTGGAGGTTGTTTTTCAAGCCAAATCCGGGCTTGTCCCTCTAAGGAGAATGGGAAGAGAAGAAGTTTTATTGCTTCACAAGGGACATTCTTGTACTTGATGGTCGAAGTGATTTTATTGAACCATCGAATGTGAGCATAAGGATCGTCCCTCTCAAAACCGTAAAATTGACTTGAGGTTACAAGATTGAGTAACCCGGTTTTGAGCTCAAAATTATCAGCCACGATGGCTGGAACAACAATGGCATCTCCGTAACCCTCGATGGGTGCTTGGAGAAGCTTACACATTGGGCGGTCTTCCGCCATGGTGACAGTGGGTGTGGCAACAGTACGGATCTCAGATCCGACTGTTGGTGCTGTACGTCGACGAGGTCTTCTAGGTTTCCGAACAAGCTCACGTAATGGGCTCGTGGACCTTGAAGAACGAGTGCACATGCACTAGTGATAAAAACCAATCAAAACAAAATTGAGGCAAATCAACAGTGAACTTAAACCAATAATCGCAAGTAAGTGGCTTCTTTAAGAAAGGTACACCACTCACAGGGATACAAAGGCAAGTTTTATATCTTTGGTTTAGGACTTATTATATTCACAACCCCAGTTGGTAGGTGTTCTGTCTTGGTTTGCGACGGTTGGTTTTTATGTAGAATTTTTATTCACAAGAAAAGACGGATGTTTTTGGGTTTTGTATATGGGTTTAAAAACTTTTGGACAATATTTTTGGTATTGTCTCGTAATCTAAAATCGTTTCTCTTTAAGAATCACTGATGAGTGCTCAAACACTCATCGTTTTCGATATATTTAAACTGCCAAAACGCACAAAAACAATCAAAAAGATATCAAAACACTTAAATTATCCCAGGGATTGTGTTTTATGTGTTTTAAAAGCAAAATGTGCAAAAACAAAGAAAAAAAAAACGTACAAAGTTTGCAGTATTGGCAGTTTCAGTCCCCCAAGTTTCAAAAGTTGTCACTTTTAGTCCCTATGCATTTATTTTAAGGAAAAGTCAACCCAAGGTCTTAAAAGTCAAATAAAGTCAAAATATCATAATTGGGTTGCAAGTTTTCAAAAATTACATATTTAGTCCCTGAAAATCCAAAGTTGGCAAAAGTAGTCCCTGGGATGTTTTTGAAATTGGAAAAAGTGGAAAAATACAAAATTGGTCCTTGAATTATTGGCATGTGAAAAAAATAACACTTATGAGAACTTTTAGAGTTTGGCAATTTCAGTCCTTAAGGTTTTGAAAAAATTGCAAAATGGTCCTTGTGTTAACTTTATACCAACCGGACCCTTTTTTGCTAAACCCAAAACCAAACCAACCCTTTTTGTTATTCGGTCCAATCCCCCCTAGCCCAGCTGATCCCCAAGCCCAAATTACAAGCCTACTTTTGTTTTAAATAAAACCTGGGTGTTGACTTCGGTTAACCCTCACCACCCCGACTATCTTCTTCCCCCCAACACATCCCACAAAACCAGGGTGACTCATTCCCCCCCCCCTCGCCTTTTCACCAACTAAACCCCCCACCATTAATGCCCCTCACCAACCATCTCCACCACCATAAATGCTCCCCTAAAACCCTCACCAGAACCACTTATTTAACCCCGACCCCATTTTGGCGCCAAAATCATGATCAAAGGTTTAGAATGGTCTCACAGCAATTCAATGGATGGGATTTGGTCAAGAAGTCATCACAAAGACTTTGGGAGTGTCAGATTTCAAAAAGGTCCCACGTGGAAGGCTTGGCATTAGTATTTTTAGGTCGTTATATAAGGAAAAGCTCATAGAAGCTTGTATGTGTAATTTTCTTAGTTAATTTGTAATTTTCAGTTCATTTTCAATGTAATGTAACTCCTTTTATTAATGCAAATTCAGTTTGAAGCTTATTTCTCTTTTTCACTTTTTAAAGTCTCAATTTGAATTTCCAAGTTCTAATCAAAAGTTTCTAATGTTAGTTCATGTCATTCAGTAGCTTATCTAAACTTAAAAACAAGTTTTGGAAAGCTTTATAAGCTTTCAAGATAACACTAAGCTCAGTTTTAAATATCTACTAAAAAAAAAAATAGGAAAAATAAAAAATGAAAATAAAAAAGTTGTGATCATTTGGAATGAGCAAGGAGCACAGTGTAACAAGGATGGCTGTGGGTTAGAGGTTTGTGGAAACCACATAGGATTGTTTGGTTTGATCCTTGGTACCTAATCAGTAGCATTGGAAGGCTTTTGTAAGCTACTTACTTTTTTATTTTACTCTTAAATCAGTTTAGGTTGTTAATTTAAGCTCATTACAGTTATTTAATAGCTTATTGATTAGTTGTAATCATATGTTTGTGTTCAATATTTGTTTAAGTGAAAAACTCTTCTATAGCTGTTTTTAAGAGGGTGTTTGGTTGTGCTTTGTTTAGTGTGTTGTGATTGTTATTCTGAGTATCTATTAGTTTGTAACAGTTTGTTGTGCATAATTAAGCTCAGAGGAACAAGTACTTTGGTGCAAAACCCTTTAAAAGTCAAAATTACAAGACAATAATCACCACAGTCCACTGTGGTGATTTTTGAAGTCCAAATCCCACAAATCCTTTTCAAAAGTTAAAGTTTTACCTAATTTAGTTTTTATATAACTTATCTCAGCTTATTTGATCATTAAATCAGCTGCCCAAGTTCACTAAAGTCAAACTTTGTAATTTCTTGAAAAGTCAAATTGTTGAGTTTCAGATTTTGATCAATCTTTGAAAGCTTGTAACTTGTTGTATCCTAGGTGTTAGATTCTGAAATTTGTTGAGTTTAATCTTTGCCACTTTGTACATTTTTGTGAATCTTTCCAGATTTTATAAATTTTGTTTGGTGGGTCCTACACACCCTTGAAGTAAGCTGCAGGGCAACACCCCTGCCCTGCACATCAGTACCTCAGCTCACCACCACACTTTTGTGGCCTATTGTGGTTGATCCAGTGGGTCCCACACTGAAATAGTTGGTTCTCCCAACCCCCCTCCTACCCAGGAGTGTCTGTGAACCTTTTATTTGAACCCTAGGCCTGTGGACCCCACCTTGCTTGGACCCTTAAGTTTGTCCCCAAACTGCATCAGTCCATTTTGTTAAGTGCTTATTTGAACCCTTTTTGGCTTATTCTGGTTCACTTGTAGCTTAATAGTTGCTTATTATTGTTCTTTATACTCAGTAGAATCAAGAAATTCAATTGTGGACCCCACATTTCCATTTTGAGCTTATTAACCTTCACAGTCAACAAAAGTCAACTGTGAGGTGAATAAGCACTCCAAGTGCTTATTTCCAGGGGTGTAGAAAAAGTGTCTTAATTAAAAGTGCTTGTTTTTATCTTATTATCAGTTTAGAAAAAGAAAAAATCCAAAAAACCAATTTTAACTTTAGTGATAGCTTCTATTTAATAGGAGTTATTAATTTATTTTACTTTTTTATTTATTTCTAAGTAATATATCACTTTTATATTTTTAGAAATTATATTTTAGGTTAAAATAATTTTACAAATTTTTCCAGATTTTTATTTTGTCATTTAGTGGTATTTCTAATTAATTTTAGTTTAATTTAGTTTTAATTAATATTAAACAATTAAATAGCATAATTAGTTTTTATATAGTATAACCTAGTTTTTATAATTTTTATAGCTTCTATTTTAGTTAAAATAATTTTATAAATTTTTCTAGAATTTTTACTGTTCATTTAATAGTTTTCATAATTTAAATAGTTTAATTAGATATTAATTAATAAATAGTATAATAATTAGTTAATTAGCTTAAAAATACTTAGAATTAACTTTTTATAATTTTTTAGGATTCCTGTAATGGTTAATTAGATTTATAAAATTTTTTTCTTAATTTTCTAAGTCTTTTAAGTATTTTTAATAATTCTAATTAGTTTAATTAGTATTAAATAGATAATTAGTAATTAATTAATTATAAATAATTAAATAGTATAAAAATAATTTTTATTTTTCTTTAAATTTTCTTTAATTAATAGGATTGTAAAAATACAAATTTACACTTTTAACCCTCCTGGTCCTCCAGTTGTACTTTTCGTTTTGTTCGTCTGTATACGTTTTTTTTATTGAAACGTACGTATTTAGGTTTAGCTCAAATCTTCGTACTCCAAATTCCCGTAACCATTCACATAGCTTTCCTAAGCTATTTTTGTTTATATATTCCAAATAATTTTCACAATAACCCCTTTTCTGTGAATAACACCCGATTACGAACACGCTATAGTTACATTTCACACCTCAACGGGATTTTACGACCCGGTGATACATTATATTACCCGGAGCATTGATCTAGGCTATTTGACTTAGTTGACCATTCTTTGGTTAATTTAAGTTAGGTGGTTTGGCATCAATCAATTTATGGCGCCGCTGCCGGGGAGGTGTGCGCGTTTCTGTAGCATTTTTCGAGATTAGTGTTATCTCACCTCACTCACTGTACAAATACCATCACTTGTGAATATTTTCAAAATCTAAACACATAACAATGTCATTGACACTTTTCCTAAAGTGTTGAAGCACCAAAAAAAAAAAAAAAAAAAAAAAAAAAAAGTAAAAAAAACCAACAAAACATATCGTAACGTTTTCTGATTCGGTTTTCTTTTAAGGTGATTCTTGAAGAGAAACGAATCTAGATTACAGGACGATAACAAAAATATTGTCCAAAAAGTTTTTATCCTTAGTGCATGCGCACTCGTTCTTCAAGGTCCACTAGCCCATTACGTGAGCTGGTTCAGGGACCTCGAAGACCTCGTCGACGTTCTGCACCATCAGTCGGATCTGAAATCCGTACTGTTCCACCTCCAGCTGTCATCATGGCAGCTGAACCCACTATGAACGAGCTTCTCCAAGCACCCGTCGAGGGTTACGGAGATGCTATCGTTGTTCCAACAATCATGGCCGATAATTTTGAGCTTAAAACAGGATTAATAAATCTGGCCACATCACGTCAATTCTACGGTTATGAGAGGGACGATCCTCAAGATCACATTCGATGGTTCAATAAAATCACTTACACCATCAAATGCAAAGATGTCCCCTCTGAAGCAATCAAACTTCTTCTCTTCCCATTCTCCCTGGAGGGACAAGCCCGGGTTTGGCTTGAAAAACAACCTCCACGATCTATTGAGACATGGGAAGATCTTGTGAAAAAGTTCGTGAATGAATTCTTTCCTCCTTCCAAAACCACAAGTCTCAAGAACGATATCATGAAATTCACGCAGAAATTTGATGAACCCTTTAGTGAGGCATGGGATCGTTACAAGGAATTGCTCCGAAAATGCCCTCACCACGGTTTCTCTGATCTCATGACACTTGATACTTTCTACAATGGTGTAAGCCAATCTGATCAAGACTCTCTGAATGCCTCCGCTGGAGGTAACTTCTTGAATCGCACCACAAAGGATGCTTTAGAAATCATTGAGAATAAATCTAAGGTTCGCATTCCCCGAAGCAGATCAGTTTGTTCCCAAAGGGATGTTGTTCCTTCTTCCTCATCGACCGTGGCTCAGTCTAGCACCGATGCTAGACTTGATCAACTCACGGAAGCCGTCCACGCATTTGTTCTCGCCCAAAGCAAGAAAGATTCTTCTCCTTCTCCACAAGCTGAAATCAAAAAGATAGAAGTTTGTGTCACTTGTGGTGGTCCACATTCCTATTATAATTGCCCTGCCACCGAAGGCAATCCCTTCGAAGTAAATGCAATAGCCGGCAATTCCAACCAAGGAGGTAACCAATACCGTCCTCAAGTGGATCCAAATTACCGGGCTAGCAATCAGGGTGGACCACCCGGTTTTCCTCAAAATCCAAATAGGTTTAATCCTAATCCACCAAGGGGGCCTAATTTGCAAAATCAAAATCCTGCCCCCGTCAATCAGTACCCACCCCAAAGGGGTAATCAAGGGTATTCAGCTCCAAATTATCAAGATCCCCTCCCAAACGAGCTCAATAACTATATCAAAGTTAATGAGACCAAAATGAGGGCAATGCAAAATCAAATCTCAAATTTGAAAAATGATTTCCAATCAGCAATAACCAAACAGGGTCAAGAGCTGAAGAGTGAGTTGATGCAAACAAACAACAAAATTGATCAAAATCAAGGCAAGATTGAAAATATGCTTGCCAGTCTTATGAATCATCTCACTCCACCCTCTACATCAGGAGGTCTTCCGGCTAATACAATTGTTAACCCCAAGGGTGAACTCAAAGCTATTACTACACGAAGTGGTAAAGCTTATGAAGAGCCGCCAGTTCCTCCTGTTTCTCCTCTTCCACCTATGCCTCCTCCTCTTTATTCTGAGGAAGTTGAAATTGAGCCTGAGGCAACCACGGACAAGGTGCAATTTACTAGCCCACAAAGTACCGCACACGTCCACCCTCAGGTTGTTCCGGAAATTGTACCAAAATCTGGACTTGTACCAAAACCGGGAGTTGTATTTGAACCATCAACAACTCCTGAAGAGAACCCTAAATCCAAACCTTCACTACCATACCCGTCAAGACTTAATGAGCAAAAGCTCCGCGAAAAGGCTAGTTACCAAATGGATAAGTTTTATCAAATCTTTCAAGATTTGCACTTTGACGTTAGCCTTGCGGATGCTATCATCCTGATGCCCAAATTCGCATCGATGATCAAGAACTTGTTAAGCAACAAGGAAAAATTGTACGAAATGGCAAAGACTCCTCTGAACGAAAACTGCTCTGCGGTTATCTTAAAGAAGCTTCCTAAGAAGCTTGGAGACCCTGGGAGATTTCTCATTCCATGTGTTTTCCCTGGGATGGTTGAGTGCTTCGCCTTAGCTGATCTTGGCGCTAGCATCAACCTGATGCCTTACTCAGTGTGGGAGAAACTCTCTCTTCCTCAACTTACTCCTACGTGCATGACTCTCGAGCTTGCCGACCGTTCAATCTCACATCCTCTCGGCATTGCCGAAGATGTATTTGTGAAAGTAGGAAAGTTCCATTTCCCCGCTGACTTCGTTGTTGTTAAGTTCGATGCTGACCCACGTGTTCCTCTCATTCTTGGGAGAGGATTCTTAAGGACGGGTCGTGCGTTAATTGATGTGCACGAAGAGGAAATAACTCTTCGTGTTGGTAATGAAGCTGTAACCTTTAACCTCGATCAAACTTCGAGGTACTCCTCTAACTATGACGCCGAAACGGTTAACCGAATTGATGTCATTGATGTCGCGTCTGAGGAGTACGCTCAAGAGGTTTTAGGTTTTGTCGATGATTCTCCGAGTGAAAACTTCACTCCATCTTCTCACCCCATTATTGCCAATTCTTCTCCTTCCCTCACTCCGTTTGAGGGAAGTGACTTCATCTTCTCAGAAGAAATTGAGGCCTTTCTCAAAAGTGATTTGATTCCCGATGGAATTGACAACCAAGAGATCGACCTCGAGAGGGATATTCACCTGCTGGAAAAATTGTTAAATGAAGATCCCTCTCATCTTCCTGTTCTACCACAAACACTTCATAAAGAGGAAGTCAAAAATGTTGAGAAAACTGATGACTTTCCCGCGGTTGAACTTAAGGACTTGCCGCCTCATCTTGAATATGCATTTCTGGAGGGTGATGATAAATTGCCCGTCATTATTGCTAAAGACTTAAGTGTTGAGGAAAAGGCTGCTCTTATACAGGTTTTGAAGTCTCATAAGCGAGCAATTGCTTGGCGTCTTTCCGATATCAAGGGTATCGACCCTGAGTTCTGTACTCACAAGATATTAATGGAGGATGACTTCAAACCTGCGGTCCAACATCAAAGAAGGGTGAATCCAAAAATTCACGAGGTTATCAAACAAGAGGTTTTGAAACTTCTTGATGCCGGATTGATTTACCCTATCTCAGATAGTCCTTGGGTCAGCCCAATCCATTGTGTTCCAAAAAAGGGTGGCATTACCGTTGTCACAAATGAGGAGAATGAGTTGATTCCAACTCGTTTGGTTACGGGTTGGCGCGTCTGCATTGATTATCGTAAATTGAATGACGCCACCCGTAAGGATCATTTTCCTCTGCCCTTTATGGATCAGATGCTCGAGAGATTAGCGGGGAATGAGTACTATTGCTTCCTCGATGGTTTCTCGGGTTACTTTCAGATTCCCATTGACCCGCAAGACCAAGAAAAGACCACTTTTACGTGCCCCTATGGAACCTTCGCATATAAACGTATGCCATTTGGCCTATGTAATGCTCCGGGCACGTTTCAAAGATGTATGATGGCCATTTTTTCCGACATGATCGGGAAAAGTATGGAGGTCTTTATGGACGATTTCTCGGTCATTGGGGATTCGTTTAAAACATGTCTCTCCCATTTAGACAGCATGCTAAAACGTTGTGAAGACACAAAGTTATGTCTAAATTGGGAGAAGAGTCACTTTATGGTCAAAGAGGGCATTGTGCTCGGCCATAAAATTTCAAAAAATGGGATGGAGGTTGACCGTGCCAAAGTGGACGTCATTGCAAAATTGCCTCCTCCTACGACTGTGAAAGGTGTTAGGAGCTTTTTGGGTCACGCCGGTTTCTATCGTAGGTTTATTCAAGATTTTTCAAAAATTGCCCGGCCCATGACCCATCTCCTCGAGAAGGATGCTCCTTTTGTCTTCTCCCCTGAGTGCATCGAAGCCTTTGAAACATTAAAGAAAAGGCTTACCGAGGCACCGATTCTTGTTGCCCCCGATTGGGACTTGCCCTTCGAGCTCATGTGTGATGCTAGTGATTATGCTATAGGGGCAGTCTTGGGGCAACGCAAAACAAAACATTTTCAGCCTATACACTATGCCAGCAAGACTATGACCGAGGCACAAAGTCATTACACCACCACTGAAAAAGAATTATTAGCTGTGGTGTATGCTTTTGAAAAATTCCGGCCATACTTGATTCTGACTAAAAGCATAGTGTATACGGATCATTCGGCTTTGAAGTATCTATTTGCAAAACAAGATGCAAAGCCGAGACTCCTCCGATGGGTTCTCCTCCTTCAGGAATTTGATATCATTATTCGTGATAAAAAAGGAGCTGAGAACCTGGCTGCTGATCATCTCTCCCGTCTTGAAAACCCTCACCAAAATGCTTTCGAGAAAAAGGAAATAAATGAAACATTTCCTCTCGAGACCCTCAATGTGGTTTCATTTCGTGGAGACTCGATTACCCCATGGTTTGCCGATTTTGCAAACTATCTTGCGGGTAACTTCATTGTGAAAGGGATGTCGTCCCAACAAAAAAATAAATTTTTCAAAGATGTCAAACATTACTTTTGGGACGACCCCTACTTGTTCAAGATATGCGCGGATCAAGTCATCCGGCGGTGTGTGTATGGTCAGGAAGCCGCTGAAATCTTAAAGGCTTGCCATGCTGGTCCCACGGGGGGCCACCACAATCCCAACTACACTGCCAAAAAGGTGTTTGATTCCGGCTTTTATTGGCCCTCGATCTACAAGGATGCCCAAGAATTGGTCAAGTCCTGTGACGCTTGTCAGCGCCACGGGAATATTTCACAAAAGAATGAAATGCCTCAGAATGCAATTCAAGTTTGTGAAATCTTTGATATTTGGGGCATCGACTTTATGGGGCCATTTCCATCTTCTCACGGTAACAAATACATACTCGTGGCAGTTGACTACTTGTCAAAATGGGTTGAGGCAAAAGCCTTACCCACAAATGATGCCCGAGTAGTGGTGAAATTTTTAAAAGCTCTCTTTGCCCGATTTGGAACTCCACGCGCTATTATTAGTGATCGTGGTACGCACTTTTGTAATGACAAGTTTGACAAAGTCATGCAAAAATACGGTGTGACTCATCGTCTTTCCACAGCGTACCACCCTCAAACAAGTGGACAAGTCGAAGTGTCCAATCGGGGCATTAAAAGAATATTGGAGAGAACTGTAGGTGAAAATCGTGCATCGTGGTCGGACAAATTAGATGATGCACTTTGGGCTTTCCGTACGGCTTACAAAACACCCATTGGGTGTACGCCTTATAAACTTGTGTACGGGAAAGCGTGCCATCTTCCGATCGAGCTTGAGCATAAAGCCTATTGGGCCCTCAAGCATGCCAATTTCGACCTCAGAACAGCGGGTGATCACAGAAAAGTTCAACTCAATGAATTAAACGAACTTCGTGATCAAGCTTACGAGAACTCTTTGATCTATAAACAAAAGACAAAGAAGATTCATGACTCAAAAATCAAAAACCGCGTTTTTAACGTTGGTGATCGAGTCCTTCTTTTCAATTCTAGACTCAAGATCTTCTCGGGAAAGCTCAAAACCCGATGGACTGGTCCATTCACCATTACAAAAGTTTATCCCTATGGTACCGTCGAATTATCTCAAAATGACGGTCCAAATTTCAAAGTGAATGGACATCGGTTAAAGCACTACTTTGGAGAGGACGTACCATCCATGGTCGTCCCGGATCTCCAAACTTTCCCCAAGGACAATTGAATTCGGGGATAGAGTCAAGCTAGCGACTCAATGACCAAAAACTAGCAACAATACGGGTTTTCACCCGTATCTCTGATTCTTTCTATTTTCTACCACCGAGTGTGGGGGAATGGCCAACCCCCCTGTTATTTGAAAAAAAATGTATATATGTATATAAGTAAAAAAAAAAAAAAAAAAAAAAAAAAAAAAAAAAAAAAAAAAAAAAAGTTTGTATATATATAGAAATAAAGTGAAATTGGTATTTCCACAGTTAGATTCAAATCTTGGCTTTTTACGTTCATAGCTTCGGCATAATAGCCGGGACTTTGAATATTGAGGACAATATTCATTTCTAAGTGTGGGGGGGAAATTCTAACAAATTTTAACAAATATCTTTCAAGTACCCCCGTTTTTGGCCAAAATTTTCAAAATTTTTTCACTTTATTTAAAAAAAATTTTTGTGGTAATCAGTCCGCCAAAGTCTAAATGACAAAGGGATTGGCTAGTCCAGGAGCAAACGGCTCTTGGTAAAGACAACTCAAATCCGTTGACGGCTGGCAATTTGCCCAAAATTGTGTGGTTCATCAACTCCCCGAAAACAAATGAGTTGGCTAGCCCGCAAGATTATGGCTTGTGGTAAAGGCCGTGGAAAAATCCATAATTGGTAATCAGCTCACCAAGATGTTGACTAGGTCCATCAAGAGTTGGCTAGTCCAGGAGCAAACGGCTCTTGGTAAAGACTTATCAAATCCGTTGGAAGCTGGTGGTTTGCTCAAAATCACACGGTTATCAGGTGTGCCACAGTTCTTACACCTGGCTACTCCAGAAGTGATGGCTTTTGGTAAAGAGTTTAAAATCCATCAAGTTTTCTAAAAAGATTGCTAGGGACTAGCAATAGTTCAGTGTGGGGGATTGATGAGTGCTCAAACACTCATCGTTTTCGATATATTTAAACTGCCAAAACGCACAAAAACAATCAAAAAGATATCAAAACACTTAAATTATCCCAGGGATTGTGTTTTATGTGTTTTAAAAGCAAAATGTGCAAAAACAAAGAAAAAAAAAACGTACAAAGTTTGCAGTATTGGCAGTTTCAGTCCCCCAAGTTTCAAAACTTGTCACTTTTAGTCCCTATGCATTTATTTTAAGGAAAAGTCAACCCAAGGTCTTAAAAGTCAAATAAAGTCAAAATATCATAATTGGGTTGCAAGTTTTCAAAAATTACATATTTAGTCCCTGAAAATCCAAAGTTGGCAAAAGTAGTCCCTGGGATGTTTTTGAAATTGGAAAAAGTGGAAAAATACAAAATTGGTCCTTGAATTATTGGCATGTGAAAAAAATAACACTTATGAGAACTTTTAGAGTTTGGCAATTTCAGTCCTTAAGGTTTTGAAAAAATTGCAAAATGGTCCTTGTGTTAACTTTATACCAACCGGACCCTTTTTTGCTAAACCCAAAACCAAACCAACCCTTTTTGTTATTCGGTCCAATCCCCCCTAGCCCAGCTGATCCCCAAGCCCAAATTACAAGCCCACTTTTGTTTTAAATAAAACCTGGGTGTTGACTTCGGTCAACCCTCACCACCCCGACTATCTTCTTCCCCCCAACACATCCCACAAAACCAGGGTGACTCATTCCCCCCCCCCCCTCGCCTTTTCACCAACTAAACCCCCCACCATTAATGCCCCTCACCAACCATCTCCACCACCATAAATGCTCCCCTAAAACCCTCACCAGAACCACTTATTTAACCCCGACCCCATTTTGGCGCCAAAATCATGATCAAAGGTTTAGAATGGTCTCACAGCAATTCAATGGATGGGATTTGGTCAAGAAGTCATCACAAAGACTTTGGGAGTGTCAGATTTCAAAAAGGTCCCACGTGGAAGGCTTAGCATTAGTATTTTTAGGTCGTTATATAAGGAAAAGCTCATAGAAGCTTGTATGTGTAATTTTCTTAGTTAATTTGTAATTTTCAGTTCATTTTCAATGTAATGTAACTCCTTTTATTAATGCAAATTCAGTTTGAAGCTTATTTCTCTTTTTCACTTTTTAAAGTCTCAATTTGAATTTCCAAGTTCTAATCAAAAGTTTCTAATGTTAGTTCATGTCATTCAGTAGCTTATCTAAACTTAAAAACAAGTTTTGGAAAGCTTTATAAGCTTTCAAGATAACACTAAGCTCAGTTTTAAATATCTACTAAAAAAAAAAATAGGAAAAATAAAAAATGAAAATAAAAAAGTTGTGATCATTTGGAATGAGCAAGGAGCACAGTGTAACAAGGATGGCTGTGGGTTAGAGGTTTGTGGAAACCACATAGGATTGTTTGGTTTGATCCTTGGTACCTAATCAGTAGCATTGGAAGGCTTTTGTAAGCTACTTACTTTTTTATTTTACTCTTAAATCAGTTTAGGTTGTTAATTTAAGCTCATTACAGTTATTTAATAGCTTATTGATTAGTTGTAATCATATGTTTGTGTTCAATATTTGTTTAAGTGAAAAACTCTTCTATAGCTGTTTTTAAGAGGGTGTTTGGTTGTGCTTTGTTTAGTGTGTTGTGATTGTTATTCTGAGTATCTATTAGTTTGTAACAGTTTGTTGTGCATAATTAAGCTCAGAGGAACAAGTACTTTGGTGCAAAACCCTTTAAAAGTCAAAATTACAAGACAATAATCACCACAGTCCACTGTGGTGATTTTTGAAGTCCAAATCCCACAAATCCTTTTCAAAAGTTAAAGTTTTACCTAATTTAGTTTTTATATAACTTATCTCAGCTTATTTGATCATTAAATCAGCTGCCCAAGTTCACTAAAGTCAAACTTTGTAATTTCTTGAAAAGTCAAATTGTTGAGTTTCAGATTTTGATCAATCTTTGAAAGCTTGTAACTTGTTGTATCCTAGGTGTTAGATTCTGAAATTTGTTGAGTTTAATCTTTGCCACTTTGTACATTTTTGTGAATCTTTCCAGATTTTATAAATTTTGTTTGGTGGGTCCTACACACCCTTGAAGTAAGCTGCAGGGCAACACCCCTGCCCTGCACATCAGTACCTCAGCTCACCACCACACTTTTGTGGCCTATTGTGGTTGATCCAGTGGGTCCCACACTGAAATAGTTGGTTCTCCCAACCCCCCTCCTACCCAGGAGTGTCTGTGAACCTTTTATTTGAACCCTAGGCCTGTGGACCCCACCTTGCTTGGACCCTTAAGTTTGTCCCCAAACTGCATCAGTCCATTTTGTTAAGTGCTTATTTGAACCCTTTTTGGCTTATTCTGGTTCACTTGTAGCTTAATAGTTGCTTATTATTGTTCTTTATACTCAGTAGAATCAAGAAATTCAATTGTGGACCCCACATTTCCATTTTGAGCTTATTAACCTTCACAGTCAACAAAAGTCAACTGTGAGGTGAATAAGCACTCCAAGTGCTTATTTCCAGGGGTGTAGAAAAAGTGTCTTAATTAAAAGTGCTTGTTTTTATCTTATTATCAGTTTAGAAAAAGAAAAAATCCAAAAAACCAATTTTAACTTTAGTGATAGCTTCTATTTAATAGGAGTTATTAATTTATTTTACTTTTTTATTTATTTCTAAGTAATATATCACTTTTATATTTTTAGAAATTATATTTTAGGTTAAAATAATTTTACAAATTTTTCCAGATTTTTATTTTGTCATTTAGTGGTATTTCTAATTAATTTTAGTTTAATTTAGTTTTAATTAATATTAAACAATTAAATAGCATAATTAGTTTTTATATAGTATAACCTAGTTTTTATAATTTTTATAGCTTCTATTTTAGTTAAAATAATTTTATAAATTTTTCTAGAATTTTTACTGTTCATTTAATAGTTTTCATAATTTAAATAGTTTAATTAGATATTAATTAATAAATAGTATAATAATTAGTTAATTAGCTTAAAAATACTTAGAATTAACTTTTTATAATTTTTTAGGATTCCTGTAATGGTTAATTAGATTTATAAAATTTTTTTCTTAATTTTCTAAGTCTTTTAAGTATTTTTAATAATTCTAATTAGTTTAATTAGTATTAAATAGATAATTAGTAATTAATTAATTATAAATAATTAAATAGTATAAAAATAATTTTTATTTTTCTTTAAATTTTCTTTAATTAATAGGATTGTAAAAATACAAATTTACACTTTTAACCCTCCTGGTCCTCCAGTTGTACTTTTCGTTTTGTTCGTCTGTATACGTTTTTTTTATTGAAACGTACGTTTTTAGGTTTAGCTCAAATCTTCGTACTCCAAATTCCCGTAACCATTCACATAGCTTTCCTAAGCTATTTTTGTTTATATATTCCAAATAATTTTCACAATAACCCCTTTTCTGTGAATAACACCCGATTACGAACACGCTATAGTTACATTTCACACCTCAACGGGATTTTACGACCCGGTGATACATTATATTACCCGGAGCATTGATCTAGGCTATTTGACTTAGTTGACCATTCTTTGGTTAATTTAAGTTAGGTGGTTTGGCATCAATCAATCACCTTAAAAGAAAACCGATTCAGAAAACGTTACGATCTGTTTTGTTGTTTTTTAATTTTTTTGGTGTTTTAACACTTTAGGAAAAGTGTTAATGACTTTGTTTGTATTTTGCTTTAAAATTTACAAAAAGTGGTGGTATTTGTACAGTGAATGAGGTGAAGTAACACTAATCTCAAATGACGCTATAGAAACGCGCACACCTCCCCGGCAGCGGCGCCAAAAATTGATTGATGCTAAACCGTCAACTTATATTGACCAAAGAATGGTCAACAAATTCAAATAGCTTAAACCAATGCTTCTAGGTAATAAAGGGTATCACCAGGTCGTTATGTCCCGACGAGGTGTGGATTATGCTTTAGCATACTTATGATCGGGTGATTATTCACAGAAAAGGGTTATGATAAGAATTATTTGGAAATTATTAACAATTATAGCTTAGGAAAGCTACGTGATTGATTACTGGTATTGAGATTAAGAAGATTTGAGCTAAAACCTAAAAACGTACGTTTTAATTAAAAACGTACACAGACGAACAAAACAAAAAGTACAACTGATGGACGGGAAAGGTTATAAGTGTAAAATTATAATTTTTACAATCCTAACAATTAAAGAAAATTTTAAGAGAATGAAAAAGTATTTTTACACTATTTAATTATTAATTATTAATTAATTACTAATTATTTATTAATTAACTAATTAAATTAATTAGATTTATTTAAAATACTAAAAAGACTTAGAAAATTAAGAAAATTTTTATAAATCTAATTAACCATTACAGGAATCCTAAAAAATTATAAAAAGTTTATTTTATGTATTTTTAAACTAATTTACTAATTATTAATCTAATTACTTATTAATTTCTAATTATACTAATTATATTAGGAAAAATAGAAAATGAACAATATAAATCCTAGGAAAATTTATAAAAATGTTTTAACTTAAATAAAAGTTAGAAAAATTATAAAAACTAGGTTATACTTTATAAAATATAATTATGCTATTTAATTACTTAATATTAATTAAAACTTAATTAAACAAAAATTGATTATAAAAACCACTAAAAGACAAAATAAAAATCTGGAAAAATTCTAATATTACTTTAACCTAAAAGAGAATTTATAAAAAATATAAAAATGATATATTGCTTATAAATAAGCTAAAAAGAAAATTAAAATGATAAATCCTATTAAATAGAAGCTATCACTATAATTAAAGTTGGTTTTTTTTTGTTTTTTCTTTTTCCAAACTAATTATACACTAAATACAAACACTTTTTATGAAAACACTTTTTACACAACCCAAAAATAAGCACTTTGAGTGCTTATTCACCCTGACAGTTGACTTTTGTTGACTGTGGAAGGAATTAAGCTCAAATGATTAAGGTAGGATCCACAATGGTTAAAGTAGGTTTCTCTGAGTTAAATGAACAATCTTAAGCTAGATTTTACCAAATAAGTGGCTTGAATAAGCCACAAAACTCAAATAAGCAGTTGGCTTATTGAGATTCTGATGACAGAATGGGACAAAGTTTGGGAGCCAATCCAGGTGGGGTCCAGTGGTCAAATGGTCAAACTCTTGGTCAATTATCAAAACCTGGTAGGAGGGGGGTTGTAAGGACCCAAAGGTGAAGTGCGGGACCCACTGGGTAAACCACAAACAATCACCAAAGTTGGGTGAGTGGTATGGGTCTGCTGAGACAGGGCAAAATCCTTGCCCTGCAGTCAACTTCCAAGGGCAATTTGGTCCATAAAAAAATCACAAAAATATAACCACCTTAGAAATCACAAGTTCAGTTGATATATTAAGCACACACCAAGTTTCAGACTTCTAATCTAAACACAAAAATCAGATTAATTATTGCTATTTTTGTGAAAATCTGAGAGTGAACTTTTTGACTTTTTGAGAAAACAAGCAAAGTTGACTTTGATGAGTTTAAACCCTAATCTAGTGACTGTTATGGATATATCAGGCTAAAGTAAGATCAATTTATTCAATAACAACTACTTGTGAATGGAAATTATGAATTATGGCATCCCAATTCCTCATAGTGAACCTGTGAATGAAAAAAGAAATGGATTTTGACTTCTTTGAAAATAAGACCTGGGTTTTACCCTTTGACTGAGTTATTATAACCTAGAAAGAGTTAACTAAACCAAACTTTTAACAAATAAGCCAAAGCACAGTGGTCAAATCCACTGTGCCAAACACCCCTTAAATGAAGCTGTTTGATGATTTATGATGCAAACAGGTGAATCAAGCTATGATACTTATTCATGATGGACCAATAAGCTGTTATACATCTGTTGAAGCTAATATTGTGCAGAAGTAAACACTAAACCATGTTATAACTAGAAAAGCTACATGTGGCAGTAAAACCTTAATAATAAGTAACTTAGGATTTAAATGAGCAAATAACTAGTATTGAGTAATAGTCTAACTAGTAAATACCAAATAAACAAAAAGAGACAGAATAAGTAGTAATAAGCACTTATACAGTGGAAATTCAAAAGTTGAGAAAACAGCTTACAAAGGTGTCCACTGAGAATCAAGTACCCAAAAGATCAAAACACAACCTAGTGCCTCCCCTGAGGCTCTAAACCAAAGCAGATCCCAAAATCCATAGCCTTCTTTGCTTTCTTCATCATTAGAACTTATTCTTTTTTTGTATTTTCCAATATTTATTTGTATTTTTTATTTTTTTTTCTTTTTTCCTTATTACAAAGTGAAACTGATTTATTTGCTGAGATAAGCTGACAAAAACTTAACAATAAGCTTAAATAAGCTTGAACAATCAGTAAAGCTTAACCTAATTCATGATTTGAAGATTTTATGCTTTTCAATGAAAACTTGTATAAACTAAGTTAATGAAAGAAACTGAATATTAAAGCTTAATATATATATATAAAACCAACTGAAAAGTTGAAATTACACTTGAACTTAAAGTCTTACAACAAGGAATTGAGATTACAAAAAAACGATTTTTAAAATTCTACAAATAAAAACTACACACTGCCTTCTGCTCCATCTTTTTCTTTAAGTAGTGGTTCATTAGGGTTCCCTCATGCTTCTCAATAAATCCCAAGTTCATTTGCAGCCGTTGGATTGGTCTCAAGTAATCCCCACCATTTAAATAGATTTGGCGCCTTTTTCTTCTTTGGCAGTTGGAGTTTTCTTGAAAGACTTTGAGAACAATTAATGCATTTTGTAACATTAGGGAGTTGGGGGGGACATGGAATGAGGTTGATGATGTGTAGGAGGGGGAGGTGGAGTATTTGGTGAGGTTTAGCAGGTTCAAGTGGGGGAGAAGGGTGGAAAGGTCAATGTTTGACCTGTTGACCGAGGGAGTGATAATATGGGGTGACTTTTATTTGTGGGAGATGGGCTGGGGTGGTGAGATGGGCTTGGGTAGGCTAGGTGGGCTGGGAGATATAAGGGTGTGGATTGGTGTTGGGTTTGGATTTGGTTTGGTTTGTTTGTTGGGTTATAAAACTATTAAGGGTCTGTATGGTTTTTGTTGTGAACACAAGGACCAAAAGTGAAATTTCACTAAACCATGGGACTGAAAATGTAATTATCCCATAATACCAAGAGGGACCAATGTTGCCAAGTTTAGCATTCCACAAACCAATTTTGCAAATTTTTTATTTTCAAAATTCCCAGGGACTGTTTTTGCCAAATTCCAAACTCTAGGGACCAAATATGTAAATTTTCCAAATTTATCACCCAAAGTCTGTTTTTGATAACTTTTGATTTTTTAGGGACTTGGGTTGACTTTTATTTCAAAATAAATGAATAGGGACTATTTCTGACACATTTTGAAACTTAGGGGACTAAAACTGCCAATATTGCAGACTTTGATCGTTTTTCATTTATTTTTGCTCGTTTTGCATTTAAAACACATAAAACACAATTCCTGGGATAATTTAAGTATTTTGATTACTTTTTGATTATTTTTGTATGTTTTGGCAGTTTAAATACGATAAAAATGATGAGTGTTTGCGCACTCGTCAATGACCCCTTAAAAAAGGTTTATTTTTCGCCTCATCAAATCCCTTACAATTGAAATTTGCTTGTCCTCAAGCAAATGCGCTTATATTCTAATCAAAATACAAGTTAGGGGTCATTTAACACTAATATAGAAGTAATTACAAAAAATAATCATTCCACTAAAGACCAAAGACAAGCACAGAGGTCATACACTAGCACCTCGCAAATAGTGTTTAGATACTCACATCTCTCGGGTGTAATAAAGTATATATCACAATAAGGAAATGGAAAACATCTCTCACTACCTGTCATAGCAAATAGATTACCATAGGCTTGGGAAAGGATCAAACCTCCACCACTTGGCGTAAGCACCTAGGATAAACTATCAAAGATGTCTTTCAAAAGGGTTATAACGTTAGGTGTAGGGATATGGAATACACGGTTTTGTTGGATATAGGCAATATTTACTGGTGGCGAGTTAATCATCTTGGTTAATTACATGTACAATATGGCGTTGCTAAGCCAAGACTAGACTCGACTTAAGCTAATAAATCACAAATAACAAAAACTTAAAAATAAATATAGAATGAAACGGGATGGTAGTCCGTATTTTTTATTATTATTATTATTTTTTTTGTTTTTGTGCATACACTCTTACCCTACCATCCAAAATAATACATCATAGGGAATGTACATTCCCCTTACACTTGAATTTTTACATACTTTACAATAAACTATTATAATGACTCGAATCAAGATAATCAAAACACTTGGAGTACTTTTAAGATTAATGCACATATGGGGGTAATAATTTGATGTTCTTCCCCATTACTCAAAACACAAGTACTTTACCCATGAGTCCCATGAGTCCCAAAACAATATGTACAAGATATGACTCGACTTAGCAACCATGTAATCAATTAGATAATTAACTAAGGGTTTAAACAAATAACAATAATGCACTAAAGATGAGTGCATACAAGGAAGGCTAAGGCGATTTGGTTGTACATTTAAGTGGGTTGTAACAAATTCTTCCTGTAAGTAAGATGCTTAAAGGTAGAAACGAAAAGATAGGCTCGGAGGGGTGTATTAGGGGTTTTGTGTACTAAAAATGAGTACAACGCTAAGGTGTGGGAAAAATTAGTTGACTTTACTAGCCAAATAATATGACTTAAATGGTCAAGTAATTATGATACGGGTTTAAATACAAGGGTGATCCTAATGCCTCTTATCATGTAGTAAATCCTAACTACACGAATGTAGTCTCACTAGCGGTCTTGGAATGCATCACTAACGCAAGTTCTAGAATCTAAATGCTACATAAGCACTAATAATGAATGCTTTTCCTATCAAATATAAAGGCGAACCTCACAAATTTGGGTGGAAAATTTTTTAAGTGGTACGGTTTTGTGCTAGTCATACAACTCCTATCCATGAGACACTTTCTAAGGCTAAAGTTTCACTCCTAAATGTTGTAAAAAATTTTAAATTTGGTGCTAAAATTTCACTAACAAGTATTTCTCTTAGTTTTATTACACACCTACCATAAAACAAACAAACTCAAGTGCAATTCTATCCTATAAGGTATCATCATTTACCCTCCTCATACACTTAGGATGAACATTGTCCCCAATGTTCAATTAAAGAATGTAAAAGTGAAATAGGTAAAAGAATGAAATCAAATACTCCCCTTATTCGTTCGGTGTGGATAGTGTGTTAACAAAGTTAGATCTTCCTCCAAGAAAATGAACATTCAAAGCTTCCCTTCAGAAAAATAAATCATCTTCTTGTCATATATAACCTGTTAAACCTGAGAAAACAAACAAAGCAACCTCGCGTAAAATTGGCGGCAATCTATATATACTAACAAATCCTAGAAAACAATGTAAGATATAATGCTTGTGGAATGAATGTTTGCAGATTTCCTAGAGTTTATAAGACTAAAGAATTAACAAAAACTTCAAGACTCCATTAGAAAAACAAAACTAGCAAAATTTCCAGAATCTTTGTACCTGACGCCGTCAGGTTATAACTCCTGACGCCGTCAGAATGTTCCTGCAAAAATCTCATGTTAAGTTTCCGGAGAATTTCTCGAAAAACCTATGCCCTACTTCCTGGAAAATCCTGCAAAACATCATTACGACTCAATACAAGCATTTGACTCTAACAATTACGAATATACATGCTCATTTAATATTGTGGCGAATCAAGATCATTTTCATTCTTAGAAACAAATTTGGGGTTTCCCCTTACACTTATCTTTTGCAAAATACATTTATATGAAGTTAAGACGAAGTTAAACAACAAAATAAAGCATTTTCACAATTTAGTTTGAAACGTGATCTACCAACAATAAAAATAAAACACGCATACGGAAACAAATAAAATCAAACAAACAAACAATCAAATAAATAAATCTTGGGTTGCCTCCCAATAAGCGCTTATTTTTGTTCGAGTCACGAGCCTGACTCTACCCTTATTTAACGGAAATAGGGGAGGTTTTCCCTACACTTAGGATTAAGTGTGGGTGAAAGTAGCGATACACACCCTTAGGGTGGAAATATGCCACGTGAGGGAAGAGTGGTGGATGAATTATATGCTCAAACGGGTGTGCTCCTATCATCATAACCTTAACTAATTCAATCGGGTTAATGGGTGGATTAAGATTTTCTCCTAGAAAGGGATCATTTTCTATCAACTTCAAGAGACTACTAGTTGGGATCCATCTTGACCTAATAAACCCGGTTTAAACCCATAATGTTTCTTGTGATCAATCGTAAATGGGTGATGTAAGCATGTAAGGTCATTTTACACTCCTATATTAGCTTCCTCTCTACAAGGCTTAGAGGCCACTACCTTTATCCTAAGACTACCCGGACTGTGGATCGGGACCTATTTCAATTCCTAAATTTTCATCCAAGGATGGAAGATTAGGCAACGGTTTTGGTTGAGGCTCCGGTTCATCAAAACTAGGAACTTCCCTAGAACTAAAAGAAAGGTCATCACTATAAGTGTTAAAGCCTATATTCTCTAGTTGTGCTTGGTCTAAGGGTTCTACCTCAATTGGGGTTCCTATAGTCTCTTCTACTTCTTCCGGGTAAGTCACGGGTGGTGTGTGTGCCTCAAATGATGGTAGGACTTGTGGGGTACTTAGTGAGCTTATGTTATTTACTTCATCATTCCTTGTGTCAAGATCACCTATATCCTCAACATGTGTTTCATTATAATATAACCCTAACATTTTCCCAAGTATCTCAAGTGCTTCTCTAGGCACCTAATTTCTATATCCGAATCATAAGGATCATCCTCAATATTCTGACTGCTATATTAAAATTGCCCAAAAGATTCATCATGTGTTTCTTGAGATTCATCATCATCGATCATAAAACCTAGGTCTTTTTTATCAAGGTGATCATGTTCGGCTAAATCCTCCATCACATCAAGGTCACCTATGTGTTCATCCTGTATTATGGTAGTGCCTAACCATGACATGCAGCTAGGTGGCTCATACAAAACTATCCTAGGTGAAGGCTTATATGGTGCATAGGTTTCACTAAGTGAGGCATTTTGAGGGGTGATGGAGCTCCTAAGGTGAATTCTTTAAAAGCATTATGCACTTGGCCTCTTTTCTCAATGTACTCAATAAAATCAATATAAGATCTTGTCCTCATCATTTCATTCCTCCATCTTGGTATATCCAAACTGGTGTAATTATATTTTTTCTGGTAAAACTCTAGTGTCGGACTTGGTGGATTTACGTTCTCCATAATGGTGAACAGAAGAGTCAATGGAGAGGTTTTTACGAACAAAGACACAAAGAAATGAGATAGACTAAAGAAAAACTAAAAATAAAAATAAAATCTTACTAGAAAGGAATCTAGCAAGTAGACCTAATAAAAAGAAATCCTAATAAAATCGGATTGCCTAGATCTAATTTTGACGCCGTCATGTGTATTTTAGTTCTGGGCCGTCACCAACTCTTGAACCGTGACGGCCTATGGTGACTCCGTCACGTTTTTACTGGGCCGTCACCACTTCCAACTCTTGTATTGCTCTTGACGCTGTCATGAAGAAAGTTGTGACGCCGTCAGGTACTGTTCCCAGCAAGGAAAATTAAGACTTTGCCGTTTTCTTCACTTTTATGCTCCAAAAACGTCCAAAATGCTTCCTTTTCTGAATTTCACTCCAAAAGTACCTAAAATGACAAAAGGAACAATTTAGGGCAATATTTGATCAAATAAATTCGAATTCGGGCTTAAATGACCCCTTAAAAACAGTTCATTTTTTGCCTCATCATTAACCTTTGATATTAAGGATACAATGGACCTTTCTCTCAAAGCTGCTAACCGGCTATATTTCATCGTAGAGGTCGATGAATTAACCGATGTCATTGATAACTGTGTTGATGAACAGATCGAAGAAGGCTGGTTGCGGGATGAAGCTTTCCTTTCCATAATTAAGAAGGAGAAGGTAGAAAGGGTTAGTGCAGTATCCTTCTATCCTGGACAAGGAGCTACTCAACCACTCGAGCTTCGTAAACCTAAAAACAAACTGAAACCCTCCATCGTCGAACCACTAAAGCTAGAACTCAAGGAACTCCCAAACCACTTAGAATATGCTTTCCTACAGGGAGAAGATCAACTGCCAGTAATCATAAATTCCTCCTTGGAAGATGAGCAAAAAGATAAACTCTTAGGAGTTTTGAAGAAATATAAGGGAGTCATTGCATGGAGTATAGCCGACATTAAGGGGATTGACTAGACCTTTTGCACACACAAGATTCTTATGGAAGAAGATTATAAACCAGCTGTGCAACCCCAGAGGTGAGTAAATCCTAATATTAAGGAAGTGGTAAAAAAGGAAGTCATCAAACTCTTGGATGCTGGGATGATATACCCAATTTCAGATAGTCCGTGGGTTAGTCCTTTATAGGTCGTACCAAAGAAAGGAGGGATGACTGTGGTGAAAAATGACAAGGGTGAATTGGTGCCCCAAAGGACAGTCACTGGCTGGCGTGTATGCATTGATTATAGAAGCTAAATGATGCCACCCAAAAGGATCACTTTCCTCTCCCATTCACAGACCAAATGTTGGAAAGATTAGCAGGACATGAGTACTACTGTTTCTTGGATGGATTCTCAAGGTATTTCCAAATCCCCATAGCCCCTGAGGATCAAGAAAAAACCACGTTTACTTGCCCATATGGAACATTCGCCTATAAGAGAATGCCTTTCGGGTTATGTAACGCTCCCGCCACTTTTCAGCGATGTATGACCGTAATCTTTTATGAGTTAATGGAAGACAGCATGGAAGTCTTCATGTATGATTTCTCGGTCTTTGGGAACTCTTTCGATTGTTGTCTCGCTAACCTTGAAAAAAATGCTCAAACGTTGTGAGGAAACCAACCTGGTCCTAAACTGGGAAAAATGCCACTTTATGGTGAAAGAAGGGATTGTGCTTGGACACAAAGTCTCTGGAAATGGAATTGAGGTGGACAGAGCAAAAATTGAAGCCATTTCCAAGCTACCCTATCCAACTACAGTCAAGGCAATATGCGGCTTCTTGGGTTATGTCGGTTTCTATAGGAGATTCAATAAAGACTTCTCTAAAATTGCTCGGCCAATGACTCAGTTGCTTGTAAAGGATGCCCCTTTCGATTTCTCTCAAGAATGCAAGGATGCATTCGATCGGCTAAAGTAGGAACTCAAGCAAACCCCAATTATGGTTACACCTAATTGGGAATTGCCCTTCAAAATTATGTGCGACGCTAGCGACTATGCTGTTGGAGCAGTTTTGGGACAAAGGCTTAACAAATACTTCCAACCGATATACTATGCTAGCAAAACTATGAATCCTGCTCAAGAAAACTACTCTACTACTGAAAAGGAGCTATTGGCCATAGCATTCACTTTTGATAAATTTCGCCAATATCTGGTCCTTTCAAAAATGGTCGTCTTTACAGATCATTCGGCTCTTCGATACCTCTTTGCTAAGCAAGAAGCTAAACCTCGACTTATTCGGTGGATCTTATTGTTACAAGAGTTCGATGTTGAAATCCGTGATAAGAAGGGGGCAGAGAATTTAGCTGCTGATCATCTCTCTCGTCTCGAAAATCCCTGTCTTAATGAATCTGACAAGAGTGAGATTCGGGATTCATTTCCTGAAGAGCAGCTTGATGTGGCGAAAAGTGTACCGCTTTTAAGGGGTCATTTAAGCCCGAATTCGTGATTATTGTATCAAATATTTCCCTAAATCATTCCTTTTGTCATTTTAGGTACTTTTGGAGAGAAATTTGGAAAAGGAAGCATTTTGGACGTTTTTGGAGCATAAAAGGAAGAAAACGGCAAAGTCTCAATTTTCCTTGCTGGAACAGTACCTGATGGCGTCAAGACTCTCCACATGATGACGTCAAGAGTTACAAAGGAGGTGGAAGTGGAAAATATACGTGACGATCCAGAGTGTTTTTAAGCCTAGGACCTGACGGCGTCACCCAAGGCCGTCAGGGTCCAAACATTAGTGACGGCCCAGAGTATTTCTACACATGACGGCGTCCCAAATAGATCTAGGCAATACGATTTTATGAAGGTGGCGAGTTGACGGCGTCACAATCTAACACATGACGCCCTCACGATGTATAATCTATATATAGTTTTCCAAATTTCATTCATTGGTGTGCAACTTTGAGGGATTAAACCCTAGTCCAAATTTTATCAGTTTTTCAAGGGTTCCAACCCCTTGATTCTTTCATGTTCAAATAAAGATAAGTATTCCTTCAAATCATTCAATATGTCTATGTGTTGTTTGATTATATCTTACGCTTGTCTTCTATTTAACATTCTAGGCTAGATCTTTCTTGTGTTTGCTTAGATGTAGTGAAACCTAGATGTTAATTATGGGTTGATTGTTTGTTTATAATTGTTACGGATGATTGTATTCGATGTTAGGTTTAAGAAAACTGGAAGACTTCCATTGGTAACTTGCTTGAACGTCTTAAGAAACATGATCGGAGGTGTACTACGATTTTTGGTTGTATTTAATGCGTAGGATAATTCTAATGATCCCATGTTAGGACCTTCTAACGGCTCGACATAGGAGTGAAGTAAGATCCTATAGAGTTAGTGAATATTGTACACGGCCCTACGACTAGTATTAAGGAATATGACCCGTCATCCATGCAATTGTAACAAACTAATCAACCTGTAAAAGATATCTAGGGAGTAATGAAATCTAAGTAAACACAACTTTCCTCATCATTGTTTACACCACATTAGTTTAATAGTTTCATTTTCATTTTTGTTATTATTATTATTATTATTTTTTATTGCATTTGTAGTTAATTGAGTTAGTTGGCTAGCAACTACTTCCGCTCACTCCTTCAAAACCCGAGATTTTAATTGCTTTCATAAAAATATAAAAATACAAAAAGAATCATCCCCCACCTCTAGACCTAGTTTAGTAGGCTTGCTAATCCTAGCGACATTATTCCTGAGTTGAACGATCAATCCCCCGGTACTTGTCACTATACTATGCTACAACGATCAGGTACACTGCCTGGTGGGGGTTGTAAGCTTCTCAAGATCCCTTGAGAGGTAAAACCTGTTGCGAGGGCGCAATTCCCACGTATCACAACTCATGTCAATAAATGATTCTGAGCCATGGTACGCAGATTATGCCAACTATCTAGCAAGTAGAACTATTCTAGAACACTTGAACAGACACGAAAGGAAAAGGTTCTTTACCCAATTAAAATATTACTTTTGGGACGAACCTTTCTTGTTCTGATGATGTCCCGATCAAATAATCAGGCGATGTGTTTCGGAAAAAGAGGAGATGAAGATAATGAAAGAATGTCATTCAAGGCCCTCAGGGGGGCATCACGGGATGAACGCCACTGCACAAAAATTTTTTGATGCAGGATTCTATTGGCCTACAATATTTCGTGATGTAAAGGGGATGATACAAGCATGCGATGCATGTCGACGAGCTGGGAATATATCAAGAAGGAATGAAGCCCCTCAGAATTTTATACAAGTATGTGAGGTTTTTGATGTTTGGGGAATAGATTTTATGGGCCCATTCCCGTCTTCAGGGGGGAACGAATACATTTTAGTGGCCATTGATTATGTTTCAAAATGGGTAGAGGCACAAGCCCTGAGGACCAACGATGCTAGGGTAGTTATTCATTTCTTAAAGAAATTGTTTGCTAGGTTTGGCATTCCTAAAGCTCTCATTAGTGGCAGTGGAACCCATTTCTGCAATGCACAAATGGAGAAAGTCATGAAAAGATATGGGTTCTCTCACCGATTCTCCACCACTTATCACCCTCAAACCAACGGTCAAGTTGAGAACACCAATAGAGCGATTATGAGAATACATGAAAAGACGGTCAATCAGAACAGAAAAGGATTGGTCATTTAAACTCGACGAAGCTTTATGGGCATTCCGTACCGCCTACAAAACACCTATTGGGACGACCGCGTTTCGCATGGTTTATGGCAAGGCGTGTCACTTTCCAGTAGAGCTGGAACACAAGGCATATTGGGCACGTAAGACATGTAATATAGACAATACGGTTGCAGGAATGAATAGGTTCTTACAGCTTCAGGAGCTTGATGAATTAAGACTGGAAGCGTATGAATCCTCCGTCACATATAAAGAAAGGGTAAAAAGATGGCATGACCAACGAATTAAGAGACCTAAGGAGTTCTCAGAAGGAGACAAAGTTCTATTGTATAACTCTCATTTGAAGTTGTTTCCAGGGAAACTTAAATCTAGATGGTATGGACCTTTTACCGTGAAAAGTTCCTCTAAAACCGAAGCTGTTGTGTTAATGGACGATGAGAGTAGGGAATTCACTGTGAACATACAATGCGTTAAACATTATCAAGAAAATGTTAATGAAATGATCAATGAGGAAGACATAACATTTGATGACGAGGTCACGTAATAACCCACGACCTTGAGTCTAGCTACAAGACTCGTAAATAAAGAAAAGCGCTTCTTGGGAGGCAACCCATGTTTTATTTGTTTTGTTTGATTGTTTGTTTGTTTGATTTTATTTGTTTCCGTATGCATGCTTGATTTTTATTGTTTGTGGATCATGTTTCATACTAAATTGTGAAAATGCTTTACTTTGTTGTTTGTCTTAACTTCATAAAAGGTATTTCGCAAAAGATAAGTGCAAGTGAAATCTTAATTTGTTTTTAAGAACGGAATTGAACATGACCTACAACAATATTAAATGAACATGTATATTAGTAGTTGTTTGAGTCAAATGCTTGTATAGAGTCATAATGATGTTTTGTAGGAAATTCCAGGAATTAAGGCATAAGTTTTTCCAGAAATTTTCCGGATACTTAGCATGAGATTTCTGTCAGAACACTCTGACGACGGCAGGATTAACATCTGACGGCGTCAGGTGTAAAAATCTGGAAATTTTGCAAGTTTTGTTTCTCTAACGGAGTCTTGAAGTTTTTGTTAATTCTTTAGTTTTATAAATTCCAGGAAATCTGCAAACATTCATTCCACAAGCATTATATCCTTATATATATAGATTGCCGCCGATTTTACGCGAGGTTGCCATGATTGTTTTCTCAGGTTTAACAGGTTATATTGGACAAGAAGATGATTTATTTCGAAAGGGAAGCTTTCAACATTCATTTTCTTGGAGGAGGATTTAACCATGCTAACGGTTTATCCACATCGAACGAATCAGGGGAATATTTGTTTTCATTCTTTTACCTTATTTACTTTTACATCTTTTTATTGAACATTGGGGACAATGTTCAGCCTAAGTGTAAGGGGAGGGTAAATGATGATATTTTAGAGAATGAAACTACGCTTGAGTTTGTTTGTTCAATTGTAGGTGTGTAATAAAACTAAGAGAAATACTGGTTAGGGCAATTTTAGTGCCAAATTTAAAATGTTTTTACAACATTTAGGAGTGAAGCTTTAGCCTTAATGAGCGTCTCATGGATAGGAGTGAAGCTTTAGCACAAAAAACCATACCACTCAAAAAAATTTTACACCCATATATGTGAGGTTCGCCTTTAGATTTGTTAGGAAAAACATTCATTATTAGTGCTTATGAGTGTACCGGTAGTACTTAGATTCTAGAACTTGCTTTAGTGATGCATCCCGAGACGGCTAGTGAGACTACATTTGTGTAGTTAGGATTTACTACATAATAAGAGGCATTAGGATCACCCTTGTGTTAAAACCGTATCATAATTACTTGACCATTTAAGTCAATTACCTTGACTAGTAAAGTCAATTAATTTTTCCCACACCTTTGCGTTGCACTCATTTTTAGTACACGATACCCCTAGTACACCCTTCCGAGCCTATCTTTTCGTTTATAACTTTAAGCATTTTACTTAAAGGAAGAATTTGTTTACAATCCACCCTAATTGTGCAACCAAATCGCCTTAGCTTTCCGTGTATGCACTCATCTTTAGTGCATTATTGTTACATGTTTAAACCCTTAGTTAATTGTCTAATTGATTACATGGTTGCTAAGTCGAGTCATATCTTGTACATATTGTTTTGGGACGATTGGCACTCATGGGTAAAGTACTAGTGTTATGGAGTATTGGGGAAGAACATCATTTATTACCCCCATATATGCGATAATCTTAAAAAGTACTCCAAGTGTTTTGATTATCTTAATTCGAGTCACTAGAATAGTTGATTGTAAAGTATGTAAAAGTTCAAGTGTAAGGAGAATGCAAATTCCCTATGATGAATTATTTTGGATGGTAGGGTAAGATTGTATGCACAAAAAAAACAAAAAATAAAATAAAAAAACATACGGACTACCATCCCGTTTCATTCTATGTTTGTTTTATCTTTTTATTAGTTTTTGTTTATCTTAAGTCGAGTCGAGTCTTGGCTTAACAACGCCACATTGTACATGTAATTGACCAAGATGATTAACTCACCGCCAGTAAATATTGCCTTTATCCAACAAAACCGTGTTTATCCTATCCCTACACCTCACGTTATAACCCTTTAAAAGACCTCTTTAATAGTTTATCCTAGGTGCTTACACCAAGTGGTGGAGGTTTGATCGTTTCCCAAGCCTATGGTAATCTATTTGCTATGACAGGTAGTGAGAGATGTTTTCCATTTCCATATTGTGATATATACTTTATTACACCCGAGAGATGTGAGTATCGAAACACTATTTGTGAGGTGCTAGTGTATAATTTCCGTGCTTGTTTTTGGTTGAAGTGGAATGATTATTTGTTGCAATTACTTTTATATTAGTGTTAAATGACCTCTAACTTGTATTTTGATTAGAGTAAAAGCGCATTTGCTTGAGGACAAGCAAATCTCAAGTGTAAGGGTATTTGATGAAGCGAAAAGTGTACCACTTTTGGTGGGTCATTTAAGGCCAAAGTCGTGATTATTTGATCAAATATTGCCCTAAATCGTTCCTTTTGTCATTTTAGGTACTTTTGAGAGGAATTTTACAAAAGGAAGCATTTTGGACGTTTTTTGAGCAAAAAAATGAAGAAAATGACAAAGTCTCAAAAACATGCTGGAAATTGCATTTGACGGCGTCACAAGGTGCTATTGAAGGCGTCATGAGTTGACAAATGGGTGGATAAATCAATTACACATGACGCGCCAGAATGTTTTATGGGGTCGTGACGGCGTTACGAACAAATTTGTCAAGGCCATCAAGAGTAACTGCAAAGAATGACGGCCCAGAACCCATAAAGATTGACGGCGTCAGAAGTGGATCTAGGCAATACGAGTTTATTTTGGCGGCGAGTTGTCGGCGTCACACATTACTCTTGACGTCGTCAGGAGACAAAATCTATGTATAGTTTTCTAGTTTTCATTCATTGTGTGAAACTCTGAGGGAATAAACCCTAGACGAATTTCACAGCTTTTTCAAGGGTTTCAACCCTTTGTTTCTTCCATGCTTAATTAAAGATAAGTACTTTACCAAATCATTCAATATGTCTATGTGTTGTTTAATTACATCTTATGTTTGTCTTCTCTTTAACATGCTAGGCTAGGTTTTCTTCGTGTTTGCTTAGATGTAATGAAACTTAGATATTTATTATGGGTTGGTTGTTTGTTTATAATTGTTGTGGATGAATGAATTCGATATTATGCTTAAGAAAACTTACAGACTTCCAATTGGTAACTTGCTTGAACGTCTTAAGAAACATGATCGGGGGTGTACTACGATATATTGGTTGTATTTAATGTGTAGGTAACTATTAATGAGGCCATGTTAGGAGCTAGTAGTCGGTTCGACATAGGAAGAGGTAGAAGCTTATAGAGTTAGGGAAGATCGTACACGGCCCTACGAATGGTATTAAGGAATATAACCCGTCATCCATGCAATTGTAACAAACTAATCAACCTGTAAAAGATAGCTAAGGAGTAATGAAATCTAAGTAAACACAATTTTCTCTCATTATTGTTTACACCACAATTTAGTTTAAGTTTATTTTATTTTGATTGCATCCTTAGTTAATTGGGTTAGTTGACTAGCAACTAATTCCGCCCACTCCTTCCAAAACTGAGATTTTTACTTGCTTTCTTAGAAATATAAAAATACAAAAAGAATCATCCTTCACCTCTAGACCTAGTTTTAGTGAGTTTTAACCCTAGCGAACACTATTCTTTGAGTTGAACGATCAATCCCCCGGTACTTGTCACTATACTATACTACAACGAACATGTACACTGCCTGGTGGGGATTGCAAGCTTCTCAAGATCCCTTGAGAGGTAAAACCTTTTGCGATGGCGCAATTCCACGCATCTTGTTGCGAGACATTGTTTTGAGAGAATTGTTTGTGAATTATGTATGAGTTGTGTGTGTAAGGTGAACATCTGAGCATAGATATTTATAGGACCGTTTGTCCGCTCTTTTTATGAAATTTGAATTTTAGACGTTTGAAATTTGAATTTTAAATGTTTGAAATTTGAATTTGTAATATATACCGCTCATTTTTAAAATTTGAAATATAAACGTTTGTCCGCTCTTTTTTGAAGGTTTATGTACACGTTTTTCAAATTTTGAAATTTAAAAGTTTAGCCGCCCATTATTTGAATTTCAAATTTTATCACATATCCCGCTCTATTTTTGAAATTTCAATTTCTAAACACCCCTATATAAAGCATCACATAACATACTATTTTGCACACACTTCACTTTCTAAACAATTTTACTATGGCTACTCGTTGGTCTGTTGAAGAAGAATGCTTGCTAGCCGATATGTGGCTAAACGTTCACGAATTCCATAGCGAAACCATTTTTTGGAATACTATTACAGAAAGGTTCAACAACATATCTGACGGTCCTTCTCGTAGCAAAAGCCAGATCGGGTAAGTGGGCAAGAATGAACTGTGAATGTCAAAAATTCAATGATATTTACTTGAGCGTGCAGCTTAATGACGAGGTCAATGATCGTCTACACACTACAATGAACATGTTCAGAGAACGCTATGGTGGGCAAGGCTTCAAATATCTTAACATGTGGTTCATTTTGAGAAGGAGCCCCATATGGAATAGATATAGGGTTTTAATGGCTTTTATAGTTCTGTATCGTCTGTCTTTGTATTTCTGTATCGTTTCTGTTTGTATTTTCGTATCGTTTGTGTTTGTATTTCCGTATCGTGAGTATTTTTATTTCTGTACCGTATGTGTTTGTATGTCCGTATCATGAGTATTTGAATGAAAGCCTTAACGGCTAGTTTCTTTCTAAACAATAGCTTGTAACGGCTAGTTTCCATTTACAACATATTCCAACGGATACTTTTTCCCTATAAATACCAATTAAGCAACACTTCATATCCTCACACAAACACAATGGCTAACGAACCAGCTGAAGTGTAAAACACTATCCTTACCCAATTACGCAATGAACAGGAGAAAGAACTTAGGTTGATTAACAGTTTTCTAGGTGAGATTACTCGTTTTATACGACAGATGCATACTCGTGCTCCAGAGGTTGAAAGATTGCGTGAGCTGCCTCAAGACCATCCAGCTATCAAAGTCGGTCTACAAACTCTTTTAAGGAATAATGAAACAGATCTGCAACTTCAAGTGGCCTTGAAAATGGTCAGGGAACAAGTGTTGCAAGTTTGGGAGGAAAAATTTGAACTCATTGACAATTACAAGTCTTGTAAACACTAACCAATGTTTCGTATTGTTTTTATAACCGTATTGTTAATTTACATTTCATATGTTTTTATTTTCATGTATTGTATTTTTAATTTAAAGAAACGCAATTAGTTTAAGAACTACGGGTGGTGTTTTGTAATATTCATTTTCTTGCACTCACAATATAAAAAACTTTCAAGGGACAAAAGTGTCATTTTTTTTACACAAACCGCCCTTAACGTCAAGTTAAGGGCTTAACTTACCTCGTTAATGCCTCTTTAACGCACAAGGTCCCAATGCCTAACGCATGTTAACTCGCGTTAACAACCATCTTAACGCACCTTGTGCGTGAGCAATGGGAGTGCTCTTAGAAATTAGTGATTCATATTGGGTGAATATAAGGAAAGAGTTGGTAATTCACTAATCTAAAACTACATATACAATAGAGGAAGTACATTAAAACATTTTTAAAGCATTACAACCAATTAAGCATATATTAAAACCATGATATCCACTTAAAGTTTAAACAATTACATCTACTTAAGCAAAGTGTACTACTAAAATTACGCACCAAAGACACAAATATATTGATGGAGCAACACCTACTATTAATATAATCCATAAAACACCCATTCAAGTAAAAATACAATTAATAAAGGCAACTGAACAAACTAAACAAAGTACTACAGAAAAAAATAATATCTGTAGAATGTAGTATCTACACAAACACTGATTTCTTATATAGACTCAGCGATCCAACCGAAATATGGAGGATTTTATTGTTGGTATCAATGACGAATGGATAATCAGAGGAGGAATAAAACGGCAGTCAATGGTGGAGGATTTGAGTTTGATTGAATTTGAGAAAATTAGGTTGTTCACTTGTTTGTTAAATACAACTTGGGCTGTGATGTTATAATGATCATTCTATTTAAATAAAAATATAAAAACTACTCATATAAATACTCACAAAAGCAAACATTTTCTTCTAACTTAGACTTTTGATAAAGTTTATTTTCAATTTTATTTTTGTTTATTTATTATGGTGTAAAATATGTATTAAAATTATATAGCGCAATAGAGTTAGAATCAAAAAAAAAGAAAAAATTAAAATAAGTTTTATCGATGTTATATTAGTTATCAACAATAAATACAAAACATGTTTCAGTCTTTTAAAATAAAAAATTTTAATTAGTGATTTAGAATGTGAAAATTTTTATATCGTAAAATATGTAATAAGTGTATCTATTAAAGTTATTGCAAATTAAAATGTTCCCACATTCTAGAAAGTTATTACATAGAAAATGTAAAATTAAAAAACATTACTACTTGCAAATTGTAATACTGGGTACCCGCCGTCGCAACGCGCGGATACTCTGCTAATTTCAAGAACAGAAACCGTGTTTTAAGCTTAATATCTAAGCTATATTATGTAAGTTTCATCTAAACTCAAAAAAAAAAAAATAATAATAATAATAATAATAATAATAAAGAAAAAGGTAAGAATAATGCTCATTAGTAGCTAGTAAGATCACGATCATATACAAGACAAAAAGACAATTATACCCTTAAAAGATGAGCTAGACTATTTGTTCTTGTAGTTGATCTTGATATCATATCATGGCTGCATGGAGTTGATGCCAATGGAGTTGTGGTGGTGTGAAGGACCAGAAGGTGGAATAGGCAATGATTTTGGAAGAAGCCCCTTGAAAGCAGCTCCATCATTGACATACTTGTGTGATATTCTAGTCCTCGTTGTCTTGAAAAATTGTGTGTTTGCAACTTTGCTTGATGACCCTTTTGTTTTAGTTACTACACATGAAGAGATAAGCATAAAAAACATCAACCAGATGAGCAATGAAGGGTAGTTTGATCTTCTCATCACCTTACTCATATTTCCAAGCATCGTCATTTTTCGGTGAGGAGTATAGTCAACTGATAGAAAGATTTGGTGGGTGTATGGGGGATGACTTGTGTCTGAAGAATAAGAAATAAATAGCGAATGAGACATGGGGAGGGGGTGGAGACATGGTTCAATAAATGATGGGCCATACTGTTCAAGACTTTTGCTACACCTGTTCTTTTCAAATCTTGTTTTCACTCTTTTTTTTGAGCAAAAATCTTGTTTTCACTAATATCATATTTTCTATAAAATTACAGTATGTTGTCATGAAATATATAGATAATTAACAAAGTACCAAGAAATCCTGCTATAAAAAAAACAAAAAAAAAACAAACTAACGATATCAGAAATACAAAGATAGTTGAGTGATAGTTTTGACCATACAATCTTAATGTACGTTATCACTAACATATTAGGATATGCATATTAGGATATGCAAGTTTCAACGACCATATATCGCTAGATGGTTGTTTTATGGATGACTAAAATATCAACCTCTTTTAGTTAACAGAGTTCCTTTTCAATGGATAAACGAGCAGGAAAATGAGAAAAACTATAGTATCTTGTTGACAGTGATTATTTGTTTGTTATCATGTACGGAGTAAATATCTATTTTGAACAGCGATTTGTATTATAAAACTAGCAAATTGCTAGGACAAATTAGATACAACGAATACGGCTAAAATTGTATGGAACAAGCTACGGTAGGGTCATGATCCAAAAGCGAATCTAAACGAATGTTTTTGCTTGTATTGGCGATAGAAAATATGTAAAATTAGTCTTGATTTCTTCCATGATCATATAATCAATATCATCAACGTAGAAAATATATATGGATATATGAAATAATTATGTATGCTGCAAATGCAGATGGCAAGGAAGAATGTATCTTAATGATCGAGGCGTTGCAACATCATGCCCCACACGGGTTTTAAAAGTAGTAACATAGTCTCTAATGTCTACGCAAAACTGAAATGGCGGGAACTGAATTAATTAAGTTGATAAAAATGTTATACTAGTAGCACGTTATGACTATATATGGCAATATATCTGAAAGCAACACTGATCTTCTAATAATTGAAGATTATTATTCATAATAATTAATGTGTAACATTGTCATATTGTCTGTAATTCTTTATTGATTTTTTCCTTGAGCAAGTTAGCTATATATACCCTTATGACCCTTATGATCTGTTTTAAAACAGAGTTAGCTATATACCCTTATATATTGAAAATACATGCTGGTATAAAACATCAACTCCAACAAATTAATAGGATGAAATTGTGACTTGATTTTTATTTCGCAAGGTATACCCCACAAGTGGTGAAAAAAAAAAAAAAAAAAAAAAACACTTACGTATATGTATTACAAAAATCAAGGACATACAATATACGGAATTAAAGCAGAACAAATAAATTGTTTTTTTGTTTAAACATGAACGCATACACTTTGAGGTCATTCAATTTGGTTAGTAGATGTGTGGCATAAGTCTCACATGCAAACCCTAATGTAGCACCTTAGGCCAGGTGTAACGGTGGTTGTTTTGATCACCGACATCTTAACGTTACATTAACATTTTTTTATTTATTCTTTTATTATTTATTTTATTTAATTATTATTATTTTTGATGACGTATAGTTTGCACTCGGGTTACGAACCCGACCAATGGACACTACTAACACTCAAACCCATCAAGCGTAGGTTATCATAATAACGATTTGGGCTCATAAAAGCCCAAACTCAAATATTATTTATTGTCTAGATAATGATCTCTTATTTATGGATAAAGATCAATAGACCGTATAAGACGAGATACGCCGAAGAGTAAGGAACACGAAACCAACAAGGATTTCGTGTGTACATAAAGAATATCACGGCTCTCATTGAGGTATCATCTAATAACCCTAACTCTTCACGATAACCCTAAAACCGATTGCTTACTCTCACACCGGAGGATAATCGTGGGAGACAATCATACGATAAGCCTAACGGTGTTGTTTGCTTTCTTAGCGCGCAGGTCTCAAGCATTAAGATCTAATTGGTACGAGAACAGGAGTCCAAACAAGGAATGCCCAACTTTTGTATCAACAAGTGGCGCCATCCGTGGGACCCTTGATGAGGCGAAAAGTGTATTGCTTTTAAGGGGTCATTTAAGCCCGAATTCGATATTACTTGATCAAATATTGCTCTAAATCGTTCATTTTCTCATTTTAGGTACTTTTGTGGAAGAATCTGGAAAAGGAAGCATTTTGGACGTTTTTGAAGCATAAAATGAAAAAAATGGCAAAGTCTCAAATTTTCTTGCTGGAACAGTACCTGACGGCGTCAAGCCTTTACACATGACGGCGTCAAGAGTTACAAAAAAGGTGGATATGGAATTTATAACGTGACGGCCCAGAGAGTTTTCAAGCTTATGGCCTGACGGCGTCACCAAGGCCGTCAGGGTCCAATTATTAGTGACAGCCCAGAGTAATTCTCCACATGACGACGTCACAAATGGATCTAGGCAATACGATTTTTATCATGGCGGTGAGTTGACAGCATCACAAGTTAATACATGACGCCGTCAAGATGTAATATCCATATATAGTTTTCTAATTTAAATTCATTAGTGTGCAACTTTTAGGGAATAAACCCTAGGTCGAATTTTATCAGCTTGATGAGTGTGTAAGTACTCATCATTTTTTACCATTTCTGAGCTGCCAAAACATCTAAAAACACTCAATATTGCATCAAAATAGTGAAAATATCCCAGGAAAGTGTTTTACATGTTTCAAATGCAAAAATGTCAAAAACAGATGAAAAACGCACAAAGTTTGCATAATTGGTAGTTTCAGTCCCTCAACTTTCAAAAGTTGTCAAAACTAGTCCCTGGTTATTCTTAAAACTTGAAAAAGTCACCAAAGGTCCTTTTAAATCATAATGTTACAAAATTAGTCCTTTGGTGCAAAGTTTCAGAAAATGTCAAGTTTAGTCCCTGAACTTTGAAAATTGTCAAAAATGGTCCCTGGGATATTAAAAACTTTGAGAAAAACAAATTTTGTCCTTGCACTAACCTTTTATGGCAGGATTGGTCCTTGGTGGAAAAGTTTGATGAAATTACACAAATGGTCCCTAAAGTTTGAAAGTTTGGCAATTTTAGCCCCTGGTGCATTTAACATGGAAAAATCAACACAGGACCTTGCACTATTCATAACTTGGCATAATATACCCTTGGAAATAATTTGGAAGAATGCCAAGTTCACACCTCCAACTTTGCAAAAATTACAAAAATGGTCCTTGTGAAACTAAAAACCAAACCGGACCCTATAATAATAATACTACTCCAAACTAACCCACAAACCAATCCAATCCAACACAAGCCCACTTCCTTAGGCCCAAAACACCACAACCCACCCAACACTCCCAAACTAGTAATACAGGGTCAACGTTTGACCCCCTCGGTCAAACAAAGTCAAACAACCACCATCCTTCCCACCTTTCCCTCCCCCACACCCCACTTGGCCATCCCATCATTCTCAGCCCACCTCCCCATCACATCCACCGCCCAAACCCACTACAAAACACCCTCACCTCAGCATTAAATGCACCACCCCCTTGTCTGATATCCAGAGCCAATTGCAAAAATAAAAGTTTCCGGCCAAATACGTGGCATCAAATCAAAGGGCTTCCAATGATCCAATGGCTCAGATAAGGTGTGGGATATGCTCAGAGAAGTGAAGAAACCCTAGGAGAGGGCTATATAAAGCAGAAGAGTGCAAGGAAGACGTGTGTAGTATTTTTAGTTAAAATTTAGTGTCGATTTTTAAATTAAGCTTTTAATTCAGTGTAATCTTTTCAATTCAAGTATTGTAGTAGTGTCCTTATTGTAATCTCAATCTTTTCAAGTTATAAAATCAAAAGTTTGCATTCTGTTTTGTGTTGTTATAGTTTACTTAATTTCTGATTTCCTAATTGAGCTCAAGTGTTACTTACATCAATGACCATGGACTGAATAAGGCTCACTTAAGTTCCATTGAGCTTGTTAAAGCTTTTAGAGACCCTAAAATCCAGTTATACTAGAAAAAAACTCAAAAACTTAAAAAAGTCAACATTAGTCAACTATTGTGTTTAGTTTGTGTTTTCAGGTATTAAGGATCATTGAAGAGCAAGCTTGAAGTTGGATTGGGCCTATCTAAAGACAGGAAACTGTGGAAAATCCCTTGTTCATGCTAGGGATAGTTTGTAAGATTGCTTGATTTGAATTTTTTCTTAAAAACTTAATATCTATTGATTTCTGTGTTTGCTTGCTAGTTTATGTGATTTGTGTCTATTAGTTGTTATTTAGTAAGATTGTGTGTTAAAATTAGTAGCTTATAATCAGTTATCTTTTGTTAATCATAATCCTTTTTTTAACTGCCTAATTAGCTTTATCTTGTTTTCTTGTGAGTTAGTATATGCAACCTGTGTTTCTGAGTTTAAATCATCTTAGTGAATCATATTAAAGAGTTTGGAAACAGATTTGTAGGATAAATAAGTGAAACTCATTAAAAGTCTTTCATAACTGTGTATTAAAGGGTGTTTGGATTTAGTAATTTCACTGTGATCTTGAGGTTTTTGTTGGTTAACTTTGGGTGAAAAATACTTCTCAGTATCAAACTAGTTCAAACCAAACCTAACATTTGGTGTAATAGAGCAAGAAAGTCAAAATCCAATTCCTTTTGCCCTCACAGTTAACTGTGAGGGATTTATCACTAAAATCTTTGTGTACTAGCTCATTAGTGATCACCATCAACAATTTTAGTTTCCTTTTAGCTTGTTAAGATACAATTAATCAGTTTAGTAAGAATAAATCTCACATTAGTCAACCAAGTAATAAAAAGGTGAAAAGTCAAAAGTGCATTGTCTCAGTTTTTTGCAAAAATGGTGTGAATTGTTTTGATTTTTAAGCAAAGATCTAGGACTTGAAATTCCTAAGATTGGTAGTCTATCAGCTCTACTTTGAAGTCTCATAGTTGTTAGAATTTTTTGAATTTTTGTGTGGGCTGCACAAGCCCTGGAACACAGTTGCAGGGAAGAAACCTTTCCCTGCACCAGCAGATCCATTTCACCACCACCACTTTGGTGGCTTTTGTAGACCAACCCAGTGGGCCCCAGAGGTTCAATTTGGTTTTTCCCAACCCCCTCCTACCAGGGAACAAGGATTGACCATTTTGTTTGACCTAGATCCTAGTGGACCCCACCTGAAATCCACCCATAAGTTTGTCCCCATTCTGTGTTCATTTTCAGATTGAAAAGTGCTTATTTGGTTCTATATAGCTTATTTGATCATTGTTTGTTATTTCTGGCTTATTTTAGTTTATTTAACTTATTTGTACCCATTTTCACCATTGTGGACCCCACCTATAGTCCCGAGTGCTTATTTTCCTACTTGGTCAAACAAAGTCAACTGCTTAAGTAAAAGGGGGTGCATACTGCTTATTTTTAAACATCATAAGAAGTTGTTTTACAAAAGTTGCTTATTTTCATCTAAGTTTTAGCTGTTAAAAAGAAAAACAAAGAAAATCCAAATTTAAATCAAGTGATAGTTTCTATTTAATTCAATTTATCTTTTAATTTTCATTTTTAGATTTTTATTAAGTACTTAGTATTTTTATATTTTTATTAATTACCTTATATAGTAAAGTAATTTTTGTAATTTTCTCAGATTTTTATTTTGTCATTTAGTATTTATTAGATTTAATATTAGTTTTCTTAATTATTAATTAATATTAAGTTTTAAATAGCATATTTAGTTTTTATAAAACATAACCTAGTTTTTATATTTTTTATAGCTCCTATATAATATATTAGACTTTTAGAAAATATATTTTTAATTTCTACTGTTAATTTTCAAATTTTCTTATTTTAATTATTTAAATTAGAATTAAAGTAATTAAAAGGTAATTAATTAGTGGATTAGCCTAAAACATAATTTTTAGAAGTTTTTATAATTTTGTAGGATTCCTGTGATGGTTAAGTAATTTTATAAATTTTATCATTATTTTCTAAGTTAATTTAGTATTAATAGTAATTTAAATTAGTTTAATTAAGTTAAATAGTTTTTAATTAATAAAAAACTCATAAAAAGACAAAAATATTTATTTTCATTTTTTATACGTTCTTCAAGTTCTAATTTAAGTTTAGAAATTGTTTTTGCAAATTTTTAGTTTAATTTGTAAGATTTATGATTATTAGTTAATTTAAATTAGATTTTAATTTAGTTTAATTAATTAAATAATATTTAAATATTAAAATATTCACTTTAATAATTTCATTTTCATTTTCAAATTTCTTTTAATTTTAAGTTTCAAAAAGTTTCAAAAGCACCCCCTGTAGTTTGTTAATTATCAAAACCCCATTTTTCCAGTCTGTTACGTGATCTTAATTGTGAATTTGTGCATATACTTGTATATCTGATTTTTGTGAATATTATATCTGTGTACAAATACCAAAATAACAGTAGCAATATCAATTCCACATCATCTGGGCTACTGTCCTCAGTGCCACTCACTTATAAACGATTTCAAATAACACCATTTCAATCTCGCTGGGACTTTAACGACCCGGGGACACATTATACTATCCACGGAGCATTGGGATAAGCTGTTTTTTGACTAGTTCACCTTGGTCAATTATATCTGACGGTTTAGACTCAATCAAATTTTGGCGCCGCTGCCGGGGAGGTTGTTGCGTGTTTTAAAAAATCGTTTTAACTTTAGTGGTTTTCAAAACCCTCCCTGTACAAATTTCACACAAATTTGTAAAAAGTTTTTGTAAAAATATAATCATATCAAAAAAGTTCATTAACACTTTTCCTAAAGTGTTAAAAACACCAAAAAAAATCAAAAACAACAAAACAAACTGTGAAGTTAAATTACTTCGTTTTCTTTAAGATTACAACCTGAAACAGTTGGTTTAAGGTAAGTTTTGACATTAAATTGCGAACTGAAGAGGAAACCTATTTGCTTCCTCCCGCCAGCCTGCGAGTAATCTTAAAAGAACGATTTCGGTTAACGAATCAGTTCCAAAAATATTTCCCAAGTTTTCTGCACACACACCCATAAGCCTAAAGCAGTTTTTCAAATTAATAAATACATAAAATCTTACCACCGCAAACCAAGGCTGAACACCTACCAACTTGGGGTGTGGACATAATAAGTTCCCAAACTTAAGATTAAAACTTGCCTTTATATCCCTGTGAGTGGTGTACCTTTTTTAAAGAAGCCATTCACTTGCTATAATTGGTTTAAGTTCACTGTGGTTTTGCCTCGATCTTGTTTTGAAAAATTATTTTTAGTGCATGCGCACTCGGTCACAAACAAAACGTAAACATCAGAAAAACGTACCCGAGCTACGTTCTGACATACAAGAACCAAAGACCGAAATGGCCGCTGGGCCACCGCCACCATTACCACCCCCTGACCCTCCCAGGGATGTGCCAGCTCCCGATCTCCGAACGATGGAGGAGCTGTGCCAGCCTACCATGCAAGGGCGGGGTGGGCCTATTGCACCGCTCACTATTGAGGCTACGGACTTTGGCCTCAAGCACCACATGATCCAACAAGTCCAGAATTCGTGTCAATTTCACGGATTACCGGGTGACGAAGCTAACAAGCATCTTGACAAATATCTCACGGTCACCCAAAGCATGAAACAGCATGGTGTCACCGATGATGCCCTCCGGCTGTACCTCTTTCCCTATTCTCTCACTCATCATGCCACTGCATGGTTTGACCGACTCCCAAAGAATTCTATTCACACCTTTGATGAAATGGTAACCAAGTTTTTAGCAAAATATTTTCCACCTTCCATGGTTACCAAGTTACGAAATGATATCAGCAACTTCCGGCAACATCCCGATGAATCTCTTTTTGAGGCTTGGGAACGTTATAAGCTAGCTATTGATCGGTGCCCTAACCACAATATGCTGCAAGTTACCATCATAGATACCTTCTATAATGGTCTGACATTGAGGCACCGGGATATTCTAAATGCTGCTGCTGGTGGGACCTTTATGAAAAGGCGTCCCGAGGAGTGCTATGACTTAATTGAGAACATGACTGCCCACCATAACTTTTGGGATTCCTCTGTGGAGAGGGATGCGTCATGTAATTCCGTTACTCCTTCATCATCATCTCCTGAAATAATTGCTCTTACCAAAAAGATGGATGATATTTCTACGGCTGTGTTGAGAATCAACCAAACGATGCAAATCAGGTTCAAAATCAGCAAGTGAAAGCTGTGGCCCGAAGTTGTGAAACTTATGGGGGCCCACATCTGTATTCCGAGTGTCCAGCTACTGCTGGCTTTCCTCAAGAGAACGTTTATGCTGCTCACGGTTCCTACAATACGGGGGGTAATTCTTACCAACCGCAAGGGGATCGTAATCTCTTAAGCTATCGTTCCAACAATTTTCTCGGACCTCCCGGTTTTAATCAAAATCAAAACCGTAACTCGAATCAAAATTTTAACCAAGGTCAAAACTCAAATTTCCAAAACCCGAACCAAAATCATGGCCAGTTTAATCAAAACAATTTTCAAAATGGCAATCAAAACCAAGGTTTTCAAGGAAATTTTCAAAGAAACCAGAATCAAGGAAATTACAATCAGGGTAATTTCAATCAGAGAAACAATTTTCAGGGTAACAACAATCAAAATCAAGGGAATTTTCAAAACAACCGTGTTCAAAATCCTCCTGTTCAAAATCAAAACGTTGTTCTACCCTCGTCTTCCTCCAATGCTGTGTTTAAACAATTCATGAAAACACAAGAGGAAACGAATCGGTTATTGATCAGCACGATCTCTGAGCTTCAGAAGTCTTTAAATGATCGACCCTCGGGCCCGAGTACACTACCGAGCAACACGATCGCTAACCCGAGGGGCGATGTCAAAGCGATCACCACCCGAAGTGGGGTATCATACAATGGACCCTCGATTCCCTCTTCCTCTTCTTCTCCTCCTAAGGTAGCGGAACGTGAGCCTGAGGTTACCACGGACACGGTACTTCCTACTAATAATGGAGGTATCAACAACGTCCACCCTCAAGTTGTCCCGGTCCCGGCTCGTAAGCCGAAAGTTGTATTTGATCCTCCAGTGAGTTCTGATGAAATCCCAAAGAATGATCCTAAGCCTTCAATTCCATATCTTTCACGTTTGAATGATCAAAAGAACCGCGAAAAACCTAACCATCAGATGGAAAAATTTTATCAAATTTTCCAAGAATTACACTTTGATATTAGCTTCGCGGACGCTCTTCTTCTCATGCCTAAGCTTGCTTCGACAATCAAAAATCTGATAAGCAACAAAGAAAAACTCTGTGAGATGGCAAAAACTCCTCTTAATGAGCATTGCTCAGCAGTGCTCTTGAAAAAGCTTCCCGAAAAGCTTGGAGATCCAGGGAAATTTCTCATTCCTTGTATTTTCCCTGGGATGGTTGAATGCTTTGCCTTGGCCGATCTTGGTGCAAGCATTAACCTCATGCCATACACAGTCTGGAAAAGACTCTCACTTCCTGCTCTGCGTGACACTCGAGCTTGCAGACCGTACTATATCCCGTCCTCTCGGCATTGCCGAAGATATCTTCGTGAAAGTAGGAAAGTTCCATTTTTTGGCAGATTTCGTGATTGTTGATTTCGATGCTGACCCAAGAGTTCCTCTCATTCTCGGGAGGGGATTCTTAAGAACGGGTTGAGCTTTAATCGATGTATTCGAGGAAGAAATCACTCTACGTGTTGGTGGCGAAGCCATCACATTCAATGTTGATCAGACTTCAAGATACTCCTCCAACTATGACGCTGAAACGGTTAACCGAATTGACATCATCGATGTTGCGTCTGAGGAGTATTCTCAAGAAGTCCTTGGTTTCTCATCCCGTAGCAGTCTTTCTACTGACCCTATCATTTCCGACCCTTCCCCTTCCCTCACTCCGTTTGAGGGAAGTGACTTCCTTCTGGAAGAGGTCGAGGCTTTTCTTGCTCAAGATAGCTCAATCCTAAGTGGGGTTGATGAAAACTATCTTGACCCAGAGGGGGACATTCTTCTCCTTGAAAGATTGTTAAATGACGATCCTTCACCCTCTCCGTCTCCAAAAATACTTCATAAAGTGGAAGTCAAAAATGTTGAAATAACTGAAGACTTCCCCGAGGTTAAGCTCAAAGACTTGCCTCCTCATCTAGAATATGCATTTCTGGAGGGTGATAATAAATTACCCGTCATTATTGCTAAAGACTTAAAAGATGAGGAAAAGGCAGCACTACTAAAGGTTCTTAAAGCAAATAAGCAAACAATTGCTTGGAAACTCTCCGACATTAAGGGCGTAAGCCCGGACTTTTGTACACACAAAATCTTAATGGAGGATGACTTTAAGCCAGCAGTGCAACAACAGAGAAGGGTAAATCCTAAAATCCACGAAGTTATCAAACAAGAAGTTCTTAAACTTCTTGATGCGGGATTGATTTATCCTATTTCTGATAGTCCTTGGGTTAGCCCAATTCTTTGTGTCCCTAAAAAGGGTGGAATTAACGTTGTCACCAACGAGGATAACGAGTTGATTCCAACTCGTTTGGTCACGGGTTGGCGAGTATGTATTGACTATCAAAAGTTAAATGAAGCCACCCGTAAAGACCATTTTCCTCTCCCTTTTATGGACCAGATGCTTGAAAGACTTGCGGGGAATGAATACTATTGCTTCCTCGATGGTTTTTTGGGTTACTTCCAAATCCCCATTGATCCCCAATATCAAGAGAAGACTACCTTCACATGCCCCTACGGAACTTTTGCTTACAGACGTATGCCTTTCGGCTTATGTAATGCACCAGGCACGTTCCAGAGGTGCATGATGTCTATCTTTTCCGAAATGATCGGGAAAACCATGGAGGTATTCATGGATGACTTTTCAGTCATCGGGGATTCATTCCAGTCTTGCCTCTCCCACTTGGAACAGATGCTTAAACGTTGCAAAGAAACGAATCTAAGTCTCAACTGGGAAAAGAGCCACTTTATGGTCAAGGAGGGCATTGTCCTCGGCCATAAAATTTCAAAAAACGGGATTGAGGTTGACAAAGCCAAAATCGATGTCATTGCTAAATTGCCTCATCCCACCACCGTTAAAGGTGTTAGGAGCTTTTTGGGTCATGCCGGCTTCTACCGTAGGTTTATCCAAGATTTTTCTAAGATTGCCCGGCCTATGACCCATCTCCTCGAGAAGGATGCTCCTTTCATCTTCTCTCCTAAGCGCATCGAAGCTTTTGAAACATTAAAGAAAAAGCTTACCGAGGCACCGATTCTTGTTGCCCCCGATTGGGACCTACCTTTTGAGCTTATGTACGATGCTAGTGATTTTGCCATAGGTACGGTCTTGGGGCAACGAAAAGCAAAATACTTTCAGCCTATACACTACGCAAGCAAAACTATGACCGAGGCTCAAGGTCATTACACCACCACTGAAAAAGAACTCCTAGCTATGGTGTATGCCTTTGAAAAATTCCGGCCATACTTGATCCTGACTAAATGCGTGGTGTATACGGATCACTCGGCTTTGAAGTACCTATTTGCAAAGCAAGATGCAAAGCCGAGGCTTCTCCGTTGGGTTCTCCTCCTCCAAGAATTTGATATCATTATCCGTGATAAAAAAGGAGCTGAGAACCTTGCTGCTGATCATCTCTCACAATTAGAAAACCCTCATCAGGATGTGTTCGAGAAAAAGGAAATAAATGAAACATTTCCTCTCGAAACACTCAATGCGGTTGCTTTTCGTGGTGACTCTACTACCCCATGGTTTGCCGACTTTGCAAATTACCATGCGGGTAACTTCATCGTTAAGGGGTTAACGTCCCAACAGAAGAACAAATTCTTCAATGACGTTAAACATTACTTCTGGGACGACCCCTTTCTCTTCAAAATCTGTCCCGATCAAGTCATCAGGCGATGTGTATACGGACAGGTAGCCGCTGATATTCTCAAGGCTTGCCATGCTGGACCCACCGGGGGCCACCATAGTCCTAACTACACCGCCAAAAAGGTGTTTGATTCCGGTTTCTATTGGCCCACGATCTATAAGGATGCCCACGAGCTCGTCAAAGCCTGTGATGCTTGTCAGCGTCACGGGAATATTTCACAAAAGAATGAAATGCCACAAAATGCGATTCAAGTTTGTGAAATCTTTGACGTCTGGGGCATTGATTTTATGGGGCCATTCCCATCTTCTCGTGGAAACAAGTATATTCTCGTGGCTGTTGACTATTTGTCAAAATGGGTTAAGGCTAAGGCCTTACCCACTAACGATGCCCGAGTTGTTGTGAAATTCTTGAAATCCCTCTTTGCTCGTTTTGGAACTCCACGTGCCATCATTAGTGATTGCGGTACTCACTTTTGCAATGATCGATTTGCAAAAGTCATGCTTAAGTACGGTGTTACTCATCGTCTTTCTACCGCGTATCACCCCCAAACAAGTGGGCAGGTGGAGGTTTCCAAGCGTGGTATAAAACGGATTCTTGAGAGGACAGTCGGTGAAAACTGTGCTTCCTGGTCGGGCAAACTAGATGATGCACTCTGGGCCTTCCGTACAGCTTATAAAACACCCATCGGGTGTACTCCATACAAGCTTGTATATGGGAAAGTGTGGCATTTACCAATCGAGCTCGAGCACAAAGCCTACTGGGCCTTGAAACATGCTAACTACGACCTTCATAAAGCGGGTGATCACCGTAAGGTTCAACTCAATGAATTAAACGAACTTCATGATCAAGCCTACGAGAACTCTTTGATCTACAAAGAAAAGACAAAGAAGATTCACGACTCTAAGATTAAGAACCGAGTTTTCAACGTCGATGACAGAGTCCTTCTTTTCAACTCTAGATTAAAGATCTTCTCGGGGAAATTAAAAACCCGATGGACTGGACCATTCACTATTGCTAAAGTATATCCATACGGGACTATTGAGTTATCTCAACCCGAAGGTCCTAACTTCAAAGTGAATGGTCATCGATTGAAGCATTATTTTGGAGAGGACATACCACCCATGGTTGTCCCAGATCTCCAAACTTTCCCCATGGACCAATGAATTCGGGGATCGAGTCAAGCTAGTGACTCGGTGAACAAAAATTAGCAACATATATGGGTTTTCACCCGTATTTCTGACTTCTTTCTACTTTCTACCACCCTAGTGTGGGGGAGTGGCCGTCCCCCACCTTTTGAAAAGTAAATATGTATATAAGTTTCAATTCAAAAAAAAATGTGTGTGATTGTATGTACAGATAAATAAAGTGAAAAATAAAATCGATATTTCCACAGTTAGATTTGAATATTAGCTTTTTCCATTCAAAGATTCGGCATAATAGCCGGGACTTTGAATATTGAAGACAATATTCAATTCTAGTGTGGGGGTGGGGGGGGGGGGGAATTCTTACGAATTTTATAACAAAAATTTCTAAGTACCCCCATTTTTAGGCCTAAATTTTTCAAAATTTTTTCACTTTATTTCAAAATTTTTGTGGTAATCAGTCCGCCAAAGTCTAAATGACAAATGGATTGGCTAGTCCAGGAGCAAACGGCTCTTGGTAAAGACATCTCAAACCCGTTGATGGCTTGCAATTTGCCAAAAATTGTATGGTTCCTCAACTCCCCATATCCCATAAAGCAAATAAGTTGGCTAGCCCGCAAGATTATTGCTTGTGGTAAAGGCCGTGGAAAATCCATAATTGGTAATCAGCTCACCAAGATGTTGACTTAGTCCATCAAGATGCTGGCTAGTCCAGAAGCAAACGGCTTTTGGTAAAGACTAATCAAATCCGTTGACAGATGGTGATTTGCTCAAAATCACACGGTTATCAGGTGTGCCACAATTCTTACACCTGGCTACTCCAGAAGTGATGGCTTTTGGTAAAGAGAATTTCAAATCCATCAGGTTTTTCTCAAAAGATTGCTAGGAACTAGCAATGTTTTAGTGTGGGGGATTGATGTGTGTGTAAATACTCATCATTTTTTACCATTTCTGAGCTGCCAAAACATCTAAAAACACTCAATATTGCATCAAAATAGTGAAAATATCCCAGGAAAGTGTTTTACATGTTTCAAATGCAAAAATGTCAAAAACATATGAAAAACGCACAAAGTTTACATAATTGGCAGTTTCAGTCCCTCAACTTTCAAAAGTTGTCAAAACTAGTCCCTGGTTATTCTAAAAACTTGAAAAAGTCACCAAAGGTCCTTTTAAATCATAAAGTTACAAAATTAGTCCTTTGGTGCAAAGTTTCACAAAATGTCAAGTTTAGTCCCTGAACTTTGAAAATTGTCAAAAATGGTCCCTAGGATATTAAAAACTTTGAGAAAAACAAATTTCGTCCTTGCACTAACCTTTTATGGCAGGATTGGTCCTTGGTGGAAAAGTTTGATGAAATTACAAAAATGGTCCCTGAAGTTTGAAAGTTTGGCAATTTTAGTCCCTGGTGTATTTAACATGGAAAAATCAACACAGGACCTTGCACTATTCATAACTTGGCATAATATACCCTTGAAAATGATTTGGAAGAATGCCAAGTTCACACCTCCAACTTTGCAAAAATTACAAAAATGGTCCTTGTGAAACTAAAAACCAAACCGGACCCTATAATAATAATACTACTCCAAACTAACCCACAAACCAATCCAATCCAACACAAGCCCACTTCCTTAGGCCCAAAACACCACAGCCCACCCAACACTCCCAAACTAGTAATACAGGGTCAACGTTTGACCCCCTCGGTCAAACAAAGTCAAACAACCACCATCCTTCCCACCTTTCCCTCCCCCACACCCCACTTGACCATCCCATCATTCTTAGCCCACCACCCCATCACATCCACCACCCAAACCCACTACAAAACACCCTCACCTCAGCATTAAATGCACCACCCCCTTGTCTGATATCCAGAGCCAATTGCAAAAATAAAAGTTTCCCGCCAAATACGTGTCATCAAATCAAAGGGGTTCCAATGATCCAATGGCTTAGATAAGGTGTGGGATATGCTCAGAGAAGTGAAGAAACCCTAGGAGAGGGCTATATAAAGTAGAAGAGTGCAAGGAAGACGTGTGTAGTATTTTTAGTTGAAATTTAGTGTCGATTTTTAAATTAAGCTTTTAATTCAGTGTAATCTTTTCAATTCAAGTATTGTAGTAGTGTCCTTATTGTAATCTCAATCTTTTCAAGTTATAAAATCAAATGTTTGCATTCTGTTTTGTGTTGTTATAGTTTACTTAATTTCTGATTTCCTAATTGAGCTCAAGTGTTACTTACATCAATGACCATGGACTGAATAAGGCTCACTTAAGTTCCATTGAGCTTGTTAAAGCTTTTAGAGACCCTAAAATCCAGTTATACTAGAAAAAACTCAAAAACTTAAAAAAGTCAACATTAGTCAACTATTGTGTTTAGTTTGTGTTTTCAGGTATTAAGGATCATTGAAGAGCAAGCTTGACGTTGGATTGGGCCTATCTAAAGATAGGCAACTGTGGAAAATCCCTTGTTCATGCTAGGGATAGTTTGTAAGATTGCATGATTTGAATTTTCTCTCAAAAACTTAATATCTATTGATTTCTGTGTTTGCTTGCTAGTTTATGTGATTTGTGTCTATTAGTTGTTATTTAGTAAGATTGTGTGTTAAAATTAGTAGCTTATAATTAGTTATCATTTGTTAATCATAATCCTTGTTTTAACTGCCTAATTAGCTTTATCTTGTTTTCTTGTGAGTTAGTATATGCAACCTGTGTTTCTGAGTTTAAATCATCTTAGTGAATCATATTAAAGAGTTTGGAAATAGATTTGTAGGATAAATAAGTGAAACTCATTAAAAGTCTTTCATAACTGTGTATTAAAGGGTGTTTGGATTTAGTAATTTCACTGTGATCTTGAGGTTTTTGTTGGTTAACTTTGGGTGAAAAATACTTCTCAGTATCAAACTAGTTCAAACCAAACCTAACATTTGGTGTAATAGAGCAAGAAAGTCAAAATCCAATTCCTTTTGCCCTCACAGTTAACTGTGAGGGATTTGGCACTCAAATCTTTGTGTACTAGCTCATTAGTGATCACCATCAACAATTTTAGTTTCCTTTTAGCTTGTTAAGTTACAATTAATTAGTTTAGTAAGAATAAATCTCACATTAGTCAACCAAGTAATAAAAAGGTGAAAAGTCAAAAGTGCATTGTCTCAGTTTTTTTTGCAAAAATGGTGTGAATTGTTTTGATTTTTAAGCAAAGATCTAGCACTTGAAATTCCTAAGATTGGTAGTCTATCAGCTCTACTTTGAAGTCTCATAGTTGTTAGAATTTTGTGAATTTTTGTGTGGGCTCCACAAGCCCTGGAACACAGTTGCAGGGAAGAAACCTTTCCCTGCACCAGCAGATCCATTTCACCACCACCACTTTGGTGGCTTTCGTAGACCAACCCAGTGGGCCCCAGAGTTTCAATTTTGTTTTTCCCAACCCCCCTCCTACCAGGGAACAAGGATTGACCATTTGTTTGACCTAGATCCTAGTGGACTCCACCTGAAATCCACCCATAAGTTTGTCCCCATTCTGTGTTCATTTTCAGATTAAAAAGTGCTTATTTGGTTCTATACAGCTTATTTGTGATCATTGTTTGTTATTTCTGGCTTATTTTAGTTTTTTTAACTTATTTGTACCCATTTTCACCATTGTGGACCCCACCTATAGTCCTGAGTGCTTATTTGCCTACTTGGTGAAACAAAGTCAACTGCTTAAGTAAAAGGGGGTGGATACTGCTTATTTTTAAGCATCATAAGAAGTTGTTTTACAAAAGTTGCTTATTTTCATCTAAGTTTTAGCTGTCAAAAAGAAAAACAAAGAAAATCCAAATTTAAATCAAGTGATAGTTTCTATTTAATTCAATTTATCTTTTAATTTTCATTTTTAGATTTTTATTAAGTAATTAGTATTTTTATATTTTTATTAATTACCTTATATAGTAAAGTAATTTTAATAATTTTCTCAGATTTTTATTTTGTCATTTATTATTTATTAGATTTAATATTAGTTTTCTTAATTATTAATTAATAGTAAGTTTTAAATAGCATATTTAGTTTTTATAAAGCATAACCTAGTTTTTATATTTTTTATAGCTCCTATATAATATATTAGACTTTTAGAAAATATATTTTTTATTTCTACTGTTCATTTTCAATTTTTTTATTTTAATTATTTAAATTAGAATTAAAGTAATTAAAAGGTAATTAATTAGTGGATTAGCCTAAAACATAATTTTTAGAAGTTTTTATAATTTTGTAGGATTCCTGTGATGGTTAAGTAATTTTATAAATTTTATCATAATTTTTTAAGTTAATTTAGTATTAATAGTAATTTAAATTAGTTTAATTAAGTTAAATAGTTTTTAATTAATAAAAAACTCATAAAAAGACAAAAATATTTATTTTCATTTTTTATACTTTCTTCAAGTTCTAATTTAAGTTTAGAAATTGTTTTTGCAAATTTTTAGTTTAATTTGTAAGATTTATAATTATTAGTTAATTTAAATTAGATTTTAATTAAGTTTAATTAATTAAATAATATTTAAATATTAAAATATTCACTTTTATAATTTCATTTTCATTTTCAAATTTCTTTTAATTTTAAGTTTCAAAAAGTTTCAAAAGCACCCCCTGTAGTTTGTTAATTATCAAAACCCCATTTTTCCAGTCTGTTACGTGATCTTAATGGTGAATTTGTGCATATACTTGTATATCTGATTTTTGTGAATATTATATCTGTGTACAAATACCAAAATAACAGTAGCAATATCAATTCCACATCATCTGGGCTACTGTCCTCAGTGCCACTCACTTATAAACGATTTCAAATAACACCATTTCAATCTCGCTGGGACTTTAACGACCCGGGGACACATTATACTATCCACGGAGCATTGGGATAAGCTGTTTTTTGACTAGTTGACCTTGGTCAATTATATTTGACGGTTTAGACTCAATCACAGCTTTTCAAGGGTTTCAACCCCTTGATTCTTCCATGTTCAATTGAAGATAAGTATTCATTCAAATAATTCAATATGTCTATGTGTTGTGTGATTATATCTTATGCTTGTCTTCTCTTTAACATGCTAGGCTAGATTTTATTGTGTTTGCTTAGATGTAGTGAAACCTAGATGTTGATTATGGGTTGATTGTTTCTTTATAATTGTTATGGATGATTGTATTCGATGTTAGGCATAGGAAACTGGCAGACTTCCATTGGTAACTTACTTGAACGTCTTAAGAAACATGATCGGAGGTGTACTATGATTTTTGGTTGTATTTAATGCGTAAGAGAATTCTAATGATCCCATGTTAGGAGTTTCTAACGGCTCGACATAGGAGTGAAGTAGGATCTTATAGAGTTAGGGAATATTGTACACGGCCCTACGACTAGTATTAAGGAATATGACCAGTCATCCATGCAATTGCAACAAGCTAATCAACCTATAAAAGATATCTAGGGGGTAATGAAATCTAAGTAAACACAACTTCCTTCATTATTGTTTCCACTACATTAGTATAATAGTTTTATTTTCATTTTTGTTATTTTATTTTGATTGCATCTTTAGTTAACTTGGTTAGTTGGCTAGCAACTAATTCCGCCCACTCTTTCAAAACCTGAGATTTTATTTGCTTTCTACAAACTATAAAAATACAAAAAGAATCATCCCTCATCTCTAGACCTAGTTTAGTAGGCTTTCTATTCCTAGCGACACTATTCCTAAGTTGAACGATCAATCCCCCGGTACTTGTCACTATACTATAGTACAACGATCATGTACACTGCTTGGTAGGGGTTGTAAGCTTCTCAAGATCCCTTGAGAGGTAAAACCTGTTGCGAGGGCGCAATTCCCACGTATCAAGTTTTTGGAGCCACAGCCCGGGGAATAGTTATTGTCTAGGTTAGGATTTCTTTTTATTAGGTCTACTTGCTAGATTCCTTTCTAGTAAGATTTTTATTTTTATTTTTAGGTTTTCTTTAGTCTATCTTATTTCTTCGTTTCGTTGTTCGTAACCTTTACCATCCGACATCATGGAAGGTGGTAATATCTTTGAACCCATCAACCCATCACAACAAAACCATCCACAAAACCCACCACTAGCAAACCAACCTCCTAGGCCCCGAACTTTAGGAGAATATTCATGTCCTAGCCACCAAGGCTATCGAAACACTATTGAGCTCACTCAAGGAGCCAATGTGTCCCCCTTGTGATCCGACACCATCCGGTTGGTGCAAAGCGGATGTGCATTCCATGGACTTCGTTCAGAAGATCCTAATCAACATCTCAAGGATTTCCTTAAAATCGTAGATTCCATAGACCTTGATGTTGCAACTAGAGAGACGACTCGATTACGCCTATTCCAATTCTCTCTACGTGATCCATCACCTCATGGGATGATCTCACTACGCGCTTCCTTGCTCAATTTTTCCTACCGGGGAGAACTACCATGCTTAGAAATGATATCTTGATGTTCCAACAACGTCAAGGTGAAACTCTATATGAAGCATGGACTCGTTTCAAGGACTTACTCCAAAAAGTCCCTCATCATGGCATAGATCTTTGGCTCCAAGTCCAAATCTTCAATGACCATATCTATCTTTCCACAAGGTGAACCATTGACCAATCGGCTGGTGGCAAGCTACGTGATCTAAGTGCGGAAGAATCATGGGAACTCATAGAAGATCTTGCTCTCTATGACAACGAAAGTTTGAATGATCCTAGTGATTTGAACAAAACGGCCAAGGCAATATCTTTGCCTTCGAACAACTCTAGCACTGCCGACCGTAGGATCATGGAACTTGAGGACCATGTCAAGTTTCTTATGAAATCCTACGAAGCTCCTAAGCCTTCAAGCCAAGTGAACAAAATCACTTCTTCATGCAAATTATGTAGTGGTCCCCATGACACTCATGATTGCGTGGAACTCCCCGGACAAGCTTTTGCGGATTACGCATCCTCGCGTACTGACGAAGCGGGAGATAAGTGATACACTTTCAAATCCGAGCCAAACCCTTACGGTGATTCCTACAACTCTTCTTGGATAAATCACCCGAACCTTAGGTGGAAACAAAACCAAAACATGCCCCAAAACAATTTTTCCAATGCACCTAATCGTTACCAACCAAACGGTCCACCCTCTAACCGTACTTTCAACAACAATCCTTCCAATAACTATGGTAGTACCAGTAATATTAAAGGATTGATGTCCAATTTCATGGCATCTCAAGAAGCTCACATAGCTAAGTTTGAAACCGAATTCAATCAACAACAAACGGAGATGACCAATGATGTATGGGAATTGCACCCTCGCAACAGGTTTTACCTCTCAAGGGATCTCGAGAAGCTTACAACCCCCACCAGGCAGTGTACCTGATCGTTGTAGTATAGTATAGTGACAAGTACCGGGGGATTGATCATTCAACTTAGGAATAGTGTCGCTAGGATTAGAAAGCCTACTAAACTAGATCTAGAGGTGAGGGATGATTCTTTTTGTATTTTTTTATATTTTACAAAAGCAAGTAAAATCTTGGGTTTTGAAGGAGTACGCGAAATTAGTTGCTAGCCAACTAACCCAATTAACTACAAATGCATTCAAAATAAAATAACAGAAAATGAAAATCCAACTATTATACTAATGTGGTGAAACAATGATGAGGAAAGTTGTGTTTACTTAGATTTCATTACTCTCTAGATATCTTTTACAGGTTGATTAACTTGTTACAATTGCATGGATGACGGGTCATATTCCTTAATACTAGTCGTAGGGCCATGTACAATATTCCCTAACTCTATAGGATCCTACTTCACTCCTATGTCGAGCCGTTAGAAGCTCCTAACACGGGATCATTAGAATTCTGTGGAAAACTAGAAGGGGGGTTGAATAGTTTACTGTTTAAAATCGTTTTAACTTGTTTAATTATCTTTTGAAACTTTCCGTTTGATCAAAGATATATACACAAACACAAAATATATAACATGCAAGTATAAAGAAAGAAACGATCAAACCGCAACACGAGTATTTATCGTGGTTCGGCTACAAGGACTCTTTTTCCTTGCCCTACGTCCACGCCCCGAGTATCTAACTCAAGAGCTTCTTTCACTAGTCAACAAGCTTCTTTCACCGGTGGAGAAAACCTTACACGTCGCTTATACATGTTTACCGACACTAAGCTAGATGTCAAGTTCTTTTACAAGGGTACAACCACTCTTGTTAGTTCTTTTACAAGGGTACAACAACCCCGTCACACTTTGTATTTTGAGGACTAAAATACACAATCAAATGAAGTGTAAACTACACAAGTCTACACAATGCTAAGCTAACAAGTCTTGCAACGTTGTGTTGAATACTTGTAACTTTTTATGAACTCGTGAATCTCTTTGATACAAAAAGAAACTTCACATATGAGATGTTAAAGGGTTAGATGAAAGAATGAATGAATGTGTGAAAATATGATGTAGAGTGATAAACCAAAATTCAAACTTGTGGCTTAGTATTTATAGCAAAACCTTCTGCAGGTCTGGCGGGTACGACGGAATCCTCAGATGGGTTCCGCCCGTGTACCCCCAGGGTTCCACCAGGCTTGCAGTTGGTTTTGCAATAAATCTTGCAAACCAAACAATGTCGCATCTCATTACACTTAGTCAAACACAAAACTTGTTCAAGCAAACATATGGTTAGTCAAACACACTTTCTTTCCATAAATGTATATTGACAAAACTTGCCATAAATGTGATGTGACATTTCTATTTAAAGAAATAAAAAGTGTTGTGTTTTATGAAATGTAAAATGTAGCAAATGTTTAGTTATGCAAGTCTTTTAAAACTAAGATTATGATTTACTTAGAAACTAAAGTTTACATTTTGTCGTTAACAAAACTTAGCAAAGATCGTAAAATATAAATAACGTTTTTAGGCGATATTTGTATTAACAATCTCCCCCTTTTTGTTGATGACAAAACATAAACTTTGTTTTTAAGTAACTCACAAAATCTTAGTGTTTAAGACTTAAAAAAATTTATATTAAACTTGTTTTACCTAAGTGATGAAAATCATATTAAGTTTAAAGGTTTAATATATTTCTCCTCCTTTTTGTCAAAACAAAAAGAAGAGTATCAAAGCGGAATAATGCACGTGCTCCCCCTTGGTCGATACTCCCCCTAAAAGGAGTGCCAAGATGGGAAACATGGATTTTGATCCTACAAAAAAATAGTTAGTTGGTGATATATATAATCAAGCTTGTAGTTACCACACATAATGCAACCACAATAACAACTCAAAAATGATCAACCAACAATGCAAGTAAGTAAGTAGAAAAAGATGTCATTTCAAGTAAAATTTGACTTTTAAAAGTCAAAGACAAGAAATGGGAAAGATCCTCCTACTTCTAAAAAAAACACTAAAAATAACCAAGAAAATAAAAGAAAATCAAATCAAATCCTAGTTTCCTAAATGGGGCAAAAAGGCCTCCAAATGTTGTCTAGGATTTTTTTTGGGTGGGAAAGAGCATCCAAACGTTCTATGACGTGTTGGAATGTAAAATGGGTTTCATCTTGGAATTGGTGAAGCAACAATTTGATGCTTTCACCCATTTTCAACATTTGCTCACAATGTGAGCAAACATGGGGATGATTGGGTGGAAATGGGTTGGTGTTGGTTTCTTAGTTTGAGGATGGGTTGGTTTTTGGTTCTTGGGTTAAGGATGGGTTTGGTATAGAGTCAAGCAAGGTGGTTTGAAATTCCATTGCTTGATGGAGGTGATTCTCGACCATGCTTTGAATTTCCTCATAGGAAGGAAAGAAAGACTCAAAGGTTTGTGCTTGAGAATGTGGTGGAGTTGGGTGATCATGGTTTTCAAAATTTGGTTCTCCATAAAGAGGATCATGGATGTCATGGTAGATAGGGTGAAACAACAATGGTTTGGGTTGGTGGTACTCTTGTGTGGTGGTTGGTTGTGGTTAAAATTCTCATTTTGGTCAAGAAATTACCTTGGTGTTTCATTTGCAAAAGGTGGTGGTTGAGTTGGTCTTGGTGGAAGATCATTGAGATCTTGGACAAAAGGATGTGGTGAGGTTGGAGGAGACCCAAATAACTCCATAGGTTCAAGTTTAGGTAATAGTGATGGTGATGGAGTTTTGGATGGTTGGGTTCGAGCACTTGGTGGAGTTAGGTCAATGGGTGACTTTGTTGGTAGTGGAGTAAGGTCATTGGGTTCATTTGGTGATGGAGATGGAGATGCAAGGTTTAGAAAATGTTCATTTTTGATAGGTGAGGTGAATTCATCCGAGGATGAGGAGCTTAGGTTGATGGATTGGTTAGACCAAAGTGGTTCGAGACTTATTCGGACGGTTTTCCGAATGGGTCTTGATGGTTGAGAGGTGATAGTTGACTTAGTCATGGTTAAAAAATGGTTTAAAGATCAGAGGTTGTGATGGGGAAGGTGTGATTTGACAGTGTTTTAGGATGGTTCAATTTATAGTGATGAAGGAGTGTGGGAAGGAGTTTTTGGATTTGATGTTAGGCCATACAAAAATGGAGGTTCCTAATGATTTGGAAGACTAATAGTGGGTTCTCATATCATGGAAGTCAATCCAACGAAAATGGTGAAGTGAGAAGACAAGATTTGCACTAAATGCTTAGTGGTTTTGGCAAATTTGTTGAAGGATATGTCTCAGGGATTTCAAGGAACCTTTGGAAGGGTTCCTTCCTTTATGTGTGAAGGTTCCTTGAGGTAGTTATGGGTATTTTTGAAATTTGGCGGGAAATGGTTTTCTTTGAGTTATAAGGAATGAGAACTACTCTATTATGCTTAACAAATTCCAGAAAATTGGTTTCTATATAAAAGGATGGTATTTTGTTGATTGGATGTTGAAATGTTGAAAACTAAAAAAAAATTCTGCAGGAAATCTGGCGGAACCTTCAGAATACACAGGCGGAACCCACATGAGGGTTCCGTCCGGTCCATTGGGCCATTTCTGGGTTGCCCAGAAATTACACTGGCGGAACCCATTATAGGGTGCCGCTAGATCCGCCAGACCTGAAAAACTATACAGTCCGCATTTTTGACCCGCGAGATGATTTTCAAATTTTTCAAAAACTCCTAAATTCAAAAATATAATGCATATCTGGTTAGGTAATGCAAAAAATGGACATGTAAACACGCATACCATAGGACTTTGACCGGGGGCTAGCGAATTTCACTATACTTAGTGAAAAATTCATAAACATGAAAATTTGACAACATTCCGAATGTTGTCTTCCTGCATCATTGTTAGTTAAGACATGTTCCAAATAGTATCACAAATTGTTCCAACAAACAAATACATCACAAACATTGTTTAAACGACCAAATTGTTCAAATAGCACCTTGTGCCAAACACTCCTACACACCCGCACTCATTGACGGTCAATCTTGTTCTTGAGCTTTCCAAGGAATCTTCCAAGATTCTTAAACATCCCCTTTGTTTGCTTGAACTCCGCCGACTCATTTGGAATATCCGGAAGTTGGGATAGGTATTCTAGAGGTGGGAGCCTAGAGTTGGGCAAAGAGTCATCTTCACTCATTGAGGAAGATGATGAGGAGGTAGGAGGATGAGGACGTTTTCCTTAGGCTTTGTAAACTCTCTAATCACTTAGTGGGACAAAGGTGTGTGGAATGAGAGAGTAGTCAAGACGAAGACCGTTTGGAGTTGGTGGAATGGGAGAGATGAACCTAAAGAGACGGGTCAAGAGCATTCCATACAGCATAGCCGTTGTGCCATGCACGGGAATGTCGGCCATGTAGTAGGCAAGGTTGAAGGGTTGCCTAACGGACAAAGAGTAAAGCATGTAGCAAAGGCAAAGATTTATATGATCTCGGTTTCCTATGGTGCTAATGACATTTGCTCTAAGTACTTCCTCCCATTTCTTGAATTGGGGCTTAAGTTCATTAAGTTCCATTCCATACAGGTCCTTATCAACCTCATTTCCCGAACGGGTTCTCCTAGTGTTGGTTGTCCTAACAAAGAGGTGGTTACGAAGTTCATCTTTGGACACAAGAGGGGTGTCATAGGGATGGATGCGGTCAAAGAGTGTGTCAAGAGTTAAGAGGGAGTGCAAGTCGGAGTAGATGTAAGTACCACGGTTTGGGACACCTATGATTTGAGCAAACTCCTCAAGAGTGAAGGGGTATTGAATACCACTAGCCCTAAAGTTGATAGACATGTGACCATACTCATCCGTGGAGAGAGTGACGGATGCATAGAATTCTAGAATTAACCTAGGACAAATAGGCTCGTCGATTTCTAAAAGACACTCAAAGTTGATTGTGGCAAATTCGGTGTAGAGGTTTGTGCCTTCTAGGAAGGACGGGTCAATGGTTCTACCCTCATGGACATAATGTTTTTCTAAGGCTTTGAAAACATCGACTTGATTTGGGGTAAGGCCTTTGGTTTTGTGGTGTTTGGGTAGGTACTTAATGGTGTCCTTGTGGTCGTAGTGGGTTAGAGGAGGCATGATGATTCCTAGAAATTTTTTTTCCCATTTTAGTCTAAGTAAACGACTATTATAATGTGGATGTTCTAGTGCGTGCCTATATGAAAACAATGTGGATGTGCGGTTATCTTGGCTCATTTTGATGCTTCAAAAACGTTTTATAATGCAAGTTTTGTTATAAAACAAAAGATAACCCAAGCGCTCCTAGTTCAATGTAGCTTCGTTTGAATGTACCCGAAAATACATATTGGTTATGTATTCCCTTTAGCATTCACGAGACATTATGCAAGTGATGTTTTAAACATAACGTTTTGATTTTGTATTCTCAATGTGAGATGAAAAAATATTTGTCCTATTTGTGAGAAATTTTTGGAAAAATTTGACATGGGGTGTTTTAGCGAACATGTTTACACTTAGTAAGAATGCAATTCCTAACTATGGGGAACATGATTAGTTTTGTTAAACACCTAATTTCATGCATGAGTTTCTCAAGTTAATGCATAACCCCAAGTTTTTGTTTTTGTGCAAAAAATAGAATTCCTAGACTCAGATCAGGATTGTAATCAAGTTTAGAATACTTACAATGATGATTGTTTTGCAATGTGAGTGAAAGGAAGACCAAGAAATCGTAGGTATGGATGGATGTTAAAGTGAATCATAACAGTTTGGAAGTGGTGGTATAAGATAATGGGTGTTTGGTTTAATATAAACAAAAAAATGGTTCTGCAGTTCGGCGGATACGGCGGACCCTTGAATTGGGTTCCGTCCGTTGTGTCTGAGGGTTCCGCCGACTCTGCTGAGAAAAAGGGTTTTGGATTTGTTTTGATTTTGGTGATTTTTGTCTAATGTCTAATAGGTTCCATGAGTCCTAAGCCTAGCCTAAGAAGGTTAAAGGGTTCACGTTTAAGAGGTTTTGTGAGAATGTCGGCTATGTTGTCTTCGGATGAAACTTTCTCAATTGAGAAATTTCCTTTTTGAACGTTGTCACGAAGGAAATGATGACGGATTTCAATATGTTTGGTACGAGCATGTTGAACCGGGTTTTTGCTAAGATCAATGGCACCCTTGTTGTCACAAAGAATTGTGATGTCGTTAAGTTGAATTCCGTAGTCGACAAGAGCTTGCTTCATCCAAAGAGCTTGTTGACATGCCTTTCCGGCCGAAACGTACTCGGCTTCCGTTGTTGAGATAGCAAGAGCCGTTTGCTTCTTAGAGAACCATGAGGTGAGACAATGTCCAACAAAAGTACAAATACCACTTGTGCTTTTTCTATCAACATAGTCACCAGCATGATCCGAGTCGGCATACACTATGGTGTCTATTCCTGTTCCTTTGGGATACCATAAACCTAAATGTGTAGTGCCCTTAATATACCTAAAAATCCTTTTAACGGCTTCGAGATGAGTTGTCTTAGGATCTTCATGAAAACGAGCACATAGACAAACACTAAACATAATGTCGGGTCTACTAGCCGTTAGGTAAAGTAGACTTCCAATCATACCTCTATATTTAGTGCTATCTACGGATTCACTTTCTTCATCCTTGGTGAGTTTAGTTTCCGTGGACATGGGTGTTTTGATTGGTTTCGAATCTTCTAATCCAAATTTCTTATGCATGTCCTTAATATATTTAGATTGGTTAAAGAAGATACCATCTTCTAGTTGTTTAATTTGGTGTGATCACCCGTAAAATTTCCCTATGAATAGTAAAGTTAATCAAAAATTAATATATCATTACGTTAATTTATAACGTTTTTACAGATAACAAAATTTTTTTTATTTATTATTTATTTAAATATGCTGTGATTACTCGAAATCACTACGATACTTAAAACCTTTTCTCTTCGGAACGATGCTCAGACACATACCACTATAGTCTAATAATCGTGAGAGTATAAAATTTTACCACTTACAAACTTACGTAACATATTTTTAACAAAACGCTTTCGACAACGTAAAAGTCTCACTAATTAAATACTAAACTAATTACTAATTATAATTAATAATTTTTCCTAATTATACTTAACTCTAAACCGGACCCTTAATTACCCTAAGCCCAAATAAAGCTCGGCCTGTTACTATTCCTAAGCCCAAAACCAAATCAAGCCCATTCTCATGTTTTGTTTTCATTTTCACTCGACTAGGACAATTAGAAACGAGCTTGGTACGCTCAAATCCTCCACACGACACCCTTATATTTTTACACATACTCATTCCTCCCCTAGCCAAAAATTAGGATGTCGAGTTTTAGCTTTTCACGTTGAGTCTAGGCACGCTTTTACGAGGCAAAGTAAATGTCCCCAAACCGATTTTATAAAATGTCAACATGTTCAAAACTCAACCATTTTGACCCACGATTGTTTCTAAAACCTCCTAAACTCATTTTAAACTCAAATTAAGATCTAAGTTTTGCCAAATTACCAAAATCCCACAAGCCATGACCAATCTACAAATCGGTTCACTAGATAAATGTGTAGTTGACATGTATTTCCAAAATCAAACTTGTACTCCCCTAAATCAAGCACACACTACCTTATTTTACTCACTAGAGAAAGTACCTTGGTCCTTTTATACTATATATCTCTAGTACATTTCGTGTGTAAGATTTCCATGCCCACGTTTTCTTTGAAAGTTTGTGGAGGTCGACACAAGAAACCAAAACCTTAAGTGTCTAGTACTACTCTTACAACTTTAGACTTTTTGAAAACACGTAACCATCCAATCACTTTAAAACTTGGATACTAGAACACCCTTAGAACCTTATATATACCGCATGCATGCATACATGCATTTCCCACTTCCATGCAAACTAAAACTCCACCAAATAATCCTAAGAAATGAACTAAGCAATAGGTCGAAGCTTTGGGTAGGAAATAAGGAGATTCGTGTGGGTTTAGGAGAAGCATTGGGTTGTTTGTGAACCTTGGTCGAGTAAACTAACACACTACGTACTCAACTCGTTTAATCCTCGACTCTACGTCTTTTTTTCCCCCACCATTTTGTGTCGTAAGTCTCTAAAGACTCATTTCAATTCGTTTTAATATACATTTAGTTGCATTACATTGTTACACGACACACACAAACACACCTCATTATTTAAAATCTAGATAAACGACCTATATGTATTATACGACCATCTATATATTTGACGCCCTAAGAAATGAACTACGTAAAGATTTGGAACTAAAACACAACGTATAGACCATTTTTAAGTACCTTCCTAGCGTACCCCGACCCTTTTGAAAAACCCAAATATTTTTCTAAGTCTTTTATTTACAAAAATGCGTCCAAGGTTAGTCTGAAACACACGTATATCTTTACAAATTACTTAACGAGCATAACTTTTTATTTCACAAACCAATAGACCTCGTGGCATACAATCAATGTTGTGTAGAAACTTTGTGATGAAAGTCACGTTAAGACTTAGTAATCGAGCCAAAGCAAATCGACCAAGAAACTGTTTTGAAAAGTTAAATAATATCGATTGGGCCTTAAGGCCCAATCATTTCAAAATAAGCCAAGGAAATAAGCTGAGGGTATAAGCTATTGGACAACTTATTCACGATCCAAACCTTAGCCCTAAGCAAAGCCCAAAAACCCCGTAAGCCCATTGGACCTAAAAGTACTAACGGGCCTTAAATTTTCGTTAATAAGCCCATAAGCAAACCATGAACTTTTTCTAATTAATAAGCTGTCGAAATAAGCTTAATAAGCTGTTTTGGAAACCATTTAGAAAATGAAAATCTTAAGTTTTGAAAATTTTGATCTTGGACTAGATTTGCAAAATTTATGAAATTCGGGTCAAAAATGTAAATATTTCAAAGTTTCGGTAAAATGTGTCATTTCGTAAACTTTAGGATAGAAACTGATTTTTATAAACTTTAGGGTGGAAAGTGTAAGAAAAATAAAGTTTTGGACTTAAAATGTAATTATATTTAATTTTGGACTAACGGCGTAACGCTAACACCGTTAGGGTAAAAAGTGTAAACTTTTGAAAATACAAGGGCCATATACTAAAATTTATATTTTCATTTTTATTTTCATTATTATGAGTTCCCGTCACGACGTTACGGTTATTTTCAAACTAGTATTATTATTATTATTAAACGTCACATTTATTTTCAAATTAATATTATTATTACTATTTTAATTATTAAACGTCACATTTATTTTCAAACTACTATTATTAATACTATTAGTATTATTAAACGTTACGTCTATTTTTTTCAAACTATTATTATTATTACTATTATTATTAATAAACGTTACGCATATTTCAAACTATCGTTACTATTTTTATTATTAAACCCTATATTATTTATATATATATATATATATATATATATATATATATATATATATATAACTAAACCAAAAGTACGATATACTAAAACCCAAAAGTCTTACCAAAAATAAATTAACAAAACACGCATTCAAAAACTACTCGCGAATTAAGACTATCAAACACTGAAAAATTGCCAAATATTATCTAGGTCGTGTGTGGAGCCGTTCCTATTTTGCAAACTGAGTATCGATATTTTTATTCACTAAACCACTAAGGTGAGTTCATAGCCCACTTTTATAAAACTGTTTTCGTGGGGAGATACATGCTTAAAACTCTAAACACAAGTATTTTCTTATATTATGCCTGAAATTATTATTGCTTAAGTCCGTTTTTGCTAAAAGCCCCTCATATCATGAACCTTAGTCACCCAGGAGGTGAACGTAAATAATTGTTGATGCGTGGGAATTGCACCAGGCTTTACCTCTCGAGGGATCTCGAGAAGCTTACAACCCCCACCAGGCAGTGTACTTGATCGTTGTAGTATAGTATAGTGACAAGTACCGGGGGATTGATCGTTCAGCTTAGGAATAGTGTCGCTAGGATTAGAAAACCTAAATACTAGTTCTAAAGGTGAGGGATGATTATTTTTGTATTTTATATTTTTTAGAAAGCAATTAAAAATCTCGGGTTTGAAGGATTTGGGCGGAATTAGTTGCTAATCAACTAACCCAATACTAAAGATGCAGTCAAAATAAAATATTAGAAATGAAAATAAACTAAATTATACTAAAGTTGTGAGCAATAAGTGGAGAAAATGTGTTTACTTAGATTTCACTACTCCCTAGACATCTTTTACACGTTAATTACTTGTTATAATTGCATGGATGACGGATCGTATTCCTTAATACCATTCATGGGGTGGCACACTTAACTCCCCAATTCTATGAGCTCTTATCTTCTCCTATACCATGCCCAGCACAACTATAGGGATTATAAACAGTGGCTCATGCATTAAATACAACCAATAAAGACCTAGTACGCGTCTGTTCATGTTTCTTAAGACGTTCAAGCAAGTTACCAATTGAGATCTGCCAGTTTTCTTAAGCCTAACATATAAATCATTCATCCAATACAAATATAAACAAGTAATCAACACATAATTAACATCTAGGTTTCATTAGATCCAAGCAAACACAAGATAGATCTAGCCTAGCATGATGGAATTAAGACAAGAACAAGATATAGACAACCAACACATAGACATATTGATTGAATTAAAAGAACACTTATCTCAATTACACATGAAAGGTATCAAGGGCTTGGAACCCTTGAAAAACCTGTAAAATTCGCACCAAGTTCGTACTTAGGGTTTCTCCAAAACTTCTCTCCCTTTTAATGTGAAAATTAGAAAACTATATATAGGAAAAGGGGTCTGACGGCGTCAAGAATAAACTTGTGATGCCGTCACCTCGCCCCCAAAACTCTTCTCGGACTGCCTTGATCTACATTTGACGCCGTCATGTGATAATCATTTCCAGGCCGTCATGACTTTTACTCTTGACGCCCTACTTCGTGACGCCGTCAATTCTCAACTGGACCGTCATGGAATTATGCTCTTGACGCCGTCAGGAAGTTACTCTTGACGCCGTCACCTACTGTTCCCAGCATGGAAAATTAAGACTTTGGCGTTTTCTTCACTTTTATGCTCCAAAAACGTCCGAATTGCTTCCTTTTCCAGATTTCTCTCCCAAAGTACCTAAAATCACAAAAGGAACGATTTAGGGCAATATTTGATCAAATAAATTCGAATTCGGGCTTAAATGACCTCCTAAAAACGGATCATTTTTCGCCTCATCATATACCCTTACACTTGAGATTTGCTTGTCCTCAAGCAAATGCGCTTTTATTCTAGTCAAAATACAAGTTAGGGGTCATTTAACACTAATATAAAAGTAATTACAACAAATAATCGTTCCACTAAAGACCAATAGACAAGCACGGAGGTCATACACTAGCACCTCACAAATAGTGTTTAGATACTCACATCTCTCGGGTGTAATAAAGTATAAATTACAATATGGAAACGGAAGATATCTCTCACTACCTATCATAGCAAAATAGATTACCATAGGCTTGGGAAAGGATCAAACCTCCACCACATGGCGTAAGCACCTAGGATAAACTATCAAAGAGGTCTTTTAAAGGGTTGTAACGTTAGGTGTAGGGATATGAAATACACGGTTTTCTTGGATAAAGGAAGTTTTACTGGTGGCGAGTTAACAATCTTGGTTAATTACATGTACAAGATGGCGTTGCTAAGCCAAGACTAGACTCGACTTAAGCTAATAAATGAAAAATAACAAAAACATAAAATGAACATAGAATAAAAAGGGATGGTAGTCCGTATGTTTGTTCTCTTTTTCCTTTTTCTATTTTTTTTTTCTTTTTCTTGATTTTTTCGATTTTTTTATTTTTTTTTATTTATTATTTTTTTTTCATACACTCTTACCCTACCATCCAAAATAATACATCATAGGGGATGAACATTCCCCTTACACTTGAATCTTTACATACTTTAGATTAAACTAATCTAATGACTCGAATTAAGAAAATCAAAACACTTTGAGTACTTTTTAAGATTAACGTACATATGGGGGTAATAAATGATGTTCTTCCCTATTACTCCGTAAAATAAGTACTTACCCATGAGTCCCAATCGTCCCAAAACAATATGTACAAGGATATGACTCGACTTAGCAACCATGTAATCAATTAGATAGTTAACTTAGGGTTTAACAAATAACAATAATGCACTAAAAATGAGCGCATACACGGAAGGCTAAGGTGATTTGGTTGTACATTTAAGTGGGGTGTAACAAATTCTTCCTTTAAGTAAAATGCTTAAAGTTAGAAATGAAAAGATAGGCTCGGAGGGGTGTACTAGGGGTTTCGTGTACTAAAAATGAGTACAACGCTAAGGGTGTGGGAAAAATTAGTTGACTTAACTAGCCAAGTAATATGACTTAAATGGTCAAGTAATTATAATACGGGTTTAACAGAAGGGTGATCCTAATGCCTCTTATCATGTAGTAAATCCTACCACACGAATGTAGTCTCACTAGCGGTCTCGGGATGCATCACTAACGCAAGTTCTAGAATCTAAATGCTACCGGTACACTCATAAGCACTAATAGTAAATGCTTTTCCTATCAAATCTAAAGGCGAACCTCACATATTTGGGTGGAAAATTTTTCTGAATATACGATTATGTGCTAGTCATACAATCTCCTATCCATGAGACGCTTGCTATGGCTAAAGTTTCACTCCTAAATGTTGTAAAAAATTTTAAATTTGGCGCTAAAATTGCACTAACAAGTATTTCTCATAGTTTTATTACACATCTACCATTAAACAAAACAAACTCAAGCGAAAGTGCATATGTAAGGTATCATCTTTTTACCCTCCCCTTACACTTAAGATGAACATTGTCCCCAATGTTCAAGTAAAGAATGTAAAAGTGAAAAAGTAAAGAGAATGAAATCAAATACTCCCCTGATTCGCTCGGTATGGATAATGAGGTGGCCAGGTTAGATCTTCCTCCAAGAAAATGAACAATCAAAGCTTCCCTTCCAGAATATAAATCATCTTCTTGTCATACATAACCTGTAAAACCTGATAAAATAGACAAGACAACCTCGCGTAAAATGGGCGGCATCCTATATAAGTTACTAAATCCTAGAAAACAAGATAAGATATAATGCTTGTGGAATGAAGTTTGCAGATTTCCTGGAGATTATAAAACTTAATAATTCACAAAAACCATAAGACTCCGTTAGAAAAACAAAACTGGTAAAATTTCCAGATTTTTACACTTGACGCCGTCAAGAGTAAACTCTTGACGCCGTCAGAAGTGACCTGCAGAAATTCTTATGTTAAGTTTCCGGAAAATTTCTGGAAAAACTTGGTCCTACTTCCTGGAAAATCCTGCAAAACTTCATTATGACTCAATACAAGCATTTGACTCTAACAAATACGAATATACATGTTCATTTAATATTGTGGAGAATCATGATCGGTTTGTTTCTTGAAAACATATTTGGGGTTTCCCCTTACACTTATCTTTTGCAAAAATACCTTTAGGTGGAGTTAACACTAGGCCAAAACAACAAAGTAAAGTATTTCCACTATTTAGTTTAGAAACATGATCTACCAACAATAAAAATTAAGCATGCATACGGAAGCAAATAACAAACAAACAAAATAAAATCACACAAAACATGGGTTGCCTCCCAAGAAGCGCTTTTCTTTATTTACGAGTCTTGTAGCTAGACTCAAGGTCATGGGTTACTACGTGATCTCATCATTGGTTCCACTCTCTAGGTCGTCTTCTAAACCAGTTTTGTATTCCGGACCTAGTTGCAAGCATTCTTTGTAGAAACCAAGCATTCTATTCTTTACATACTCTATTCCTCTACGTCTATCCTCCTCATTCCTATAATAAGCCCTTGCTTGTGTTCCTTTTTGAAATTAGAGAGAAGGCGGTATTGCTCAATCTTGTAGGGCATTTGATAAGCAACCTCATCATTCTCTTCCTTGAATCTAACTATCCCTAAAGTCGGATCATAACTCATCCTAGTGACCTCAACAAATGGTTTTCCAAATATTATTTGGCTTAGGCAAGCATCTATCACCGGACGAGTGTCCTCAACTATCATAAAATCGATCTCATAGGTGAGATTCCCTATAATCACATGCAGTCCCTTCACTCTTCCTGCAAAATTACTTATCAGATTCTTATCGGGCATCATCTTAAAATCAAGTTGTTTCTTCATCACCCAATTGTAGTAAGTCTTAGTCATGATGTTCACGGGGGATCTAGGGTCGATGTAAGCTTTCCATATATGCATGTGCCCGATATTGCATGGGATGTTAATGTTAGAGGGGTCTCCCATTTTGATAAGGGGGTGCCAAGGATATATGGTCTCTCGAGACTATCAAATAAATCCTTATGGTATTCCCGTTCTTCCTTGGTGGGCAACTTATCAAAGTATTCTTCTATAGGCTCTACCTCAACTTCCCTACTCTCATCCTTAGTCTCGGCTTCTATTCTAACTACATCCTTGTCACTCTCTTCAATCTCCTTATCTATTGGCTTAATGGTGACAACATTGACAAAGTGGACATGTTTGGATGATGAGGGGTCCTTAATTTGGCTTCCGTTATTGGTGTCCCTGGTGTCCTTCCTAGGTGTGACTAATGCTTGGTTGTTGAGGGCTTTCAACAAGTTGTCAATCTTGTTGGTTATCTCTGTTTGTTGTTGGTTGAGTTCGGTTTCAAACCTAGCTATGCGAGCCTCTTGAGATGCCATGAACTTAGACATCAATCCTTCAAAGTTGTTGGTACTACCATAGTTGTTAGAAGGATTGTTGTTGAAAGTACGGTTGGAGGGTGGACCGGTTGGTTGGTAACAATTAGGCGGATTGGAAGAATTGGGTTGATTTTGTTTCCACCTAAGGTTCGGGTGATTTTTCCAAGAGGGGTTGTATGAATCACCGTACGTGTTTGGCTCAGGCTTGAAAGTGTACCACTTATCTCCCACTTCGTCGGTACGCGTGGATGCGTAGTCCGCAAAAGCTGTTCCGGGGAGTTCCACACAATCACGAGTGTCGTGGGGACCACTACATAATTCGCATGAAGAAGTGATTTTGTTCACTTGGCTTGAAGGCTTAGGAGCTTCATAAGATTTCATGAGAAACTTGACTTGGTCCTCAAGTTCCATGATCCTATGGTCGGGAGTGCTAGAATTGTTCGAAGGCAAAGATATTGCCTTGACCATTTTGTTCAAGTCACGGGGATCATTCCAACTTTCGTTGTCATAGAGAGCAAGATCTTCTATGAGTTCCCATGATTGTTCCGCACTTAGATCACGTAGCTTACCACCGGCCGATTGGTCAATGGCTCGCCTCGTGGAGAGATCGATATGGTCATAAAAAATTTGGACTTGGAGCCAAAGATCTATGCCATGATGAGGGACTTTTTGGAGTAAGTCCTTGAAACGAGTCCATGCTTCATAAAGAGATTCATTTTGACGTTGTTGGAACATCAAGATGTCATTGCTAAGCTTAGTAGTTCTCCCCGGTGGGAAAAATTGAGCAAGGAAACGAGTGGTGAGATCATCCCATGTGGTGATGGATCCCGCAGGTAAACGCTCAAGCCATTGACTAGCTTGATCCCGTAGAGAGAAATGGAATAGGCGTAATCGGGTTGTCTCTCTAGTTGTAACATCTAGGTCTATGGAATATACGATTTTGAGGAAATCCTTAAGATGTTGGTTTGGATCTTTGGAACGAAGTCCATGGAATGCACATCCGCTTTGCACCAACCGGATGGTGTCGGATCGCAAGGGGGTCACATTGGCTCCGGTGAGCTTAATGGTGTTTCGGTAGCCTTGGTGGCTAGGTCGGGAATACTCTCCTAAGGTTCGGGGCCTAAGGGGTTCTAATGGTGGGTTTTGTTGTGGTGGGATGACGGGTTCAAAGATGTTCCCGTTGTCCATGATGTCGGGTGGTTACGAACAAAGGCACAAAGAAATAAGATAGACTAAAGAGAATCTAAAAATTAAAAATAAAATCTTACTAGAAAGGAATCTAGCAAGTAGATCTAATAAAAAGAAATTCTAACCTAGACAATAACTATTCCCCGGGCTGCGGCGCCAAAAACTTGATGTGTGGGAATTGCACCAGGCTTTACCTCTCGAGGGATCTCGAGAAGCTTACAACCCCCACCAGGCAGTGTACCTGATCGTTGTAGTATAGTATAGTGAGAAGTACCGGGGGATTGATCGTTCAGCTTAGGAATAGTGTCGCTAGGATTAGAAAACCTAAATACTAGTTCTAAAGGTGAGGGATGATTATTTTTGTATTTTATATTTTTTAGAAAGCAATTAAAAATCTCGGGTTTGAAGGATTTGGGCGGAATTAGTTGCTAATCAACTAACCCAATACTAAAGATGCAATCAAAATAAAATACTAGAAATGAAAATAAACTAAATTATACTAAAGTTGTGAGCAATAAGTGGAGAAAATGTGTTTACTTAGATTTCACTACTCCCTAGACATCTTTTACACGTTAATTACTTGTTATAATTGCATGGATGACGGATCGTATTCCTTAATACCATTCATGGGGTGGCACACTTAACTCACCAATTCTATGAGCTCTTATCTCCTCCTATACCATGCCCAGCACAACTATAGGGATTATAAACAGTGGCTCATGCATTAAATACAACAAATAAAGACCTAGTGCGCGTCGGTTCATGTTTCTTAAGACGTTCAAGCATGTTACCAATTGGAGATCTGCCAGTTTTCTTAAGCCTAACATATAAATCATTCATCCAATACAAGTATAAACAAGTAATCAACACATAATTAACATCTAGGTTTCATTAGATCCAAGCAAACACAAGATAGATCTAGCCTAGCATGATGGAATTAAGACAAGAACAAGATATAGACAACCAACACATAGACATATTGATTGAATTAAAATAACACTTATCTCAATTACACATGAAAGGTATCAAGGGCTTGGAACCCTTGAAAAACCTGTAAAATTCGCACCAAGTTCGTACTTAGGGTTTCTCCAAAACTTCTTTCCCTTTTAATGTGAAAATTAGAAAACTATATATAGGAAAAGGGGTCTGACGGCGTCAAGAATAAACTTGTGACGCCGTCACCTCGCTGCCAAAACTCTTCTCGGACTGCCTTGATCTACATTTGACGCCGTCATGTGATAATCATTTCTAGGCTGTCATGACTTTTACTCTTGACGCCCTACTTCGTGACGCCGTCAATTCTCTACTGGACCGTCATGGAATTTTTCTCTTGACGCCGTCAGGAAGTTACTCTTGATGCCGTCACCTACTGTTCCCAGCATGGAAAATTAATACTTTGGCGTTTTCTTCACTTTTATGCTCCAAAAACGTCTGAATTGCTTCCTTTTCCAGATTTGTCTCCCAAAGTACCTAAAATCACAAAAGGAATGATTTAGGGCAATATTTGATCAAATAAATTCGAATTCGGGCTTAAATGACCCCCTAAAAACGGATCATTTTTCGCCTCATCAATTCTGGATAGATCTATTAGGGATTGACCATCCCCGTTTGGGAGTTGAGAAAACAACCAAACGCACTTTATTTGAAATCTAATAGGTTACTGGCAAGGACCTATCCCGAGGGCACCTGTTACTTTAATCCATCATTTATGATGAGATCTGTTAATCGGCTGAGTGTCATGAGCTTAATGCAATAATAAATGATTTTAAACTTATAATTGTAATTCTATGCAATTATCACTATCGCTTGTGTTCAAACTACCAAACTTAAACCTATGAATATCACTCAACTTTTGTTGACTTTTAGCATGTTTATCTCAGGAAATTAATGCGAAGGAGCTCGAGGCATGGAGAGGGCATTAAACCCCTATACGGGTGTTAAATAAAATGTTTTGTCATTCGCTTTTAATAACTCATATCTTCTATGATATGTTAAAACTAATGGAACAACTTTGTATTTGAAATCTTACTTTTAAATGAATGATAAACATAATTTTAAAACGTCTCTTTGAGCCATTTTCTATGACTTGACTTCGATCCTCTAAGTAATACCCCACAAAGTCTTCCGCTGCTCTAGTTGAAATTTAGGGGGTGTTACATTTGGAGTCCTAGGAAAAAGTTGAGTTCTCCCATCATACTCATTTGAAACTCGTCATGCATGATTTTCGAGAAATCCACACATAATTCTTGACAAGTTGATCCGAATATAATGTCATCAACATAGATTTGGACTATGATAATATGTGGATCTGTCTTCTTAGTAAAGAGAGTATTATCAACTAAGCCCATGGTATACTTATGGTCAACTAGGAAGGTTTTAAGTCGATCATACCATGCTTTTGGAGCTTGCTTAAGTCCATAAAGAGGCTTTTTAAGTTTGTAAACATGATTTGGTTTTTCAAAATCGATGAAGCCCAGTGGTTGAGCAACATACACTTCTTCATTTATGACTCCGTTTAGAAATGCACTTTTGACATCCATTTGAAAGAGTTTAAAATTGTGTGCACATGCATATGCAAGTAAGATTCTAATTGACTCGAGCCTAGCAACTGGAGCAAAAGTTTCATCGTAGTCAATGCCATCTTGTTGGTTATATCCTTGTGCAACTAGCCTAGCTTTGTTTCTAGACACAATTCCATTTTCATCCATTTTATTACGAAAGACCCATTTTGTTCCAATTATAGTTTGACTCTTTGGTTGAGGAACTAATGTCCATACATCATTCCTAACAAATTGGTTTAACTCTTATTGCATTGCAATTACCCAAGACTCATCTTTAATGGCTTCATTAATGTTTTTCGGTTCAATGGTTGACACGAAACAAAAGTAGTTGCTTTCATTTTGAACTTTTGATCTTAGTGTTCTTTCGTTAATGTTGCCTATGACACCATCTAATGGATGACTTTTAGATTCTTTGACATTGACAAGTTCTTTGTTTAATAGTTCATATTCCTTGTCATTACCTAAAATCTCTTGAGTTTCTATTGCTTGGCTTTCAACTAAGTCATCATCTACCAAAGGTGATGTCTTAGAGGGAGGTGGACTCTCGTCAAAAGTTACGTTCAACGATTCCTCGACTCTAACGGTTTCTTTGTTCAAAATAATGTAAGCTTTACTATTTTGTGAATATCCAAGAAATACACCTTCATAAGACTTTGGGTCAAATTTGGTGATATAATCCTTGGTGTTAAGAATGAAACATTTACTCCCAAACACTCTAAAGTATCCTAATGTAGGCTTTTTACCTTTATATAGTTCATAAGGAGTTTTATTCAAAAATGGTCTAATTAAGACTCGATTTAAAATGTACGTTGATGTGTCAACGGCATTACACCAAAACTTTTGTGGAATGTTTTACTCATTAAGCATTGTTCTACTCATCTCTTGCAATGTTCGGTTTTTACGTTCTACTACACCATTAGATTGAGGGGTACGTGGAGCAGAAAAGTTATGAGTAATACCATTAATATCACAAAAGTTTCCAAATTGAAATTCATTATCAAATTCACGACCGTGATCCGTTCTAATAGACACAATATTAGACCCTACTTGATTTTGAATTTTCTTACTTAGAATCTCAAATTTATCAAAAGCTTCATTTTTATTTTTCAAAAATTTTGTCCAAGTATATCTTGAGTAATCATCTACTATGACCAAAGTGTAGAACTTACCTCCATAACTTTGTATAGTGGATGGACCAAATAAATCCATAAGCAAAAGTTCTAGACACCTAGATGTAGAAACCAAGTTTTTAGCCTTATGGCTACTATGGACTTGTTTACCGACTTTGCAAGCATCACAAAAGTGTTGGTCATATTTCAACTTAGGTAGGTTTCGAACTAAGTCTTTGGAGGAGAGGTTTTGATTTAGTCTCATGTTAGCGTGTCCTAAACGTCTATGCCATAAAGTTCAAGATTCATGTAAATAAGTAAGACAAAGTTTGTCTCTAGATGTTGGATCCATCTTCGTATACGTTGTTCTTAAGAACACCATTAGCTATTGTTATACCATCTTTAAGTATTTTACTTCCATTTTCACTAAAAAGGACATTATACTTATTACGACAAAGTTGACTTATACTAAGAAGATTAAAAACTAAGTTATCAACATGAGCTACATCATCTATAAAAAGGGAGCCATGAGAGATTGTACCTTTTCCGATGATTTTCCTCTTAGCTTTACTACCAAACGTAACATTACCTCCATCACATTTGTGATAAGTAGTGAAGAGGCTTTTGTTACCCGTCATGTGCCTTGAACAACCGATATCTTTAATCCATTCATCCGGTTCCAAACAAACTTTGAGGCACACCTCATTTGAGTTGTGAGCCATGAGAGCAATATCATCGTTCTTTGGCTCATCGTCATCTCCTTCATAGTCACTCCAAGCACCACCCACAAAAGCTTGTTGAGGCTTGCTCTTGGGTGGTTTTGGACATTCTCCTACTAGATGACTTGTGTCTCTACACTTATAGCATTTCCTTTCAACCTTTCCTTTCCTATCATCACGATCTTTTCGGAAGGTTTTCTTGTCATCTTTAGGTTGCCTTACAAACTTCCCTCGTCTACGAAAGAACTTCTTGAAGTCTCTAACGGCCATAGCATATTCCTCATCATCACTATCCGAAGTAGATTCTTCATCATCACTTGATTGGACTCTAGCTTTCAAGGCAATGGACTTAACTTTTTTTTTTCTTGCCTCTAACTAATTCCGAATCTTTTTCCATTACCATTTCATGAACTTTGAGGTTTCCAATTAGCTCGTCAAGTGACATGCTTGAAAGATCTTTGGATTCTTCAATTGCCGTCACTTTTGCTCTCCACTTCGGATGGAGTGCTCTAAGGAATTTCCTGACAAAATTCTTACTACAAAAAGATTCATCAAGTGCTTTAAGTGAAGTAATAATAGTGTTAAACCTAGCAAATGCATTATTAATAATCTCATCTTCGGGAATAACAAATTGTTCATATTGTTGAACAAGAAGATCAATTTTGTTATCCTTGACTTGTGAGTTTCCTTGATGAGTGACTTTTAACGATTGCCAAATATCTTTGGCGGTTTTACACATAAAGACTCTTTCATATTCTTTCTTTGGTAAAACATTGTAAAGCATCATTTTAGCTTCATTATTTTTAGCAATCAATTTCTTTTGATCATCATCTTTAGTATTAGAAGCTATATTATCACCATCAATGATTACATACCACAAATATATATCTTTAGATTTCACGTAAGTTTCAAAACGGTTTTTCCAATATATAAAACCATTTGCTTCAAAAAGTGGTGGTCTTTGTATAGATTGCCCTTCTTTGTAATTTTCAAAATCCATGGATCGTTTCAAGTTTTAAAACACAATATATTTTAAAAGCTTGAGTAACGTAGCTCTTGATGCCAATTGTGGAAAACTAGAAGGGGGTCGAATAGTTTACAGTTTAAAATCGTTTTAACTTGTTTAATTATCTTTTGAAACTTTCCGTTTGATCAAAGATATATACACAAACACAATATATAACATGCAAGTATAAAGAAAGAAATGATCAAACTACAACACGACTATTTATCGTGGTTCGGCTACAAGGACTCTTTTTCCTTACCCTTCGTCCACGCCTCGAGTATCCAACTCGAGAGTTTCTTTCACTAGTCAACAAGCTCCTTTCACCGGCAGAGAAAACCTTACACGTCGCTTATACACGTTTACTGACACTAAGCTAGATGTCGAGTTCTTTTACAAGGGTACAACCACTCCCGTTAGTTCTTTTACAAGGGTACAACAACTCCCATCACACTTTGTATTTTGAGGACTAAAATACTAATGGATCACTACTGAAAATACACAATCAAATGAAGTGTAAACTACACAAGTCTACACAATGCTAAGCTAACAAGTCTTGCAACGTTGTGTTAAATACTTGTAACTTTTTATGAACTCGTGAATCTCTTTGCTACAAAAAAAAACTTCACATATGAGATGTTATAGGGTTAGATGAAAGAATGAACGAATGTGTGAAAATATAATGTAGAGTGATAAACCAAAATTCAAACTTGTTGCTTAGTATTTATAGCAAAACCTTCTGCAGGTCTGGCGGATACGATGGAACCCTCAGATGGGTTCCGCCCGTGTACCCCCAGCGTTCTGCCAGGCTTGCAGTTGGTTTTGCAATAAATCTTGCAAACCAAACAATGTCACATCTCATTACACCTAGTCAAACAAAAAACTTGTTCAAGTAAACATATGGTTAGTCAAACACACTTTCTTTCCATAAATGTATATTGACAAAACTTGCCATAAATGTGATGTGACATTTCTATTTAAAGAAATAAAAAGTGTTGTATTTTATGAAATATAAAATGTAGCAAATGTTTAGTTATGCAAGTCTTTTAAAACTAAGATTATGATTTACTTAGAAACTAAAGTTTACATTTTGTCGTTAACAAAACTTATCAAAGATCGTAAAATATAAATAACGTTTTTAGGCGATATTTGTATTAACAAATTCTCCTACGCATTAAATACAACCAAAAATCGTTGTACACCTCCGATCATGTTTCTTAAGACGTTCAAGCAAGTTACCAATGGAAGTCTGTCTGTTTTCTTAAGCCTAACATCGAATACAATCATCCGTAACAATTAAAAACAAACAATCAACATATAATTAACATCTAGGTTTCACTACATCTAAGCAAACACAATAAAGATCTAGCCTAGCATGTTAAATAGAAGACATGTGTAAGATATAATCAAACAACACATAGACATGTTGAATGATTTGAAGGAATACTTATCTTTAATTGAAGAAAGAATCAAGGGGTTGAAACCCTTGAAAAGCTGATAAAATGTCGGACTAGGGTTTATTCCCTCAAAGTTGCACACTAATGAATGAAATTTGGAAAACTATATATAGATTATACATCGTGACGGCGTCATGTGTTAGCCCGTGACGCCGTCAACTCGCCGCATTCATAAAATTGTATTGCCTAGATCTATTTGTGACGCCGTCATGTGTAGAAATACTCTGGGCCGTCACTAATGCTTGGACCCTGACGGCCTTTGGTGACGCCGTCAGGTCCTAGGCTTAAAAACTCTCTGGATGGTCACGTGTATTTTCCACTTCCACCTCTTTTGTAACTCTTGACATCGTCATGTGGAGAGTCTTTACGCCGTCAGGTACTGTTCCAGCAAGGAAAATTGAGACTTTGCTGTTTTCTTCACTTTTATGCTCCAAAAATGTCAAAAATGCATCCTTTTCCAGATTTCTCTCCAAAAGTACCTAAAATGAAAAAAGGAACGATTTAGGGAAAAATTTGATCAAATAATCTCGAATTCGGGCTTAAATAACCCCTTAAAAGCGGTACACTTTTCGCCTCATCAAATACCCTTACACTTGAGATTTGCTTATCCTCAAGCAATTGCGCTTTTATTCTAATCAAAATACAAGTTAGGGGTCATTTAACACTAATATAAAAGTAATTACAACAAATAATCGTTCCAATAAAAACCAAAAACAAGCACGGAGGTCATACACTAGCACCTCACAAATAGTGTTTAGATACTCACATCTCTCGGGTGTAATAAAGTATATATCACAATATGGAAGTGGAAAACATCTCTCACTACCTGTCATAGCAAATAGATTACCATATGCTTGGGAAAGGATCAAACCTCCACCACTTGGTGTAAGCACCTAGGATAAACTATCAAAGAGGTATTTTAAAGGGTTATAACGTTAGGTGTGGGGATATCGAATACACGGTTTTGTTGGATAAAGGCAATATTTACTGGTGGCGAGTTAATCATCTTGGTTAATTACATGTACAATATGACGTTGCTAAGCCAAGACTAGACTCGACTTAAGATAATAAATCAAAAATAACAAAAACATAGAATGAAACGGGATGGTAGTCCGTATATTTTTTTTCCCCATTACTCAAAACACAAATAGTTTACCCATGAGTTCCAATCATCCCAAAACAATATGTACAAGATATGACTCGACTTAGCAACCATGTATTCAATTAGATAATTAACTAAGGGTTTAAACAAATAACAATAATGCACTAAAGATGAGTGCATACACGGAAGGCTAAGGCGATTTGGTTGTACATTTAAGTGGGTTGTAACAAATTCTTCCTTTAAGTAAGATGCTTAAAGGTAGAAACAAAAAGATAGGCTCAGAGGGGTGTACTAGGGGTTTCGTGTACTAAAAATGAGTACAACGCTAAGGTGTGGGAAAAATTAGTTGACTTTACTAGCCAAATAATATGACTTAAATGGTCAAGTAATTATGATACGTGTTTAAATACAAGGGTGATCCTAATGCCTCTTATCATGTAGTAAATCCTAACTACACGAATGTAGTCTCACTAGCGGTCTCGGGATGCATCACTAATGCAAGTTCTAGAATCTAAATGCTACCGGTATACACATAAGCACTAATAAGATTTACTTCTGACCCTTGATCGGCGAAAACATCTAGATGCTGCAAATTCCTAATGTTGGATGGTATCTCAAAGTTCCCACAAGCCATCTGCTTAGTAGCCACTTTTTGTATAAGTAGCTTCTCGAATACCGGTCCCCCAGGTAATGTATCATACTCATCTTTCCCTTCTTTCTCCTTCTTTGAAACCTGTTTGGAGGACTGGTTACGCCCGTCACCCTTTATCCAATTTGTTATGGTATTCTCGTTTATATCATGTTTTAGGTAGTAATCTAGTGATTGGGATTTTGGCGGTTCCTCAATGGTTTGTTCACCAGGGGTTTCCTTTTCCTCATTATCTTCATGGAAAATTGTGATAGAATTAACAAATCGGGTGGTAGGGGTAGCGCTTTCTTTTCTTAGTAACATCATTTATGGGGTTTTTTATTCCTCCACAAGGCTCATCATCTCCATTTTCTCTTGCATCTCCTCCTTTTGTTTATAAACAGATTCCTTGAATTTAGCAAGCCACTCAGAATGGGTTGCCATATACTCTCTCATTCGAGCTTTGAATTCTGGGTTGAGGCTTTGAGGAGGTCAATAAGGTGGAGCATAATTTTGAAAGGTTTCGACATTCTCTCTAGAGGGTGACTCAGACAATGGTGTCGGAATCATATTTGAGACAGAATTGACTATTGCCTGTCTAGGACTTAATGGTCTCTTTTGTTTTTCCATGAGATAATCAACCTTTGTCTCTAGTTTGTAAAGGAGTTCTTCGGAGATTTGATTGGTTTCCCCAGGCGTCGAGATTGCGTTGATTGCCGAGTTTATAACATGAGTAACTTCCCATAACTCTTGATTGTCGAAGGCAAGCTCATCAATAATCTCCCAAGATTCCTCGGCGTTTCTATCACGCAACCTGCCTCTGCCGGCTCGATCAATGGTGCGTTTGGTGTGAAAGTCGACATGGTCATAGAAGATTTGAACTAATGGCCAAAGATTTATGCCATGATGAGGGACTTTTTGGAGTAAGTCCTTGAAACGAGTCCATGCTTCATAGAAGGTTTCACCTTGACGTTGTTGGAACATCAGGATATCATTTATAAGCATTGTAGTTCTCCCCGGTGGGAAAAATTGAGCAAGGAAACGAGACGTGAGATCATCCCAAGAGGTGATGGATACTGCGGGTAAACGTTCAAGCCATTGACTAGCTTGATCACGTAGAGAGAATTGGAATAGGCGTAATCGGGTCGACTCTCTAGTTGTAACATCAAGGTCTATGGAATCTACGATTTTAAGGAAATCCTTAAGATGTTGATTAGGATCTTCGGAACGAAGTCCATGGAATGCACATCCGCTTTGCACCAACCGGAAGGTGTCGGATCGCAAGGGAGACACATTGGCTCCTTGAGTGAGCTCAATGGTGTTTCGATAGCGTTGGTGGCTAGGACGGGAATACTCTCCTAAAGTTCGAGGCCTAGGAGGTTGGTTTGCTAGTGGTGGGTTTTGTGAGTGGTTTTGTTGTTGTGGGTTGATGGGTTAAAAGATGTTACCACCTTCCATGATGTCGGATGGTAAAGGTTACGAACAAAGACACGAAGAAATAAAACAGACTAAAGAAAACCTAAAAATAAAAATAAAACCTTACTAGAAAGGAATCTAGCAAATAGACCTAATAAAAAGAAATCCTAACCTAGACAATAAGTATTCCCCGGGCTGCGGCGCCAAAAACTTGATGTGTGGGAATTGCACCCTCGCAACAGGTTTTACCTCTCAAGGGATCTCGAGAAGCTTACAACCCCCACCAGGTAGTGTACCTGATCGTTGTAGTATAGTATAGTAACAAGTACCGGGGGATTGATTGTTCAACTCAGGAATAGTGTCGCTAGGATTAGAAAGCCTACCAAACTAGGTCTAGAGGTGAGGGATGATTCTTTTTTGTATTTTTTTTTATATTTTATGAAAACAAGTAAAATCTCGGGTTTTGAAGGAGTGGGCGAAATTAGTTGCTAGCCAACTAACCCAATTAACTACAAATGCAATCAAAATAAAATAACAGAAATAAAAATACAACTATTATACTAATGTGGTGAAACAATGATGAGGAAAGTTGTGTTTACTTAGATTTCATTGCTCCCTAGATATCTTTTACAGGTTGATTAGCTTGTTACAATTGCATAGATGACGGGTCATATTCCTTAATACTAGTCGTAGGGCCGTGTACAATATTCCCTAACTCTATAGGATCCTACTTCACTCCTATGTCGAGCCGTTAGAAGCTCCTAACATGGGATCATTAGAATTCTCCTACCCATTAAATACAACCAAAAATCGTAGTACACCTCCGATCATGTTTCTTAAGATGTTCAAGCAAGTTACCAATGGAAGTCTGTCAGTTTTCTTAAGCCTAACATCTAATACAATCATCCGTAACAATTATAAACAAACAATCAACCCATAATTAACATCTAGGTTTCACTACATCTAAGCAAACACAATAAAGATATAGCCTAGCATGATAAATAGAAGACAAGCGTAAGATATAATCAAATAACACATAGACATATTGAATGATTTGAATGAATACTTATCTTTAATTGAACATGAAAGAATCAAGGGGTTGAAACCCTTGAAAAGCTGATAAAATTTGGACTAGGGTTTATTCCCTCAAAGTTGAACACTAATGAATGAAATTTGGAAAACTATATATAGATTATACATCGTAACGGTGTCATGTGTTAGCCCGTGACGCCGTCAACTCCCCGCCTTCATAAAATCGCATTGCCTAGATCTATTTGTGACACCGTCATGTGTAGAAATACTCTGGGCCGTCACTAATGCTTGGACCCTGATGGCCTTGGGTGACGCCGTCAGGTCCTAGGCTTAAAAACTCTCTAGATCGTCACTTGTATTTTCCACTTCCACCTCTTTTGTAACTCTTGACGCCGTCAGGTACTGTTCCTGTTAGGAATACGTTTATTCATGTGAAGAGTCGGTCACCCCGAGTACAGTTTAGCATGTTGTAGCTTGTAGTATTTATCATATTAGTTAGAGTATAGTTTAGTATTAGTTAGTATTTGTGGAGTCGGGTCGGGTCTTTACCCACTGTCAGCTCGATCCACAGCCCGTTTTTTGGGGCGTTTAGTAGTTTGTATAAATACCCCTCTCCACTAGTGGAGAGGGTTGGACCTTCATTTGGAATACAACATCTTACTAGTTTTCTCTCAAGGTTCCCTTCACTTTCTATCTCTAACATCTCACTAGAAACTACACCTTTAATCATTTAAAACACAAAACCTACCATGTTCTATCATTAGAGTATACTAATATTGGTATCAGAGCCAGGTTTCATCCTAGGGATTGTATACTCACGGATTTGTTGTGTGGTTTTGTGGTTTTAGTGTGGTTCGATTGTTTTTGTAGTTCTCCTCTTAGTTTGATCTCGTTACATGTTAATCTTGTGGTTTTTCATGTACTTTCTTGATTAGATGAGTCATTAGTTCCTAGGTTTGCATTTGGAGCAGTTGAATCTCTCATTTGTTTGGTAAAAAGTGTCATTTAGGGTGTTATTCGTACCAGCGAGTTGATGCTCTCACGTAGAGAGTTGGCAGGTTCTTCCTAGCGAGTTGACATTAGCGTGTTGGCGTTTTGCCATTTTGGGATATACGGACAAACTGCTACGATAGTGACAGCTTTATCTCATTACTAGCGAGTTGTCAGGTTTTGGAACTAGCGAGTTGGTATTAGCGAGTTGAGCAGATAGCGAATTGTCAGACTAGCGACTTGACTACCAGCGAGTTGTTACACTAGCGAGTTGATTCCATCCAGCGAGTTAGTGATTAGCGATTTGTTATTAGCGAGTTGCTTCCATTCAACGAGTTGTCTACTAGCGAGTTAGTTCCAGTGTTCAGCGAGTTGGTGTTGTCAGAGGGTTGATACGTTCTAGCGAGTTGTTCAATTCTAGCGATTAGTGCACTTGTAGCGTGTTGACCTGTCTTGTGGTGAATTGATATGTTTCAGAGACTTGGTGTGTCTAGCGAGTTGTGGTATTCTTAGTGTGTTGGTTTCGTTGCATTAGTGAAACTTGTGCGCTGTTACGACTTAAGTTGTTACCACCATTTCTACAGTAACTTGACGTTGTGAGGCTAATCTTACGACTTGACTTGTTATTTTAATAGTAACTTGATGTTGTGAGACTAAACTTACGATTTGACTTGTGTTCTGTGGAGCGGTTGTAATTCGACTTGTTGCAACAAAACACGAAATACACTTGTGTTTACAACTTGACATTTGGACTTACTCAGTTTCAATAGCATGGCAAGTACTTCCTCTGATGACATTCAGGCTGCAGGGTCGGATACTCGTCCTCCAATGCTAGACAGGACCGACTATTAATCATGGGCACAAAGGATTCGTCTTTACTGTTTAGGAAAGGAAAACGGGTTAACATTTTGAAATCCATCGATGAAGGACCCTTTCAAATGGGAGTCACTAGAGACACTATTGCTGCTACTGACGACCAACCTGATGTAGTTGGCCCCAACAGACCTCGCACCTACGATGAGTTATCTGAGGAAGAAAAGAAACGCTATGATTCCGACATCAGAGCATCGAACATTGTCATTCAAGGGCTTCCCAAAGATGTTTAAAAACTTATCAACTACAACACAGAAGCCAAGGCAGTTTGGGATAATGTGAAAATGCTTCTTGCAGGGTCTGAGTTAACCAAAGAAGATCGTGAGTCTCAGCTATATGATGAATTTGAGCACTTCAAAATGAATCCAGGTGAAAGCATCACAGACTATTATGTCTGATTTCACAAGCTGGTCAATGATATGAGAATCATCAAGATGACAATGCCCAACATTCAGCTTAACTCCAAATTCGTGAACAACATGGCACCTGAATGGGATAGGTTTGTTACAGCTGTTAAACTCAATAAAGGTCTTAGGGACACCAATCATGAACAACTCTATGCATATCTGCAACAACATGAGAAGCATGCTGCTTATGATCGATTAATGCGAGAAAAACTCAATCCTTCAACTATAAATGACTCTCTTGCTTTCGTCTCAAATGTTCAGTAGCTTAATCAATCATCAATTGATCCACCTCTACAACAACATCCTTTGCCCAGGTCCACTAATCAAGCATCAACCCCTTCTCCATCTGCCCTAAACACCCATCTAGACTCTGAATATTCCCACACTAACATGATGATAAATAATCTTTCCAATCAAGTCTCATTGTTGGTTCAACAGTTCAGGGCAGCTCTTCCATCTACTAATAACCAACTTCAGACCTCATCCAACTCTCGTAATCAGGCAGTCATAGAGGATGGTAGAGTTGTGTTGCAAAATGTGCAAGGAAGACAGAATTTGAATCAAAGAAATGCTGGTATTAGGAATGGGAACTATAGAGTCGGTAATGCTCTTCAAGGTCAAGCCAGGCAACCTAAATGCTACAACTGTAGAGGAATGGGTCACATAGCTAGGAATTGCACTCTACCAAAGCGTCCTCAAAACTCAGAGTACTTCAAAGACAAGATGCTGCTTATACAGGCACAAGAAAATGGGATGGTATTGGATGAGGAAGCCTTACTCTTTGTGGCTGGTGATGACGGAAATACATTTGATGCTGATTTAGTTGATCAACCGGTTCAAGACTTAGCACTCAATGACTCGAATATCTTCCAAGTTGAGGACTGTGATGCATTTGACTCTGATGTTGATGATGAACCCACTGCTCAAACCATCTTCATGGCTAATCTGTTTGCTGTTGTTTCCTCTCCACAACAGTCTGGATCTTCCATCACATCTGCCATCTCTGAGGTACCAACTTCACTCAACCAAAATGAATCTGCCAATCCACAGAAGGTGTGTGAACTTGTACAACTCAAGGATATTGACAACACAGTTGCCATTGATATGGGAAATACCAATATTATCCCATATGAAAGGTATTTGCATGTCAATGGACTACCAGTTGTACCAAGTGATGCACCTTCTGTTGATATTCATGAACTTGAGCTGCATGAGCACACTGTATATAGCCCTGATGATTCTTTGCCCATTAGATTTAACATCCTTAAGGATCAGGTGACTATATACGAACAACGGGCTAAATTTAAGCTTAATGAACGTGAGCAGAAAATGGAATGGCAAATGCGTGCTTACATAACTGAAAATAATTCCAAATAAGAAACATTGAAAAGGGAGTTAATGTCTTTGAAAAAACAATTGGATTAAACTGTTAAACAAAAACAGGAAATTCAAAAGGGGTTAACCTCGCTCAAACATGATTACAAAGACAAAGGAACTAAACTTTTAAATGATGTTTCTAATCTTAAGATGTTGAAAAATAAACTGGAAGAAAAGTTGTACATGCAAGGCCAAACCATCCAATCTGCTCAAATGATGCACAACCATAGGAAATTAAGAGATAAGTTTAGTGAATAGGATACCTCTAAACCTAAGGTCAACTTCCTTAGAAGTGGTATAGGTGCTCAACTCGCTTTGTATGATGCAAACATTATGCTTGAACCTGACCATGCCCCTCCTGATGTGAGATCCTATGACGAAATTGACGAAATGGAAGATAGGACTAGAGAAAAACTAGCTGAGCAATTAAAGGATCCCGTTTGTATTGCTAATAATATTGTGTTTCACTATAATTACAATGATGATAATCATTCAGCTATTTTTGTCCCTCAAAAGAAAATCCTTCCTGAAAAAGTGTTTTGGAATATTGATATTGAGAAAATGAAAGCTGAAAGACTTGTGGGTAACACACGAACAATTTTTAGGATAGCTGATCCAACCATTTATCCTCTGAACACTCCCATGCACCTGGTACCATTTACTCTTCCCATACAGTGTAATACTCTTATTGGATTATATGTACTAGGACAAATGTTTAATGATTTTGAGAAAACATGTAAAAAGAGAATTACACCAACTGGGATTACTGAAGGGGAAAGGGGATTTGAACAAACAAAACGACGTTACCTAACTGAAGTCATACCATTTTTCAATCTTCTTGAAGAACACTTTGAGGGCCTTAAAAAGACAATTAATGATGATGTAACGGATATGAAAAAGATCTTCAAAGATGTGGAAAATGAGGGTAAACAATTGGCAATTGATCTCAAATATAGTGAAATTGACAGGAAAAACATTCTTATTATGAATGAAAACTCGATTGCTAATTGCATTGCTCAAGATGTTTTCTACACTGTCACCGACTCTGCATTATCTGCTCGAAAATTTCATGAAATGTCGGTTACGTTGAATGTATTTCAGAATCGTGTGATTGAGCTTGAGGGGGAGAATTTGAAATTACACAATAAAATTCAAAACGACGACCATGATAACATGGTCAGGCATTTCTCAAAACTAGAAGTTGATAATCTTAATTTACAACTACAATATCAACATCTAGAAGAAAGCATAAAGATCTCAAATGACCAGACATCTTCGGATGCTCCTGAATTTGACACATGTTTTGAATTATCCAAAAAGGATGAAGTAATTCAAGCTCACTCAAACACGATTCGGAAATTGAGGGCCCAAATTGCACAACTAAAGTCTAACATGGGCAATGTAACCAATACCAGTCACCAAATGTCGCTAGATTCTCAAAACTTTCAGAAACAAGACTTCATTAACGTATTACAGCATGAAAATGAGTGGCTTCGTGCTGAAATGTCAAACGCTAAACAACGTTACAAAGAGTTATTTGTGTCTATTAAAATAACACGTGACCAAAATAATGAAAGAGTCACTTCTTTGTTAAACGAAATTGAGAATCTAAAGACCATAGTGAAGAGTAAAATGCCTGTCGTTTCATGTGATCATTCAATTTCCAATGTACACGCTTGTAAGAAATATGCGTGCGATGCTTTGGATGTTTCTCTTCCCCTTAGGAACAATAAGTTAGTTCATAGCAACTATCTTAGATATCTTAAGGATTGCCTGGTCATAGTTAGAGAAACCATTGAAGATGATAGGATACCTAAACCACTGGATGATGTTATTGTTGGTGCATGCTTCCTCACTAATAGAACCCAGGAATTATTAGAATTCGCTATAGGATCATGCCACAAGAGTGATAACAAGTCGGATAGGTCGTTTGCATCACACTCAAACATCAGCAACAAACATGTTACATTTGATTATCCCCAAACCATGTCACAATCCACCACCATGATCACCGGTAAACAAGTAGCAATTAAGCATACTAATGTTCCCGTCATTGCTTCTACAGGAGTAAATGGTGTATCTAAAGCTAGCAAGTCATAGCCTAGGTGCAATACAAAGAATGATAGGACTTTGCCGGCTAAGAGTGCACTTATGAAGGAAGTAGAAGAATCCTCTAGGAACAATAAAGTTATGATTAATGAAAGGAATCGAGTTGAATCAAACATTTGTGTTAACAATGATGTAATTAACTCGAATTCTGGTGCTATTTGTAAGACTTGTAACGAATGTTTATTTTTTGGTAATCATGATGCTTGTGTTGTGTCCTTCTTAAAATCCACTATGAAATCTCCGGTCATGAATGTTTCAAGTGCAAAAAGGGTTAAACAAGTCTGGAATAAAACAGGAAAGGTGTTCACTAATGTTGGTTATCAATGGAGACCTACTGGAAGGAAATTTACCATAGGAGAAAAGTGCCCATTGACTAGGATCACTAACTCCAAAGTTGTGCCAATTAAGAAATGGAGACCTGCTGGTAGAAGGTTCCCAGTAGAAGCACTTAGTACCACTCCTAGGTCTAGTGCATCAAAATGTGAAAATTCCAGTGATATATCCATGACATATGATAATCCAATATTTGTGTGTGCTAACCAAACGGACCCCAAATGTTTGTGGGGCTCCAGCTTTTTCAGTTATCTACCATTGTCTGGTTTCAAATGCAGGTCGTACAAATCGTCCTTTGGTATTTGGACTCAGGCTGCTCAAAACATATGACTGGAGATCGCTCACGGCTCAAGAATTTTGTTGAAAAGTTCATTGGTACGGTCAGATTCGGGAACGACCATCTTGGATCTATAATGGGTTATGGTGATTACGTCTTCGGAGACAGTGTGATATCCAAAGTATACTACGTGGAGGGACTTGGACACAATCTATTTTCTGTTGGTCAATTCAGAAAGCACACATGTTTTGTTAGAGAATTAGATGGGGTAGATCTCCTCAAAGGGAGTCGGGGCACTAACCTTTATACCATCTCTATTGAAGACATGTTTCGGTCCTCTCCAATTTGCTTGCTTTCAAAAGCCTCTAAGAACAAATCATGGTTGTGGCATTGTAGTTTAAACCATTTGAACTTCGGTACCATCAATGAACTCACACTTAAGGATCATGTTCGAGGCTTGCCCAGACTTAAGTATGAAAAATATCATCTATGTTCTGCATGTCAAATGGGCAAGAGCAAAAAGCACACCTGTAAACCCAAAACTGTCAATTCCATCATGGAAGTCATACATACTCTTCACATGGATCTCTGTGGACCAATGAGGACTCAAAGTATCAACGGAAAGAAATATGTGCTTGTTATTGTTGATGATCATTCTCGTTCACGTGGGTAAAGTTTTTACGATCAAAAGATGAAACTCCGAAAATCATCATCAAACTCATCAAGCAATTGCAAGTTCGACTCAACAAAACAGTTAGGTTCATTCGTACTGATAATGGAACAGAGTTCGTGAACAAACAACTTACTCAATTTTATGAAGGTGTCGGCATTAGTCATCAAAAGAGCATTCCACGTACTCCTCAACAAAATGGAGTTGTTGAAAGGCGTAATCGCACCTTGGTTGAAGTTGCAAGGACTATGCTCATCTTCTCCAAAGCTCCCATGTTTCTTTGGGCTGAGGCAATTGCAACTGCATGTTACACAAAGAACCGATCCTTGATACATCCTCTCCACTGCAAGACTCCATATAAACTGGTTCATGGCAGAAAACCAGACCTTTCGTTTCTTCGAGTATTTGGTGCATTGTGCTATCCAACAAATGACAGTGAAGACCTTGGAAAACTCAAGGCCAAGGCTGACATTGGTTTCTTTGTTGGTTATGCTCCAGAACGAAAGGGGTACCGAATCTACAACAAACGTACCAGAGACATAATGGAAACAATCCACGTTACTTTCGATGAGCTGACTGAGCAACCGGGTCCTGGACTATCAAGTTCTGGACCCGTACCTAACCTTTTGTCTCCTGGACCTATAAGCTCCAGGCTTGTACAGAATCCCACTCCGGCTACTCCTTTTGCACCTCCTACAATTGAAGATTGGAAGAAACTGTTTGACCCAATGTTTGATGAATACTTTGAACCTCAAAACGTGGATGCTCCAGAAGCCACAATCGTTCCACAACCAGCTGGGGTAGCAAATGTCCCAGATGTTAATGCTGGGCCATCTACTTCGCTGTCATGAGATCCTGAAGCCCCCACCATCAGTCGTTCAGTTACCACATCTAATGGTCAATCTTCAGTTGTACAACGAGTAGCAGCTGTGGATAATTCGTTTGAAGTAAATCCTTTCGCTCCACCTGATAATGAGCCGTTTGTTAACATCTTTGCTCCTGAATCGTCAAATGATGCTACATCCTCAGACGAATCTAACACGGCTACCTTAGTTCCCTATCCTCAACCCCATGAACACCTTAGGAAATGGACAAATGATCACCCAATTGACAACATTATTGGAAACCCTTCTCGTCCGGTATCAACTCGTAAGCAACTGGCAACCGACGCATTGTGGTGCTTCTTCAATTCTGTCCTCTCTAAAGCTGAGCCTAAAGATTTCAAGGATGCCATGTCTAAACACTCATGGTTCACTGCAATGGTGGACGAGATTCATGAGTTTGATCGACTTGAAGTGTGAGAATTAGTACCACCTCCCGAGTGTGCTATGATCATTGCTCTCAAATGGATATTCAAAGTAAAACTAGATGAGCATGGAGATGTACTGAAGAATAAGGCAAGGCTTGTGGCAAAAGGATATCATCAAGAAGAAGGAATCGACTTTGAAGAATCCTTCGCGCCTGTTGCCAGAATTGAAGCCATAAGAATATTTCTCGCAAATGCTGCAAGTCAGAACATGGTAGTTTATCAAATGGATGTTAAGACTGCATTTTTAAATGGTGATCTTAAAGAGGTGGCATATGTTAGCCAACCTGAAGGATTCGTGGATCCAGAACGTCCTAACCATGTTTACCGTTTGAAGAAGGCTCTTTATGGGCTTAAGCAAGCCCTTAGAGCGTGGTATGATACCTTGTCCAAATTTCTTCTTGCTAACCAGTTTTCCAAAGGTGCTGTTGATCCTACACTCTTTACCAGAAAAACGGGCAAAAACTTTCTTCATGTACAAGTCTATGTTGATGATATCATATTTGCCTCCTCTAATCCCAAAGAGTGTGATCGTTTTTCCCAAGAGATGAGTTCTGAGTTCCAGATGTCCATGATGGGTCAAATGTCTTTCTTTCTAGGCTTGCAAATATCTCAAAATCCCAATGGCATCTTCATCAATCAATCCAAGTATGCAATTGAAATTTTGAAGAAATTTGGATTCGATTCCTGTGACTCAGTTGATACTCCTATGATTGAAAGATCAAAACTAGATGAAGATGATGTTGGAATCCCGGTCGAACAAACCAAGTATCGAAGCATGATTGGTTCCTTAATGTATCTTACTGCTAGCAGACCGGATCTTCTATTTGCAGTTTGCATGTGTGCTCGGTATCAATCCAAACCTACCAAGAAACACCTGGAAGCTATCAAGAGAGTCTTTCGGTATCTTAAAGGAACAATCCACATGGGCCTATGGTACCCCAAGGACACTTCTATGGCGCTCACAGCATATTCTGATGCTGACCATGCGGGATGTCAAGATACTCGTCGAAGTACATCTGGGGGTGCTCAATTTTTGGGCAATAAGCTAGTCAGTTGGTCTTCAAAGAAACAAATGAGTACATCAATCTCCTCCACAGAGGCTGAATACATTGCCATGTCCTCGTGCTGTGCTCAGATCTTATGGATGAGATCTCAACTTTCGGACTATGGCTTCGTATGCAACAAGATTCCCATGTACTATGACAACAAAAGTGCAATTGCACTCTGCTGCAACAATGTCCAGCACTCAAGGACTAAGCATATTGACATACGACATCACTTCATCAGGGAGCAAGTTGAGAAAGGAATTGTGGAACTTTACTTCGTGAGGACTGAGTTCCAGCTTGCTGATATCTTCACCAAAGCACTTTCTAGGGACCGATTTCAATTCATCCTCTCTCGCCTTGGTATGAAGAGTCTCACCCCTGAGGATCTCATAAGTCTTCAAGAAGATCTGGAGGAGTAAAGGGTTTGCTTCACATATCCTTTGTACATAGTATTCAAAACAAAAAGAAAATAGAAAAACATAAAACCTTAAAACCAAAAATATTCTTCTCACGACAGTCTCTTGTGTAATCAATATTTTTCCTTCAATGATTCTTCGGGAAAGTATTTGCTCCAAACTTGGTGGTACCATGGTTTTTGAAGATCAAAAAAACTCGAAATGTTGTTTAACACTTGCCACTCAATCGATGCTAAAAGAATTAATACTTTGTGCAAATTGTTTAATTTTAAATGTGTCATCGATTGAGGGGGAGAACGATTTCAAAAACTATATATCATCAAAACAAGATCTTTGTGCATAACTACAGTGGATTAAGTGTAATTGTTATGTGTTAGCATATGAATTTTTCATGAGTTTCTCGCTAAACTCAAAATTATTTATAAACTCATCATCTCTAACACATAACATACTCCCTCAAGGTTTGAGGGGGAGCTGAAATGTCGTCTCATAATCAGTCATTCTTAAATATGACATATCTTTCTCCCAAAACCTTTAACGTATTTAAATCACTTGGGATCACAAATCTCAATTGGTTTGAAATTTTTGATCGGGGGAGAAGGTGATTTAAATACGAAAAACTGATTAAAACGTGATGTTTTGAACCCAAATTTATGCTCTTCCCTATGTGCTAAACTCTTTTGTATATCAATGCGCATATTGAGGGGGAGCAAATGATTTGTGAAAAAGGATCCTTGCATCTTAAGAGATCGAGACTCAGATTTGACTCATGAATTGACGAAACACAATTGTCTTGAATCGAAAGGACTAGTCCTGGCCGGGTAATAATTTCATGCTGGTTTAACCAGTGATGTAAGCGTGTCTCGAAGAGGACTTGTCTGAGTAGAATGTACCATTTCGAGAAACCTTGGGTGAATCTGATCGAGCCGGGTAATAACTTCAAGCTAGTTTAACTAGTGATGTAAGCGTGTCTCGAATGCCCGGTCATGTTCACTTAAGGTAGATCAATTCAAAAAGTGCAACTCTTCCCGACATGTGCAAATTTTCAAATCAAAACATATGAGCACATGTTAAGGGGGAGCATTGGAAAATGACAAAACTCTCAACGCGTTAACTAAATGTGTTTCTCAATCATAAACACGTTGAGAGAATTTTCAATGATTTGGTATATGGCAACATGGGATAGTCATGAAGATATAAGGTGGTTAAGGTTAGGAAAACCGTCCTATGATCCGCCAGAGCCGGAGGGATCTACCCATGGACAATACCAAATAGATAGTATTAGAAAGTCCGTAGGTATGATTATGAAAAAAGGAGAAATGTGAGAATGAAGAAAGAAGGGGTTGAATAATTAAAAAGAAATGAAATGAGAAAGGGTGAAAAGAAATAGCCCTCCAATTATTCAACCTCAGGGCAGAAACTGGGTTCAATTCATAATCTACTGATGGTTGCTAAGGCAACATCGGTATTGAAGACAAGACGTCATGGACCCAGTGACGCAATGCACTAAACCTTCTAGCCACTCAAGTTCTCTTAAAAGAACTTGTTTCAGTCTCACGGGGAACCGGTGTAATCTATCAACATATCTCTTAGAGATGGTTGATATTGAAGTATGAGACCTCTCCCTAATCTCCGCATAGGAAAACCAAATGCACTTATTGAGTCTAGAGCCTCGAGATACATCAAAAGATCTCATAGGAACACATGCTACTTCTACCCTGGTGGTTCAACATTAAGCACACCAGTGGTAAACTTTGAGTCCTACGCAGATCTTAGCAATCTGCCAGAACAGTTATGAGGGATGTTGCTTTAGTAACTCCCAGTGATTGAATGGAAATTCCTGCCAGGGTCAACATCAAGCAGCCCTGTAAGCAGGTCACTTAGGTAATTCCTTGTGGATTACGCTTAGTGGTCGCGATGCTTTCTAACGGTCAACAGTCGTGGAGTGATCTCCAGCGACTCACCCAATCGTTGATCTACTTAGGTAGTTCGTGTAAATCCTTTCAGGGTTTGCCGATTGGGAACGGTCATGGTGAGGATTAGAAGGAGTCTTCACACTATGCTGTTGACAATCTCTAATTCCAAACCTATAAGTACCGGATGATTTGTTGCTAACTGTCTATTTGCAGGAATTTCTGACGGTTGCGGTTGATTGCTGAAAAGATGCTGATCCACCAACACATGCTCACACTTCAACATCACAATCCAAGAAATCATGATCACTGATTGGGCCTCACATGTGCTTCCATAACTCTGATGCATAAGATCATGATCCTGAAAAAGTGTGAGCATGCCAACGCAAAGATAGTCATATCACATGTAGACGTTACTGCTCAATGATGACCCTCAAACACTCACTTAGATGATGAAGTTGAAGATAGTTCCAAAGATCATCCATCACATTGAAAGTGTCATCTAGAGTCTTCCACTTAAAGCACAAAGATCTCTACAATGAAGAATCAAAAGGCTACGAGCAACAAAGATGTAGTCAAAGACTTGAATGCTATGATTCAATACTTATTTTCCGGGGTGACCTCCCTTAGGGGGAGATTGTTAGGAATACGTTTATTCATGTGAAGACTCGCTCACCCCGAGTATAGTTTAGCATGTTGTAGCTCGTAGTATTTATCATATTAGTTAGAGTATAGTTTAGTATTAGTTAGTATTTGTGGAGTCGGGTCGGGTCTTTACCCACAGTCAGCTCGATCCACAGCCCGTTTTATGGGACGTTGATGAGGCAAAAAATGATCCGTTTTTAGGGGGTCATTTAAGCCGGAATTGGAATTTATTTGATCAAATATTGCCCTAAATCGTTCCTTTTGTGATTTTAGGTACTTTGGGAGTGAATTCTGGAAAAGGAAGCATTTTGGACGTTTTTGGAGCATAAAAGTGAAGAAAACGGCAAAGTCTTAATTTTCCTTGCTGGGAACAGTACCTGACGGCGTCAAGAGCAATTTTATGATGATGTCAGGAGCAAAAAGGATGACGGCCTAGAGAAAACGTAACGGCATCAGAACAAGGCCGTCAAGAGTAAAAGTGGTGACGGCCCAGAACATGATTACACATGACGGCGTCAGATCTGGATCTAGGCAGTCCGAGAATATTATGGGCGGCGGGTTGACGGCGTCAGAACTTTCTTCTTGACACCGTCACCTTAGGAAATCTATATATAGTTTTTTTAATTTTCATTGAAAGGGAGGAGAATTTTTGGGTCGAACTTAATAAACCCTAACATGACTTTTGCAGTATTTTCAAGGGTTTTCACCCCTTGAAACCCTTTATGTTCAATTGAGATAAGTATCCTTTCAATTCATTCAATATATCTATGTGTTGTTTGAATATATCTGACGCTTGTCTTAATTTCAACATGTTAGGCTAGATCTCTTGTGTGTTTGCTTAGATGTAATGAAACCTAGATGTTGATTATAGGTTGATTGCTTGTTTATAGTTGTAATAGATGAATGATTTCAATATTAGGCTTAAGAAAACTGGCAGACTTCCATTGTGTAACATGCTTGAACGTCTTAAGAAACATGAACCGATGTGTACTAGGTTTTTATGGTTGTATTTAATGCATGAGCGAATTCTAGTGATCCCATGTTAGGAGCTTCTTGTAGGCTCGACATAGGAGTGAAGTAGGAGCTTATAGAGTTGGAGAAGTAAGTACGCCACCCCACGACTGGTATTAAGGAATATAACCCGTCATCCACGCAACTGTAACAAACAATTAACCTGTAAAAGATATCTAGGGAGTAGTGAAATCTAAGTAAACACAATTCTCCCATCCATTGTTCACACCACTATTTTAATTAGTTTAATTTCCATTTTTGTTATTTTATTTTGAATGCATCTTAGTTATTGGGTTAGTTGAATAGAAACTAATTCCGCCCACTCTTCCAAAACTGAGATTTTTACTTGCTTTTAAAAAAAAAACATTAAAATACAAAAATGAATCATCCCTCACCTCTAGAGCTAGTTTTTAGGGTTTCTAATCCTAGCGACACTATTCCTGAGTTGACCGATCAATCCCCCGGTACTTGTCACTATACTATACTACAACGATCAGGTACACTGCCTGGTGGGGGTTGTAAGCTTCTCGAGATCCCTCGAGAGGTAAAGCCTGGTGCAATTCCCACGCATCAAGTTTTTGGCGCCGCAGCCCGGGGAATAGTTATTGTCTAGGTTAGGATTTCTTTTTATTAGGTCTACTTGCTAGATTCCTTTCTAGTAAGATTTTATTTTTATTTTTAGGTTTTCTTTAGTCTATCTTTTTCTTCGAGCCTCTGTTAGTAAAATAAATTCATTGACTATTCCGTGGACCATTATGGAAAACGCGAATCCACCCTTTTCCCCTAGATAAGTGGCTTTGTTACGTGAACAAATTGAGAGTGAGATTAGGGAACTTAGGGAGCTTAATAGGTTGATTAAGGTTGAGCTCGACCATGCATTTAGTGACCTAGCGACCGCCTTGTTTTCAAATAAGGATCTAGGGACTAAAGATTTTGAGGGTGTTGTTGAGGAACATGAAGAAGGGGAGATTGATCCAAAGCTAGATGATTATTTTAATCTATACCCCACTAAGGAGGAGATTGCGTACTATAATAATCTTATTGATAATCCTCGACCTCCTTTCACTAGAATCGAACCTAGAATAAAGAGAGGCGATCCTAAGAATGCTAAGATACCATGTGTGATTGAGTATAAACATATTGACAATGCTTACATTGATTTTAAATCCCCAATCAACATTATGTCCTCAAGTGTCTATAATGATATAGTGAAAACAAGACTTGGACCTAGAAGATATCCCAAATACCCCGATGGAGTTTGTAACTTTGTCGGGAGAATTAAAGGTCTACATGTCTTTGTTGGGAATTTTACTTATATCACTGACTTTATGGTTGTTGAAGATCTTGCTAATGTTATTGATTGTCGCATATCCAATGTTGTGTTTGGTAAACCGTTTGTTGAAGAGTCCAAGTTAGAATATGATGAGGTAGAAGGGACAATCCGATTTGCTAGTAACACCGATAGGATCACTTATAGGATGCCTAATAGAATGAAAGAATTTCGTTTTGTGCCTCGATTTGACATGGATAACATTGGTGCTTTCGAGGACATCAATGAAGAGGATAAGGAAAAGGGCATGGACTATGTATGGGAGAAGAAGAGCCTTTTCTATAAGGATTGCCTGACTCTAGGACCAAAATGTAGAGTTGATAAGGAATTTGCCAATAGAATCATGGGAGCAATTAAGCAAAAGGTGTTTGGTCTCTATAAAGAACATTTGCAATCAGTGGGAAGTAAAACCGACGATTAGTTCACGTAGTAACCCATGACCTTGAGTCTAGCTACGAGACACATAAATAAAGAAAAGCGCTTCTTGGGAGGCAACCCATGCTTTGTGTGATTTTTATTTTGTTTGATTGTTATTTGTTTCCATATGCATGAGTTATTTTTATTGTTGGTAGATCATGTTTCAAACTAAAATGGTGAAAATACTTTATTTTGTCGTTTGGCTTAGTCTTAACTTCATCCAAAGGTATTTCGCAAAAGATAAGTGTAAGGGGAAACCCCAAATATGTTTTTAAGAACCAAAATTGATCATGATTCTCTACAATATTAAATGAACATGTGTATTCCTATTTGTTAGAGTCAAATGCTTGTATCGAGTCATAATGATGTTTTGCAGGATTTTCCAGGAAGTAGGACATAAGTTTTTCTAGAAATTTTCCGGAAACTTAACGTAAGAATTTCTGCAGGTCACTTCTGACGGCGTCAGGAAGAAATTGCTGACGGCGTCATGTGTAAAAATCTGGAAATTTTGCTAGTTTTGTTTTTCTAACAGAGTCTTAAAGTTTTTATTGAATCTTTAGTTTTATAAACTCTAGGAAATCTGCAAACATTCATTCCACAAGCATTATATCTTACATTGTTTTCTAGGATTTGTTATCATATATAGATTGCCGCCGATTTTACGCGATGTTGCTTTGTTTGTTTTCTCAGGTTTAACAGGTTATGTATGACAAGAAGATGATTTATATTCTGGAAGGGAAGCTTTGATTGTTCATTTTCTTGGAGGAAGATTTAACCTTGTTACCATACTATCCATACCGAACGAATCAGGGGAGTATTTGATTTCATTCTTTTACCTATTTCACTTTTACATTCTTTAATTGAACATTGGGGACAATGTTCATCCTAAGTGTAAGGGGAGGGTAAATGATGATACCTTATAGGATAAACTTTCACTTGAGTTTGTTTGTTTGATTGTAGGTGTGTAATAAAACTATGAGAAATACTTGTTAGTGTAATTTTAGCGCCAAATTTAAAATTTTTTACAACATTTAGGAGTGAAACTTTAGCCTTAGCAAGCGTCTCATGGATAGGAGATCGTATAACTAGCACAAAACCGTACTATTCAGAAAAATTTTCCACCCAAATATGTGAGGTTGGCCTTTAGATTTGATAGGAAAAGCATTTACTATTAGTGCTTATGAGTGTACCGGTAGCATTTACATTCTAGAACTTGCGTTAGTGATGCATTCCGAGACCGCTAGTGAGACTACATTCGTGTAGTAGGATTTACTACATGATAAGAGGCATTAGGATCACCCTTGTGTTTAAACCCGTATCATAATTACTTGACCATTTAAGTCATATTACTTGGCTAGTTAAGTCAATTAATTTTCCCACATCATTAGCGTTGTACTCATTTTTAGTACACGAAACCCCTAGTACATCCCTCCGAGCCAATCTTTTCGTTTCTAACTTTAAGCATCTTACTTAAAGGAAGAATTTGTTACACCCAACTTAAATGTACACCCAAATCGCCTTAGCCTTCCGTGTATGCACTCATCTTTAGTGCATTATTGTTATTTGTTAAACCCTTAGTTAATTATCTAATTGATTACATGGTTGCTAAGTCGAGTTATATCCTTGTACATATTGTTTTGGGACGATTGGGACTCATGGGTAAAGTACTAATCTTATGGAGTAATAGGGAAGAACATTTATTATTACCCCCATATGTGCGTTAATCTTAAATGTACTCCAAGTGTTTTGATTATCTTAATTCGAGTCATTAGATTAGTTATCGTAAAGTATGTAAAAATTCAAGTGTAAGGGGAATGTTCATTCCCTATGATGTATTATTTTGGATGGTAGGGCAAGAGTGTATGCAAAAAAAAAAAAAAAAAAAAAAAAAAAAAAAAAAAAAAAAAAAGTCGAGTCTAGTCTTGGCTTAGCTTAAGTAGAAAAAGAAAAGAGAAAAAACATACGGACTACCATCCCGTTTGATTTTATGTTCATTTTATGTTTTTGTTATTTTTCATTTATTAGCTTAAGTCGCGTCTAGTCTTGGCTTAGCAACACCATAATGTACATGTAATTAATCAAGATTATTAAATCGCCACCAGTAAAGATTGCCTATATCCAACAAAACCGTGTATTCCATATCCCTACACCTAACGTTATAACCCTTTAAAAGACCTCTTTGATAGTTTATCTTAGGTGCTTACGCCATGTGGTGGAGGTTTGATCCTTTCCCAAGCCTATGGTAATCTATTTTTCTATGACAGGTAGTGAGAGATGTTTTCCATTTCGATATTGTGATATATACTTTATTACACCCGAGAGATGTGAGTATCTAAACACTATTTGTGAGGTGCTAGTGTATGACCTCCGTGCTTGTCTTTGGTCTTTGGTGGAACGATTATTTGTTGTAATTACTTTTATATTAGTGTTAAATGACCCCTAACTTGTATTTTGACTAGAATAAAAACGCATTTGCTTGAGGACAAGAAAATCTCAAGTGTAAGGGTATATGATGAGGCGAAAAATGATCCGTTTTTAGGGGGTCATTTAAGCCGGAATTGGAATTTATTTGATCAAATATTGCCCTAAATCGTTTCTTTTGTGATTTTAGGTACTTTGGGAGTAAATTCTGGAAAAGGAAGCATTTTGGACGTTTTTTGAGCATAAAAGTGAAGAAAACGGCAAAGTCATAATTTTTCTTGCTGAGAACAGTACCTGACGGCGTCAAGAGCAATTTTATGACGGCGTCAGGAGCAAAAAGGATGATGGCCCAGAGCAATTTTATGATCTGGATCTAGGCAGTCCGAGAATATTATGGGCGGCGGGTTGACGGCGTCAGAACTTTCTTCTTGACGCCGTCACCTTAGGAAATCTATATATAGTTTTTGTAATTTTCATTGAAAGGGAGGAGAATTTTAGGGTCGAACTTAATAAACCCTAACACGACTTTTGCAGTATTTTCAAGGGTTTTCACCCCTTGAAACCCTTGATGTTCAATTGAGATAAGTATCCTTTCAATTCATTCAATATGTCTATGTGTTGTTTGAATATATCTTACGCTTGTCTTAATTTTAACATGTTCGGCTAGATCTCTTGTGTGTTTGCTTAGATGTAATGAAACCTAGATGTTGATTATAGGTTGATTGCTTGTTTATAGTTGTAATGGATAATGATTTCAATGTTAGGCTTAAGAAAACTGGCAGACTTCCATTGTGTAACATGCTTGAACGTCTTAAGAAACATGAACCGAGGTGTACTAGGTTTTTATGGTTGTATTTAGTGCATGAGCGAATTCTAGTGATCCCATGTTAGGAGCTTCTTGCAGGCTCGACATAGGAGTGAAGTAGGAGCTTATAGAGTTGGAGAAGTAAGTACGCCACCCCACGACTGGTATTAAGGAATATAACCCGTCCTCCACGCAACTGTAACAAACAATTAACTTATAAAAGATATCTAGGGAGTAGTGAAATCTAAGTAAACACAATTCTCCCATCCATTGTTCACACCACTTTTTTAAATTAGTTTAATTTACATTTTTGTTATTTTATTTTGATTGCATCTTAGTTATTGGGTTAGTTGAATAGCAACTAATTCCGCCCACTCTTCTAAAACTGAGATTTTTACTTGCTTTTAAAAAAACATAAAAATACAAATGAGAATCATCCCTCACCTCTAGACCTAGTTTTTAGGCTTTCTAATCCTAGCGACACTATTCCTGAGTTGAACGATCAATCCCCCGGTACTTGTCACTATACTATACTACAACGATCAGGTACACTGCCTGGTGGGGGTTGTAAGCTTCTCGAGATCCCTCAAGAGGTAAAACCTGGTGCAATTCCCACACATCAGGCGTTTAGTAGTTTGTATAAATACCCCTCTCCACTAGTGGAGAGGGTTGGACCTTCATTTGGAATACAACATCTTACTAGTTTTCTCTCAAGGTTCCCTTCACTTTCTCTCTCTAACATCTCACTAGAAACTACACCTTTAATCATTCAAAACACAAAACCTACCATGTTCTATCATTAGAGTATACTACAGTTCCAGCAAGGAAAATTGAGACTTTGCCGTTTTCTTCACTTTTATGCTCCAAAAACGTTCAAAATGCTTCCTTTTCCAGATTTCTCTCCAAAAGTACCTAAAATGACAAAAGGAACGATTTAGGGCAATATTTGATCAAATAATCTCGAATTCGGGCTTAAATGACCCCTTAAAAGCGGTACACTTTTCGCCTCATCAACTAATAAGATTGACAACTTGTTGAAAGCCCTCAACAACCAAGTGCTAACTACACCTAGGAAGGACACTAGGGACACTAGTAGCGGGATCCAAATTAAGGACCCCTCATCATCCAAACACATCCACTTTGTCAACGTTGTCACCATTAAGCCAATAGATAAGAATATAGAAGAACGTGACAAAGATGAAGTTGGAATAGAAACCGGGACTAAGGATGAGATTAAGGAAGTTGAGGATATTAAGGAAGAAAAGTTAGATGAAGTAGAAAACGTAGAGGAATACTTTGATAAGTTACCCACCAAGGAAGAACAGTAATATCATAAGGATCTATTCGATGACCCCGAGACACCTTACGTCGTTGGTTCACCCCTTATTAAAGTAGGTGATCCTTCTAACATCAACATACCATGCAACATTGGGCATATGCATGTGTGGAAAGCTTACATCGATCTTAGGTCACCTATAAACATCACGACTAGGACCTATTATAATTGGGTAATGAAGAAGAAACTTGGATATAGAATGATGCCTAACACGAATTGGATGACCAACTTTGTAGGAAGAGTGAAAGGATTACATGTCTTTGTAGGAAATTTCACTTATGTTACCGACTTTGTGATTGTAGAGGATATTCGTCCGGTAATAGATGGTTGCCTAATTCAAGTAGTGTTCGGAAAACCATTTGTTGAGACCTCTAAGATGAGTTATGACCCGTCTCTAGGGATAGTTAGATTCAAGGATGAGAACGATGAGATTGCTTACCAAATGCCCTATAAGATTGAACAATACTGTCTTCTATCAAACCTAGACTGTCAAGCGGTTTACTATATGAATGATGAGGATAGACGTAGAGGAGTTGATTATGTCATGAGTAGAATACTCGGTTTCTACAAGGAATGTTTACAATTAGGTCTGTAATACAAAACTAAGATTGGAGATGACCTAGAGAATGAGACCAATGATGAGGTCACGTAATTGCCCATGACCTTGAGTCTAGCTACAAGACTCGTAAATAAAGAAAGCGCTTCTTGGGAGGCAACCCATGTTCTGTGTGTTTTTATTAGTTTGATTTTCTCTGTTTCCGTATGCATGTTTTATTTTTATTGTTGGTAGATCATGTTTCAAATTAAATTGTAAAAATACTTTATTTTATTGTTTAACTTCGTCTTAACTTCATATAAAGGTATTTTGCAAAAGCTAAGTTTAAGGGGAAACCCCAAATTTGTTTCTAAGAACAAAAATGATCTTGATTCGCCACAATAATGAACATGTATATTAGTATTTGTTAGAGTCAAATGCTTGTATCGAGTCTTAATGATGTTTTGCAGGATTTTCCAGGAAGTAGGACATAAGTTTCTCCAGAAATTTTCTGGAAACTTAACATAAAGATATCTGCAGGTCACTTCTGACGGCGTCAGGATTTAACCCCTAACGGCGTCACGTGTAAAATTCTATAAATTTTGCGAGTTTTGTTTTTCTAACGGAGTCTTAAAAGTTTTTGTTGATTCTTTAGTTTTATAAACTCCAGGAAATCTGCAAACATTCATTCCACAAGCATTATATCTTAAATTGATTTCTAGAATTTGTTAGTATATATAGATTGCCGCCGATTTTACGCGAGGTTGCCTTGATTGTTTTCTCAGGTTTAACAGGTTATATATGACAAAAAGATGATTTATATTTCTGGAAGGGAAGCTTTCAATGTTCATTTTCTTGTAGGAAGATCTAACCTTGTTAACACACTATCCACACCGAACGAATCAGGGGAGTATTTATTTTCATTCTTTCACCTATTTTACTTTTACATTCTTTAATTGAACATTGGAGACAATGTTTATCCTAAGTTTAAGGGGAGGGTAAATGATTATTGATACGTGGGAATCGCACCAGGCTTTACCTCTCAAGGGATCTTGATAAGCTTACAACCCCCACCAGGCAATGTACCTGATCGTTGTAGTATAGTATAGTGACAAGTACCGGGGGATTGATCGTTCTGCTAGGAATAGTGTCGCTAGGATTAGAAAACCTAAATACTAGTTCTAAAGGTGAGGGATGATTCTTTTTGTATTTTTATATTATTTAGAAAGCAAGTAAAAATCTCGGGTTTTGGGAGAGTGGTCGGAATTAGTTGCTAATCAACTAACCCAATACTAAAGATGCAATCAAAATAAAATACTAAAAATGAAAATAAACTAAATTATACTAAGGTTGTGAGCAATAAGTGGAGAAATGTGTTTACTTAGATTTCACTACTCCCTAGATATCTTTTACACGTTAATTACTTGTTATAGTTGTGTGGATGACGGATTGTATTCCTTAATACCATTCATGGGGTGGCACACTTAACTCCCCAATCCTATGAGCTCTTATCTCCTCCTATGCCATGCCCAGCACAACCATAGGGATTATAAACAGTGGCTCATGCATTAAATACAACCAATAAAACCTAGTGCACATCAGTTCATGCTTCCTAAGACGTTCAAGCATGTTACCATTTAGAGATCTGCCAGTTTTCTTAAGCCTAACATCGAATTCATTCATCCAATACTGCTATAAACAAGTAATCAATACATAATTAACATCTAGGTTTCATTAGATCCAAGCAAACACAAGATAGATCTAGCCTAGCATGATGGAATTAAGACAAGAACAAGATATAGACAACCAACACATAGACATATTGATTGAATTAAAAGAATACTTATCTCAATTACACATGAAAGGTATCAAGGGCTTAGAACCCTTGAAAAACCTGTAAAATTCGCACCAAGTTCGTACTTAGGGTTTCTCCAAAACTTCTCTCTTTTTTAATGTGAAAATTAGAAAACTATATATAGGAAATAGGGTTTGACGGCGTCAAGACAAATCTTGTGACGCCGTCATCTCACTGCCAAAATACTTCTCGGACTGCCTTGATCTACTTTTGAAGCCGTCATGTGTTATGCATTTCCAGGCCGTCATGAATTTTACTCTTGATGCCCTACTTCGTGACGCCGTCAATTCTGTACTGGGTCATCATGGAAATTACTCTTGACGCCGTCAGAAATTCCTTCTTGACGTCGTCACCTAGTGTTCCCAGCAAGGAAAATTAAGACTTTGGCATTTTCTTCACTTTTATGCTCCAAAAACGTCCGAATTGCTTCCTTTTCCAGATTTCACTCCCAAAGTACCTAAAATCACAAAAGGAACGATTTAGGGCAATATTTGATCAAATAAATTCAAATCCGGGCTTAAATGACCCCCTAAAAGTGGTTCATTTTTTGCCTCATCATATACCCTTACACTTGAGATTTGCTTGTCCTCAAGCAAATGCGCTTTTATTCTAATCAAAATACAAGTTAGGGGTCATTTAACACTAATATAAAAGTAATTACAACAAATAATCGTTCCACTAAAGACCAATAGACAAGCACGGAGGTCATATACTAGCACCTCACAAATAGTGTTTAGATACTCACATCTCTCGGGTGTAATAAAGTATAAATTACAATATGGAAACGGAAGATATCTATCATTACCTGTCATAGCAAAATAGATTACCATAGGCTTGGGAAAGGATGGAACCTCCACCACATGGCGTAAGCACCTAGGATAAACTATCAAAGAGGTCTTTTAAAGGGTTGTAACGTTAGGTGTAGGGATATGAAATACACGGTTTTGCTGGATAAAGGAAGTTTTACTGGTGGCGAGTTAACAATCTTGGTTAATTACATGTACAATATGGCGTTGCTAAGCCAAGACTAGACTCGACATAAGCTAATAAATGAAAAATAACAAAAACATAAAAATGAACCTAGAATAAAAAGGGATGGTAGTCCGTATGTTTTTTTTTTTCTATTTTTCTTTTTCTATTTTTTTTCTTTTTTCTTGATTTTTTTGATTTTTTTTTATACACTCTTACCCTACCATCCAAAATAATACATCATAGGGAATGACAATTCCCCTTAAACTTGAATTTTTACATACTTTACAATAAACTAAACTAATAACTCGAATTAAGAAAAACAAAACACTTGGAGTACTTTTAAGATTAACGTACATATGGGGGTAATATATGATGTTCTTCCCCATTACTCCATAAATAAGTACTTTACCCATGAGTCCCAATCTTCCCAAAACAATATGTACAAGGATATGACTCGACTTAGCAACCATGTAATCAATTAGATAGTTAACTTAGGGTTAAACAAATAACAATAATGCACTAAAAATGAGTGCATACACGGAAGGCTAAGGCGATTTGGTTGTACATTTAAGTGGGGTGTAACAAATTCTTCCTTTAAGTAAAATGCTTAAAGTTAGAAACGAAAAGATAGGCTCGGAGGGGTGTACTAGGGGTTCGTGTACTAAAAATGAGTACAACGCGAAGGGTGTGGGAAAAATTAGTTGACTTAACTAGCCAAGTAATATGACTTAAATGGTCAAGTAATTATGATACGGGTTTAACACAAGGGTGATCCTAATGCCTCTTATCATGTAGTAAATCCTACCATACGAATGTAGTCTCACTAGCGGTCTCGGGATGCATCACTAACGCAAGTTCTAGAATCTAAATGCTACCGGTACACTCATAAGCACTAATAATAAATGCTTTTCCTATAAAATCTAAAGGCGAACCTCACATATTTGGGTGGAAAATTTTTCTGAATATACGGTTATGTGCTAGTCATACAATCTCCTATCCATGAGACGCTTGGTATGGCTAAAGTTTCACTCCTAAATGTTGTAAAAAAATTTAAATTTGGCGCTAAAATTGCACTAACAAGTGTTTCTCATAGTTTTATTACACATCTACCATTAAACAGAACAAACTCAAGCGAAAGTGCATATGTAAGGTATCATCATTTTACCCTCCCCTTACACTTAAGATGAACATTGTCCCTAATGTTCAAGTAAAGAATGTAAAAGTTAAAAAGTAAAAAGAATGAAATCAAATACTTCCCTGATTCGCTCGGTATGGATAATAAGGTGGCCAGGTTAAATCTTCCTCCAAGAAAATGAACAATCAAAGCTTCCCTTCCAGAATATAAATCATCTTCTTGTCATACATAACCTGTAAATCTGAGAAAACAAACACAAAAACAACCTCGCGTAAAATCGGCGGCATCCTATATAAGTTACTAAATCCTAGAAAACAAGATAAGATATAATGCTTGTGGAATGAAGTTTGCAGATTTCCTGGAGATTATAAAACTTATTAATTCACAAAAACCATAAGACTCCGTTGGAAAAACAAAACTGGTAAAATTTCCAGATTTTTACACGTGACGCCGTCAAGAGTTAACTCGTGACGCCGTCAGAAGTGACCTGCAGAAATTCTTATGTTAAGTTTCCGGAAAATTTCTGGAAAAACTTGGTCCTACTTCCTGGAAAATCCTGCAAAACTTCATTATGACTCAATACAAGCATTTGACTCTAACAAATACGAATATACATATTCATTTAATATTGTGGAGAATCATGATCGGTTTGTTTCTTACAAACATATTTGGGGTTTCCCCTTACACTTATCTTTTGCAAAAATACTTTTAGGTGGAGTTAAGACTAGGCCAAAACAACAAAGTAAAGTATTTCCACTATTTAGTTTAGAAACATGATCTACCAACAATAAAAACAAAGCATGTATACGGAAGCAAATAACAAAAAAACAAAAATAAAATCACACAAAACATGGGTTGCCTCCCAAGAAGCGCTTTTCTTTATTTACGAGTCTTGTAGCTAGACTCAAGGTCATGGGTTAACGTGTATCGCTTATGCTCACATAACCAAGTGTGAGCCATCTAATAGTCGCCTCATCTTTCTTATAATCATCTCCTAACTCTAAGAATCCGCGATAGTATCTTTTATTCTTTTCATGAGTATACTTAAGCCCTTTTCTTTTATCATTCTCACTTAACATTTCTATGGGCGGATACCTACTACACTTTTCCATGGAAAAATCCTTGAACCTAGGGTGTGTGCAGGGCATTTGATAGACAAAATCTTCATCCCCATCCGAGAATGTAATTAACCCTTCTATGAGTTTTTCATCGAGGTTGGTCAACCGTTTGAAAGGTTTTCCAAACACAACTTGGGTCAACTTATCATCAATAAACTCTCCTAGATTCTCCATAACCATGAACTCAACAAGATAAACCAAGCTTCCTACAAACACGTGCAATGGTATTGCCCTAGCAATAATGTTTTCTCCTTTGTATTCTAACTCATCTACCATGATTTTATTATATTCATTGTGCGAGATTATGTTCATCGGGAGAGATGAGTTAAGATAGGCATTAAAGCTCTTAAATCCGATTTTACAAGGAAATTGCATGTTGAATGAACTATCACACTCAATCCTAGTTCTAGGGTCGACATACCTAAGAGGGTTTATTTCCTCTTCCATCCTATTCTCATTAATCACATCACCATCATCAAGATCCTCTTCGGAGTCTGAATAGTAAAAGGGACTAGCCCTACGGTCATCATCATGATCAGACTCCTCTAGCTCAGAATTATTGTCAAAGTGGTGGTTGGGCGAGAGGTTAGGTGGGTTCTCATTTTCCACTAAAGGGAGTGGGGCGGGCATTTGGAAAATCCTACGACGAAAAACACGAATAACAGGAATCAAACGATCAATGTTATTGTTATCAATCGAAATAGTTTACGAACAAAGGACACAAAGAAAAAAGATAGACTAAAGAAAACCTAGAAATAAAAATAAAATCTCACTAGAAAGGAATCTAGCAAGTAGACCTAATAAAAAGAGATTCTAACCTAGACAATAACTATTCCCCGGGTTGCGGCGCCAAAAACTTGATACGTGGGAATCGCACCAGGCTTTACCTCTCAAGGGATCTTGAGAAGCTTACAACCCCCACCAGGCAATGTACCTGATCGTTGTAGTATAGTATAGTGACAAGTACTGGGGGATTGATCGTTCAGCTAGGAATAGTGTCGCTAGGATTAGAAAACCTAAATACTAGTTCTAAAGGTGAAGGATGATTCTTTTTGTATTTTTATATTATTTAGAAAGCAAGTAAAAATCTCGGGTTTTGAGAGAGTGGGCGGAATTAGTTGCTAATCAACTAACCCAATACTAAAGATGCAATCAAAATAAAATACTAAAAATGAAAATAAACTAAATTATACTAAGGTTGTGAGCAATAAGTGGAGAAAATGTGTTTACTTAGATTTCACTACTCCCTAGATATCTTTTACACGTTAATTACTTGTTATAGTTGCGTGGATGACGGATTGTATTCCTTAATACCATTCATGGGGTGGCGCACTTAACTCCCCAATCCTATGAGCTCTTTTGTCCTCCTATGCCATGCCCAGCACAACCATAGGGATTATAAACAGTGGCTCATGCATTAAATACAACCAATAAAACCTAGTGCACATCAGTTCATGTTTCCTAAGACGTTCAAGCATGTTACCATTTGGAGATCTGCCAGTTTTCTTAAGCCTAACATCGAATTCATTCATCCAATACAGCTATAAACAAGTAATCAACACATAATTAACAAGATAGATCTAGCCTAGCATGATGGAATTAAGACAAGAACAAGATATAGACAACCAACACATAGACATATTGATTGAATTAAAAGAATACTTATCTCAATTACACATGAAAGGTATCAAGGGCTTAGAACCCTTGAAAAACCTGTAAAATTCGCACCAAGTTCGTACTTAGGGTTTCTCCAAAACTTCTCTCTTTTTTAATGTGAAAATTAGAAAACTATATATAGGAAATAGGGTCTGACGGTGTCAAGACAAATCTTGTGGCGCCGTCATCTCGCCGCCAAAATACTTCTCGGACTGCCTTGATCTACTTTTGATGCCGTCATGTGTTATGCATTTCCAGGCCGTCATGAATTTTACTCTTGACGCCCTACTTCGTGACGCCGTCAATTCTGTACTGGGTCGTCATGGAAATTACTCTTGACGCCGTCAGAAATTCCTTCTTGACGCCGTCACCAACTGTTCCCAGCAAGGAAAATTAAGACTTTGGCGTTTTCTTCACTTTTAAGCTCCAAAAACGTCCGAATTGCTTCCTTTTCCAGATTTCACTCCCAAAGTACCTAAAATCACAAAAGGAACGATTTAAGGCAATATTTGATCAAATAAATTCAAATCCGGGCTTAAATGACCCCTTAAAAGTGGTTCATTTTTCGCCTCATCAATTATACCTTATAGGATACTATTGCACTTGAGTTTGTTTGTTTGATGGTAGGTGTGTAATAAAACTAAGAGAAATACTTGTTAGTGTAATTTTAGCGCCAAATTTAAATTTTTTTTACAACATTTAGGAGTGAAACTTTAACCTTAACAAGCGTCTCATGGATAGGAGTTGTATGACTAGCACAAAACCGTACCATTCAGAAAAATTTTCCACCCAAATATGTGAGGTTCGCCTTTAGATTTGATAAGAAAAGCATTCATTATTAGTGCTTATGAGTGTACCAGTAGCATTTAGATTCTAGAACTTGCGTTAGTGATGCATCCCGAGACCGCTAGTGAGACTACATTCGTGTAGTAGGATTTACTACATGATAAGAGGTAATAGGATCACCCTTGTGTTAAACCCGTATCATAATTACTTGACCATTTAAGTCATATTACTTGACTAGTAAAGTCAATTAATTTTCCCACGCCTTAGCGTTGTACTCATTTTTAGTACACGAAACCCCTAGTACACGCCTTCGAGCCTATCTTTTCATTTCTAACTTTAAGCATCTTACTTAAAGGAAGAATTTGTTACAACCCACCCAAATGTGCAACCAAATCGCCTTAGCCTTCCGTGTATGCACTCATCTTTAGTGCTTTATTGTTATTTGTTTAAACCCTTAGTTAATTGTCTAATTAATTACATGGTTGTTCAGTCAAGTCATATCTTGTACATATTGTTTTGGGACGATTGCGACTCATATATTACCCCCATATGTGCGTTAATCTTAAAAAGTGCTCCAAGTGTTTTGATTATCTTGATTCGAGTCATTAGATTAGTTTATTGTAAAGTACGTAAAAATTCAAGTGTAAGGGGAATGTACATTCCCTATGATGTATTATTTTGGATCGTAGGGTAAAAGTGTATGCAAAAAAAAAAAAAAAAAAAAAAAAAAAAAAAAAAATGGACTACCATCCCATTTCATTCTATGTTTGTTTTATGTTTTTGTTATTTTTTATTTATTAGCTTAAGTTGAATCGAGTTTTGGCTTAGCAACATCATATTGTACATGTAATTAACCAAGATAATTAACTCGCCACCAGTAAATATTGTCTTTATCGAACAAAACCGTGTTTTCCATATCCTTACACCTAACGTTATAACCCTTTAAAAGACCTCTTTGATAGTTTGTCCTAGGTGCTTACGCCAAGTGGTGGAGGTTTGATCCTTTCCCAAGCATATGGTAATCTATTTTGCTATGACAGGTAGTGAGAGATGTTTTCCATTTCCTTATTGTGATATATACTTTATTACACCTGAGAGATGTGAGTATTTAAACATTATTTATGAGGTGCTAGTGTATGACCTCCATGCTTGCTTTTGGTTTTTAGTGGAACGCTTATTTGTTGTAATTACTTTTATATTAGTATTAAATGACCCCTATCTTGTATTTTGATTAGAATAAAAGTGCATTTGCTTGAGGACAAGCAAATCTCAAGTGTAAGGGTATTTGATGAGGCGAAAAGTGTACTGCTTTTAAGGGGTCATTTAAGCACGAATTCGATATTATTTGATCAAATATTGCCCTAAATCGTTTATTTTGTCATTTTAGGTACTTTTGAGAAAGAATCTGGAAAATGAAGCATTTTGGATGTTTTTGGAGCATAAAAGTGAAGAAAACGGCAAAGTCTCAAATTTCCTTGCTGGAACGGTACCTGACGGCGTCAAGCCTTTACACATGACGGCATCAAGAGTTACAAAAAAGGTGGATATGGAACTTATAACGTGACGGCCCAGAGAGTTTTCAAGCTTATGGCCTGACGGCGTCACCTAGGCCTTCAGGGTCCAATTACTAGTGACGGCCAGAGTAATTCTCCACATGACGGCGTCACAAATGGATTTAGGTAATACGATTTTCATCATGGCGGTGAGTTGATGTAATATCTATATATAGTTTTTCAATTTTCATTCATTAGTGTGCAACTTTGACAGAATAAAGCATAGGTCGAATTTTATCAGCTTTTCAAGGGTTTCAACCCCTTGATTCTTCCATGTTGAATTGAAGATAAGTATTCATTCAAATCATTTAATATGTCTATGTGTTGTGTGATTATATCTTACGCTTGTCTTCTCTTTAACATGCTAGGCTAGATTTTCTTGTGTTTGCTTAGACGTAGTGAAACCTAGATGTCGATTATGGGTTGATTTTTTGTTTATAATTGTTACGGATGAATGTATTCGATGTTAGGCTTAAGAAAACTGGCAGACTTCCATTGGTAACTTGCTTGAACATCTTAAGATACATGATCGGGGGTGTACTACGATTTTTTGTTGTATTTAATGCATAAGAGAATTCTAATGACCCCATGTTAGGAGCTTCTAACGGCTCGACATTGGAGTGAAGTAGGATCTTATAGAGTTAGGGAATATTGTACACGGCCCTACGACTAGTATTAAGGAATATGACCCGTCATCCATGCAATTGTAATAAGCTAATCAACCTGTAAAAGATATCTAGGGAGTAATGAAATCTAAGTAAACAAAACTTCCCTCATTATTGTTTCCACCACATTAGTATAATAGTTTTATTTTCATTTTTGTTATTTTATTTTGATTGCACTTTTAGTTAACTGGGTTAGTTGGCTAGTAACTAATTCCGCCCACTCCATCAAAACCTGAGATTTTATTTGCTTTCTACAAAATATAAAAATACAAAAAGAATCATCCCTCATCTCTAGACCTAGTTTAGTAGGCTTTCTAATCCTAGCGACACTATTCCTGAGTTGAACGATCAATCCCCCGGTACTTGTCACTATACTATACTACAATGATCAGGTACATTGTCTGGTGGGGGTTGTAAGCATCTCAAGATCTCTTGAGAGGTAAAACCTGTTGCGAGGGTGCAATTCCCACGTATCAACCCTACACTAAGAACTAGAATGACGAAGCATGGAAACGTAAGCCAGCGGACTCCGCAGGTGAAGAAACATATGGTGACCCCAGGGGAAGAAGCAGCAAAGTGATTCAACCCCTAGGCAGGACCCTGGAACAACCAGCGCGCCCATGAACCAAGGATCAGGCTCAAATCTGATCTTTCCAACAGTAGAACTGCCCACAGGGACTACCCAAACCACTACGATAGCTACTAGCGCGGAAGATCTACAGCGCACCCCTTTCACCACCCCCCACCAAACGGTGCCAGAAATAGACCCCACTGAGCCGCCATATGTGCCTAACCAAGACATGGGTCCTGATAAGGAAACAGGCATCCTCGCGCTAAAAGGAGTCGCGCCTGAACTAGCACCAAGTGATTTCGTGTCTCAAAACTACGAAACCTTGTCTGCCATTATGCAAGAGGAAGCAAAAAGGAGGTCAAGTCAGAGCCTACAAGCCTGGCTCAACTTTGGCCCTGAGTATGAAGCATATCCACTGCGTCACCGAAAGGAGAGGCGCGAGAGGGATAGCCGCTGACTCCCAGTGTTTACTAGGGTCGGAAAGAAAGTTGTGGATGATGAAACAACTAATTTACAATACCTGGAGGAATATGAAGACGATGGAAAACGTACCAATGTCCATGCTAGGCATGGTAGTCGCAGGATTCAGGATAGACTTGGGCGATAGCGTTTACCAAGCGAAAGCCCTCCAAGGTTCAGTAGTCGAAGAGTTCATGATAGACTTGGGCGACAACGTTCACCAAGCGAAAGCCCTCCAAGGTTCAGTAGTCGGAGAGTTCATTATAGACTTGGGCGACAGCGCTCCCCTAGTGAAATGCCTTCAAGCTCGGACTCCAAGGATAGGCGGCGCAAGTGCCGCAAAAGGGTAAGCTCATCCTCAAGTTACTCCTCGGACAACGAGGACAAAGAAACAGGACATTGGAAGTCCAAGAGAAGATATCGCGATGAGGAGGACGAAGATATGTCCCGTCCCTAGCGCCGCTAGAAGACTGACGCATTCATTCGGCGCATCAGCGATTTTTCAGACGATAAGAGAAGGCGCATGCCCGCTAATGTTAAAACTTATTGTGGAAAACTAGAAGGGGGGTTGAATAGTTTACCGTTTAAAATCTTTTTAACTTGTTTAGTTATCTTTTGAAACTTTCCGTTTTGATCAAAGATATATACACAAACACAATATATATAACATGCAAGTATAAAGAAAGAAACGATCAACCCACAACACGAGTATTTATCGTGGTTCGGCTACAAGGACTCTTTTTCCTTGCCCTACGTCCACGCCCCGAGTATCCAACTCGAGAGTTTCTTTCACTAGTCAACAAGCTCTTTTCACCGGCGGAGAAAACCTTACACGTCACTTATACACGTTTACCGACACTAAGCTAGATGTCGAGTTCTTTTACAAGGGTACAACCACTCCCGATAGTTCTCTTACAAGGGTACAACAACTCCCGTCACACTTTGTATTTTGAGGACTAAAATACTAACCAATCACTACTGAAAATACACAATCAAATGAAGTGTAAACTACACAAGTCTACACAATGCTAAGCTAACAAGTCTTGCAATGTTGTGTTGAATACTTGTAACTTTTTATGAACTCGTAAACTTCTTTGCTACAAAAAGAAACTTCACATATGAGAGGTTAAAGGGTTAGATGAAAGAATGAATGAATGTGTGTGAAAATATGATGTAGAGTGATAAGCCAAAAATCAAACTTGTGGCTTAGTATTTATAGCAAAACCTTCTGCAGGTCTGGCGGATACGGCGGAACCCTCATATGGGTTCCGCCCATGTACCCCCAGGGTTCTGCCAGGCTTGCAGTTGGTTTTGCAATAAATCTTGCATACCAAACAATGTCACATCTCATTACACCTAGTCAAACACAAAACTTGTGCAAGCAAACATATGGTTAGTCAAACACACTTTCTTTCCATAAATATATATTGACAAAACTTGCCATAAATGTGATGTGACATTTCTATTTTAAGAAACAGAAAGTGTTGTGTTTTATGAAATGTAAAATGTAGCAAATGTCTAGTTTATGCAAGTCTTTAAAACTAAGATTATGATTTACTTAGAAACCTTTAAAGTTTACATTTTGTCGTTAACAAAACTTAGCAAAGATCGTAAAATATAAATAATGTTTTTAGGCGATATTTGTATTAACAATCTCCCCCTTTTTGTTGATGACAAAACATAAACTTTGTTTTTAAGTAACTCACAAAATCTTAGTGTTTAAGACTTAAAAAAAATTATATTAAATTTGTTTACTTAAGTGATGAAAATCATATTAAGTTTAAAGGTTTAATATATTTCTCCCCTTTTTTGTCGAAACAAAAAGTAGAGTAGCGAAGCGGAATAATGTACGTGCTCCCCCTTGGTCGATACTCCCCCTAAAAGGAGTGCCAAGATGGGAAACATGGATTTTGATCCTACAAAAAAATTGGTTAGTTGGTGATATATATAGTCAAGCTTGTAGTTACCACACACATTGCAACCACAATGACAACACAAAAATGATCAACCAACAATGCAAGTAAGTAAGTAGAAAAAGATGTCATTTCAAGTAAAATTTAACTTTTACAAGTCAAAGACAAGAAATGGGAAAGATCCTCTTACTTCTAAAAACAAAACTAAAAATAACCAAGAAAATAAAAGAAAATCAAATCCTACTTTCCTAAATGGGGCAAAAAGGCCTCCAAATGTTGTCTAGGATTTGTTTGGGTGGGAAAGAGCATCCGAACGTTCTATGACGTGTTGGAATGCAAAACGGGTTACATCTTTGAATTGGTGAAGCAACAATTTGATGCTTTCACCCATTTTCAACATTTGTTCACAATGTGAGCAAACATGGGGATGATTGGGTGGAAATGGGTTGGTGTTGGTTTCTTGGTTTGAGGATGGGTTGGTTTTTGGTTCTCGGGTGGAGGATGGGTTTGGTATAGACTCAAGCAAGGTGGTTTGAAATTCCATTGCTTGATGGAGGTGATTCTCGACCATGCTTTGAATTTCCTCATAGGAAGGAAAGAAAGATTCAAAGGTTTGGGCTTGAGAATGTGGTGGAGTTGGGTGATCATGGTTTTTAATATTTGGTTCTCCATAAAGAGGACCATGGATGTCATGGTAGATAGGGTGAAACAACAATGGTTTGGGTTGGTGGTACTCTTGTTGTGGTGGTTGGTTGTGGTTAAAATTCTCATTTTGGTCAAGAAATGACCTTGGTGTTTCATTTGCAAAAGGTGGTGGTTGAGTTGGTCTTGGTGGAAGATCATTGAGATCTTGGACAAAAGGATGTGGTGAGGTTGGAAGAGACCCAAATAACTCCATAGGTTCAAGTTTTGGTAAAAGTGATGGTGATGGAGTTTTGGATGGTTGGGTTGGAGCACTTGGTGGAGTTGGGTCAATGGGTGATTTTGTTGGTGGTGGCGTGAGCTCATTGGGTTCATTGGGTGATGGAGATGGAGATGCAAGGTTTAGAAAATGTTCATTTTTGATTGGTGAGGTGAATTCATCTGAGGATGAGGAGCTTAGGTTGATGGATTGGTTAGACCAAAGTGGTTTGACACTTATCCGGGCGGTTTTTCGGACGGGTCTTGATGGTTGAGGGGTGATAGTTGACTTAGTCATTGTCAAAATGGTTTAAAGATCAGAGATTGTGATGGAGAAGGTGTGATTTGATAGTGTTTAGGATGGTTTAATTTATAGTGATGAAGGAGTGTGGGAAGGAGTGTTTGGATTTGATGTTTAGCCATACAAAAATGGAGGTTCCTAATGATTTGGAAGACTAATTATGGGTTGTCAAATCTTGGAAGTCAATCCAATGAAAATGGTGAAGTGAGAAGACAAGATTTGCACTAAATGCTTAGTGGTTTTGGCAAATTTGTTGAAGATATATGTCTCAGGGATTTCAAGGAACCTTTGGACGGGTTCCTTCCTTTATGTGTGAAGGTTCCTTGAGGTTGTTATGGCTATTTTTGAAATTTGGCGGGAAATGGTTTTCTTTGACTTGTAAGGAATGAGAACTATCCTATTGTGTTTAGCAAATTGCAGGAAACAGGTTTCTAACTAAAAGAATGGTATGTTATTGAGTGGATGTTGAAATGTCGAAAACTAAAAAAAATTCTGCAGGAAATCTAGCGGAACCTTCAGAATACACAGGCGGAACCCGTGTGAGGGTTCCGTCCGTTCCGTTGGGCCATTTCTGGGTTGCCCAGAAATTACACTGGCGGAACCCATTCTAGGGTGCCGCCAGATCCGCCAGACCTGAAAAACTATATAGTCCGTGATTTTGACCCGCGAGATGATTTTCAAATTTTTTGAAAACTCCTAAAATCACAAATATAATGCATATCTGGTTAGGCAATGCAAAAAATGGACATGTAAACACGCATACCATAGGACTTTGACCGGGGGCTAGCGAATTTCACTATACTTAGTGAAAAATTCATAAACATGAAAATTTGACAACGTGCCAAACGTTGTCTACCTGCATCATAATAAGTTAATACATGTTCCAAATAGTATCACAAGTTGTACCAACCCACAAATACATGACCAACATTGTTTAAAAGACCAAATTGTTCAAATAGCACCTTGTGCCAAACACTCCTACACACCCGCACTCATTGACGGTCAATCTTGTTCTTGAGCTTTCCAAGGAATCTTCCAAGATTCTTAAACATCCCCTTTGTTTGCTTGAACTCTGCCGACTCATTTGGAATATCTAAAAGTTGGGATAGGTATTCTAGAGGTGGGAGCCTAGAGTTGGACAAAGAGTCATCTTCACTCATTGAGGAAGATGATGAGGAGGTAGGAGGATGAGGATGTTTTCCTTGGGCTTTGTACACTCTCTTATCACTAAGTGGGACAAAGGTGTGTGGAATGAGAGAGCAGTCAAGGCGAAGACCGTTAGGAGTTGGTGGAATAGGAGAGATGAACCTAAAGAGACGGGTTAAGAGCATTCCATACGGCATAGCCGTTGTGCCATGCACGGGAATGTCGGCCATTCTCTTGGCCATGTAGTAGGCAAGGTTTAACGGTTGCCTAACGGACAAGGAGTAGAGCATGTAGCAAAGGCAAAGATTTATATGATCTCAGTTTCCTATTGTGCTAATGACATTGGCTCTAAGTACTTCCTCCCATTTCTTGAATTGGGGCTTGAGTTCATTAAGTTCTATTCCATACAGGTCCTTATCAACTTCATTTCCCGAACGGGTTCTCCTAGTGTTGGTTGTCCTAATGAAGAGGTGGTTACGAAGTTCATCTTTGGACACAAGAGGGGTGTCATAGGGATGGATGCAGTCAAAGAGTGTGTCAAGAGTTGAGAGGGAGTGCAAGTCGGAGTAGATGCAAGTACCACGGTTTGGGACACCTATGATTTGAGTAAACTCCTCAAAAGTGAAGGAGTATTGATGACTACTAGTCCTAAAGTTAATAGACATTTGACCATAATCATCCGTGGAGAGGGTGACGGATGCATAGAATTCCAAAATGAACCTAGGACAAATAGGCTCATCGATTTCTAAAAGACACTCAAAGTTGATTGTGGCAAATTCCGTGTAGAGGTTTGTACCTTCTAGGAAGGACGGGTCAATGTTTCTACCCTCATGGACGTAATGTTTTTCTAAGGCTTTGAAAACCTTGACTTGATTTGGGGTAAGGCCTTTGGTTTTGTTGTGTTTGGGTAGGTACTTAATGGTGTCCTTGTGGTCGTAGTGGGTTAGAGGAGGCTTGATGATTCCTAGAAAAACAAAATTTCACATTTTAGTCTAAGTAAACGACTATTATAATGTGGGTGTTCTAGTGTGTGCCTATATGAAAACAATGTGGAGGTGCGGTTATCTTGACTCATTTTGATGCTTCAAAAACGTTTTGTAATGCAAGTTTTGTTATAAAACAAAAAATAACCCAATCGCTCCTAGTTCAATGTAGCTTCGTTTGAATGTACCCGAAAATACATATTGGTTATGTATTCCCTTTAGCATTCAAGAGACATTATGCAAGTGATGTTTTAAACATAACGTTTTGATTTTGTATTCTTAATGTGAGACAAAAAAATATTTGTCCTATTTGTGAGAAATTTTTGGAAGAATTTGACATGGGGTGTTTTAGCAAACATGTTTACACTTAGTAAGAATGCAATTCCTAACTATGGGGAACATGATTAGTTTTGTTAAACACCTAATTTCATGCATGAGTTTCTCAAGTTAATGCATAACCCCAAGTTTTTGTTTTTGTGCAAAAATAGAATTCCTAGACTCAGATCAGGATTGTAATCAAGGTTAGAATACTTACAATGATGATTGATTTGCAATGTGAGTGAAAGGAAGACAAAGAAATCACAGGTATGGATGGATGGTAATGTGAATAGTAACAGTTTGGAAGTGGTGGTATGAGATAATGGGTGTTTGGTTTAATATAAACAAAAAAATGGTTCTGCATGTTGGTGGATACGACAGACCCTTAAATTGGGTTCCATCCGTTGTGTCTGAGGGTTCCGCCGACCCTGCTGAGAAAAAGAGTTATGGATTTGTTTGATTTTTGTGATTTTTGTCTAATGTCTAGAACTACAACGTAGGTTCCATGAGTCCTAAGCCTAGCCTAAGAAGGTTAAAAGGTTCACGTTTAAGGGGGTTCATGAGAATGTCGGCTATGTTGTCTTCGGAAGAAACTTTCTCAATTGAGATATTTCCTTTTTGAATGTTTTCACGAAGGAAATGATGACGGATTTCAATATGTTTGGTACGAGCATGTTGAACCGGGTTTTTGCTAAGATCAATGGCACCTTTGTTGTCACAAAGAATTGTGATGTCGTTAAGTTGAATTCCGTAGTCGACAAGAGCTTGCTTCATCCAAAGAGCTTGTTTACATGCCTTTCCGGCCGAAACGTACTCGGCTTCCGTTTTTGAGATAGCAAGAGCCGTTTGCTTCTTAGAGAACCATGAGGTGAGACAATGTCCAACAAAAGTACAAATACCACGTGTGCTTTTTCTATCAACATAGTCACCAGCATGATCCGAGTCGGCATACACTATGGTGTTTATTCCCGTTCCTTTGTGATACCATAAACCTAAATGTGTAGTGCCCTTAATATACCTAAAAATCCTTTTAACGGCTTTGAGATGAGTAGTCTTAGGATCTTCTTGAAAACGAGCACATAGACAAACACTAAACATAATGTCATGTCTACTAACCGTTAGGGAAAGTAGACTACCAATCATACCTCTATATTTAGTGCTATCTACGGATTCACTTTCCTCATCCTTGGTGAGTTTAGTTTCTGTGGACATGGGTGTTTTGATTGGTTTCGAATCTTCTAATCCAAATTTCTTAAGCATGTCCTTAATATATTTAGATTGGTTAAAGAAGATACCATCTTCTAGTTGTTTAATTTGGAGTCCTAGGAAAAAGTTGAGTTCTCCCATCATACTCATTTCAAACTCGTCATGCATGATTTTTGAGAAATCCACACATAATTCTTGACAAGTTGATCCGAATATAATGTCATCAACATAGATTTGGACTATGATAATATGTGAATCTTTCTTCTTAGTGAAGAGAGTATTATCAACTAAGCCCATGGTATACTTATGGTCAACTAGGAAGGTTTTAAGTCGATCATACCATGCTTTTGGAGCTTGCTTAAGTCCGTAAAGAGCCCTTTTAAGTTTGTAGACATGATTTGGTTTTTCAAAATCGATGAAGCCCGGTGGTTGAGCAACATACACTTCTTCATTAATGACTCCGTTTAGAAATGCACTTTTGACGTCCATTTGAAAACGTTTAAAATTGTGTGCACATGCATATGCAAGTAAGATTTTAATTGACTCGAGCCTAGCAACCGGAGCAAAAGTTTCATCGTAGTCAATTCCTTCTTGTTGATTATATCCTTGTGCAACTAGCCTAGCTTTGTTTCTAGACACGATTCCATTTTCATCCATTTTATTACGAAAGACCCATTTTGTTCCAATTATCGTTTGACTCTTTGGTTGAGGAACTAATGTCCATACATCATTCTTGACAAATTGGTTTAATTCTTCTTGCATTGCAATTGCCCGAGACTCATCCTTAATGGCTTCATTAATGTTTTTCGGTTCAATGGTTGATACGAAACAAAAGTAGTTGCTTTCATTTTGAACTTTTGATCTTAGTGTTCTTTCGTTAATGTTGCCTATGACACTATCTAATGGATGACTTTTAGATTCTTTGACATTGACAAGTTCTTTGTTTAATAGTTCATCTTCCTTGTCATTACCTAAGATCTCTTGACTTTCTATTGCTTGGCTTTCAACTAAGTCATCATCTACCAAAGGTGATGTCTTATAGGGAGGTGGACTCTCGTCAAAGGTTACGTTCAACGATTCCTCGACTCTTAAGGTTTCTTTGTTTAAAACAATGTAAGCTTTACTATTTTGTGAATATCCAAGAAATACACCTTCATAAGACTTTGGGTCAAATTTGGTAAGATAATCCTTGGTGTTAAGAATGAAGCATTTACTTCCAAACACTCTAAAGTATCCTAATGTAGGCTTTTTACCTTTATATAGTTCATAAGGAGTTTTCTTCAAAAATGGTCTAATTAAAACTCGATTAAAAATGTACGTTGATGTGTCAACGGCATTACACCAAAACTTTAGTGGAATGTTTTGTTCACTAAGCATTGTTCTACTCATCTCTTGCAACGTCCGGTTTTTACGTTCTACTACACTATTAGATTGAGGAGTACGAGGTGCCGAAAAGTTGTGAGTAATACCATTAATATCACAAAAGTTTCCAAATTGAAATTCATTATCAAATTCACGACCGTGATCCGTTCTAATAGACACAATATTAGACCCTACTTGATTTTGAATTTTCTTACTTAGAATCTCAAATTTATCAAAAGCTACATTTTTATTTTTCAAAAATTTTATCCAAGTATATCTTGAGTAATCATCTACTATGACCAAAGTGTAGAAGTTACCTCCATAACATTGTATAGCGGATGGACCAAATAAATCCATATGCAAAAGTTCTAGACACCTAGATGTAGAAACCAAGTTTTTAGCCTTATGGCTACTATGGACTTGTTTACCGAAATTGCAAGCATCACAAAAGTGTTGGTCATATTTCAAATTAGGTAGGTTTCGAACTAAGTCTTTTGAGGAGAGGTTTTGAATTAGTCTCATGTTAGCGTGTCCTAAACGTCTATGCCATAAAGTTGAAGATTCATCTAATGAAGTAAGACAAAGTTTGTCTCTAGATGTTGGATCCATCTTCATGACATATATGTTGTTCTTAAGAACACCTTTGGCTATGGTTATACCATCTTTAAGTATTTTACTTCCGTTTTCACTAAAAAGGACATTATACTTATTACGACGAAGTTGACTAATACTAAGGAGATTAAAACCTAAGTTATCAACATGAGCTACATCATCTATAAAAAGGGAGTCATGAGAGATTGTACCTTTTCCGATGATTTTGCTCTTAGCTTTACTACCAAACGTAACGTTACCTCCATCACATTTGTGTAAGTAGTGAAAATGCTTTTGTTACCCGTCATGTGCCTTGAACAACCGTTATCTTTAATCCATTCATCCGGTTCCAAACAAACTTTGAGGCACACCTATTTTACGAAAAATACTCAAACATTTGGTCCCCAATTTCTCATGGGTCCATTTTGGTTAAGCATACCATTAACTTGTTCCAAGTATGAAAGTAGAACATAAGGGTTCCATGACATGTAATTTGGAGTTTGGTAATGTCCAGGAGTGTTTTGGTTCCATACATGTTGGTAGTTCGGTCGTGTGTTGAAGTTGCTCTTTGGAAAGGGGCGTTTGGGAATTGGAGTCTTAGGTCTTGGTTGAGTAGTCTTAGCTCTAAATTCATTTTTACTAAGTCCTACTCCAGTTTTAAAGGCAGGTTTTGTTCCATTTTTATATGTAACTTTAACAAACTTTGAACGATCCGATGTGGATGGTATTACTGCTGCAGCAGACTTGGCGGAACCTTTGGGTTCAACGGGCGGAACCCTGAATTGGGTTCCGTCTATTCCGCGGGCTGCTGTAGCAGTTTTGTTAGTTTCTTGTGCATTCTTTTCTTGTTTCGTTTGACCCTTTGAAGTTTCTAATTTCATGAAACCTAGTCCTGTTTTATCAAAGGGTGACTTTTGAAGTTTCATAATTTCATCCGCACAAGAAATGCTCTTATCAAACTTCTTAAACTTTGTGATTTGTTTTATTTGATCATTTTGAGTAATTTTAAGTTTCTCAATTTCGAGTTTAAGCTCTTCACATGATTTGCAAGTTGTGTCAATAGCTTTACTCTTTTCTAATCTCTTAGCTTTTTCTTTTAGCTCATAAACTTCATTTTCAAAAAACTCCTTTTTAGTTTTCAAAAACTTATTTTTGTTTATGATTTTCAAGCTTAATTCACAAAGTTTGTTATATTCTTTTTGTAAAGTGTCATCATCAATAGAGGAGTAAGATGAGTCGGAGAGTACCTCATTTGAGTCGTGAGCCATGAGAGCAATATCATCATTCTTTGGCTCATCGTCATCTCCTTCATAGTCACTCCAAGCACCACCCACAAACGCTTGTTGAGGCTTGTTCTTGGGTGGTTTTGGACATTCTCCTACTAGATGAGTTGTGTCTCCACACCTATAGCATTTCCTTTCAACCTTTCCTTTCCTATCATCACGATCTTTTTAGAAGGTTTTCTTGTCATCTTTAGGTTGCCTTACAAACTTCCCTCGTCTACGAAAGAACTTCTTGAAGTCTCTCACGGCCATAGCATATTCCTCATCATCACTATCCAAAGTAGATTCTTCATCATTACTTGATTGGACTCTAGCTTTCAAGGCAATGAACTTGACTTTTTCTTTCATGCCTCTAAGTAATTCCGAATCTTTTTCCATTACCATTTCATGAACTTTAAGGTTTCCAATTAGTTCGTCAAGTGACATGCTTGAAAGATTCTTGGATTCTTCAATTGCCGTCACTTTTGCTCTCCACTTCGGATGGAGTGCTCTAAGGAATTTCCTGACAAAATTCTTACTACAAAAAGATTCATCAAGTGCTTTAAGTGAAGTAACAATAGTGTTAAACCTACAAAATGCATTATCAATAATCTCATCTTCGGGAATAACAAATTGTTCATACTGTTGAACAAGGAGATCAATTTTGTTATCCTTAACTTGTGAATTTCCTTGATGAGTGACTATTAAAGATTGCTAAATATCTTTGGCGGTTTTACACATAAAGACTCTTTCATATTCTTTCTTAGGCAACGCATTGTAAAACATCATTTTAGCTTCATTATTTTTAGCAATCAATATCTTTTGATCATCATCTTTAGTAATAGAAGCTATATTATCACCATCAATGATTATAAACCATAAATCTATATCTTTAGATTTCACGTAGGTTTCGAAACGGTTTTTCCAATATATAAAACCATTAGCTTCAAAAAGTTGTGGTCTTTGCATAGATTGCCCTACTTTGTAATTTTCAAAATCCATGGATCGTTTCAAGTTTTAAAACACAATATATTTTAAAAGCTTGAGTAACGTAGCTCTTGATGCCAATTGTGGAAAACTAGAAGGGGGGTTGAATAGTTTACCGTTTAAAATCTTTTTAACTTGTTTAGTTATCTTTTGAAACTTTCCGTTTTGATCAAAGATATATATACACAAACACAATATATATAACATGCAAGTATAAAGAAAGAAACGATTAAACCACAACACAAGTATTTATCGTGGTTCGGCTACAAGGACTCTTTTTCCATGCCCTACGTCCACGCCCCGAGTATCCAACTCGAGAGTTTCTTTCACTAGTCAACAAGCTCCTTTCACCGGCGGAGAAAACCTTACACGTCGCTTATACACGTTTACCGACAGTAAGCTAGATGTCGAGTTCTTTTACAAGGGTACAACCACTCTCGTTAGTTCTTTTACAAGGGTACAACAACTCCCGTCACACTTTTTATTTTGAGGACTAAATTACTAACCGATCACTACTGAAAATACACAATCAAATGAAGTGTAAACTACACAAGTCTACACAGTGCTAAGCTAACAAGTCTTGCAACGTTGTGTTGAATACTTGCAACTTTTTATGAACTCGTGAACTGCTTTGCTACAAAAAGAAACATCACATATGAGAGGTTAAAGGGTTAGATGAAAGAATGAATGAATGTGTGTGAAAATATGATGTAGAGTGATAAGCCAAAAATCAAACTTGTGGCTTAGTATTTATAGCAAAACCTTCTGTAGGTCTGGTGGATACGGCGGAACCCTCAGATGGGTTCCGCCCGTGTACCCCCAGGGTTCCGCCAGGCTTGCAGTTGGTTTTGCAATAAATCTTGCAAACCAAACAATGTCACATCTCATTACACCTAGTCAAACACAAAACTTGTGCAAGCAAACATATGGTTAGTCAAACACACTTTCTTTCCATAAATGTATATTGACAAAACTTGCCATAAATGTGATGTGACATTTCTATTTTAAGAAATAAAAAGTGTTGTGTTTTATGAAATGTAAAATGTAGCAAATGTCTAGTTTATGCAAGTCTTTAAAACTAAGATAATGATTTACTTAGAAACCTTTAAAGTTTACATTTTGTCGTTAACAAAACTTAGCAAAGATCGTAAAATATAAATAATGTTTTTAGGCGATATTTGTATTAACACTTATGATCGGACAAGTGATCCTGATGACCACCTAAAATTTTCGAATCAGCCGCTACCATCGAAAATTGGCCACAACCCGTGTGGTGCCACATGTTTAATTCTACATTGGTGGGGAATGCACGAACCTGGTTTAGTAAGCTGCCACGAAGAAGCATATATAGGTTTGAAGAGTTGCGAAAGGCATTTTGCTTGAACTTTACTCAAAGAAAGAAGTGCGTCAAGAACCCTGTCGAACTGGCTAGGGTAAAACAACGCCAAAGGGAATCCACAAGCGCTTATGTGGAGCGCTACAAGGACGAATTCATACACATCAAGGCATGCCCCGAAATACTAAAGATCTCAGGGTTCATGAATGAAATTAATTACCCTGAACTTATCAGAAGGTTAAATGACAAGGTTCCCCAAACCTTTGATGAACTTATAAAGTGTACGAGGTCCTTTATCCAAGGGGAAGCAGCCGCTGCGGATAGCAAGAAAGGCTACTCAAATTATAGGTCACCAGAACAGCCCAGTAGACAATCCAATGACCAGAGTTGCAACCGTAACAAAACCAGTCAGGGGGCGGACGAGAGAATGACAAATACACCCCACTAACGAAGACTCCAAGGGAGATATTTATGACAGAAGGTGCGAACTTCCTGAAACCCCCACCAATGCGCACCCTAGAGGATCGGCGCATAGGGAATGGGTATTGTGAATACCATGGACAAAAGGGCCACACCACCAACGAGTATGTCCAATTGCGCTAACTAATTGATAAATTAGAGAAAGAAGGCTAATTGGATCATTTAGTTAAGAGCATCAAAGATGGAAAAGACAAACAGAAGGTCGGGAGCAAGAAAGAGACACCTAAGGACAAGGCTGACACCATCTACATGATACAATCATGGCAGCAAAATACTAGGCAAAAGGTCAGCCAAAAGTTTTCTTATGGGATCGAAATCTCTTTCCCCACTCTGGCTGCGGACAATGCAGTCGTGGAACCGCTCACCATCGAGATAAATACGGGGGGTCATGATATCCACCGCATGTATGTTGATGGAGGGGCATCCGCAAACATAATGTATGAACACTGTTTCAAAAGGTTGCGACCTGAAATACAAAGTCAGTTAATTCTGGCCACGACGTCCTTGACTGGCTTTATAGGAGAAAAGATATGACCCATGGAGCAAATACGATTACTTGTGGTCGTTGGTGATAAGCAACACTCCACGGCGGCCTGGATGAATTTTATGGTGATCAGATCTCCTTCGCCATACAATGGCATTATTGGAAGACTAGGAATATCAGCCATGCGCCCGGTACCGTCCACAGCATATGGGATGCTCAAATTCCCAGTAGAAGGAGGCATTGTCACCCTCTACAATACCACTGTACCACCCAGAGAGTGTAACACGATTACAAGTGAGACGACACGCACTCCAGAACAGCATGCAGCTAAAGTATCAAACCTGAAGGTCACAATCCATCCTGACTACCCGGAGTAAGAAGTATCGATTGGGGGATCATTGTCTGACAAAGGCAGAGCGGCTGTGTGCGCACTCTTGCAAAGGAATCTAGATATCTTTGCGTGGGAACCAAAGCACATGACTGGCGTGCCACGATCGATTACAGAACACAAGTTGGAAATCCGACACAGATATTCCCCAGTACGGCAGAAAAAGCGCGGTCTGGCTCTAGAGCGCGCAAAAGCCATTCTAGAGGAAGTACACAAGCTTGTGGACGCAGGCATCATGCAAGAGGTCTATTACCATGACTGGCTCTCCAATCCAGTAACGGTGAAAAAGAGCGATGGTAGCTGGAGGATGTGCATGGATTTCACTGGTCTTAATAAAGCAAGTCCACAAGACTGCTACCCGCTACAAGTGATAGACTGGAAGATAGAATCTTTTTGCGGATACCCATTTAAATGCTTCCTAGACGCATACAAAGAGTATCATCAAATCCAAATGGCCAAAGAAGACGAGGAAAAAACAGCCTTCCACACAAGCCAGGGTGTCTACTGTTACACAAAAATGCCTTTTGGCTTAAAGAATGCAGGCGCCACTTACCAGCGATTAGTAAATAATGCATTTGAAAAGCAAGTGGGCCGCAACCTGGAAGTCTATGTTGACGACCTTGCCATAAAGAGCCATACCGAAGATGAGTTAATACGCAACATTGAAGAAACATTTAGGACTCTAGGAAAGATCAACATGAAGTTAAATCCTAAGAAATGCACTTTTGGTGCTACAAAAGGCATGTTCCTCGAATACTTGATAGAGCCTGATGACATTAAGCCATGCCCAAAAAAAACAAAGGCTGTCATCCAACTCCCTTCACCCCGCACGTTGAAAGAAGTCCAGTCCTTGAATGGAAAACTAGCCGGGTTGAACAGATTCCTATTCAAATCAGCGGATAAGTCACTTCCTCTCTTTAAAACACTCACGAAGTGTACATAAAAGGGAGACTTTCGTTGGGCTACGAAAGCGGAAGAAGCTTTTCAACTGCTTAAGCAACATATAGCAGCGCTTCCCACACTAGTCGCACCCCAACCAGGGGAAGAGTTGATTATGTACTTGTCAGAAACTCATGGAGCAGTCAGCGCGGTGCTATTGACAGATAGGAACTCCGTACAAACACCGGTATATTTTGTAAGCAAAGTACTCAAGAAGACAGAGATTAACTACACCGCAATGGAAAAGTTGGTCCTGAATTTATTATTCGCAGCTAAAAGACTGCGCAGATACTTTCAAGCACACCCAATAGCAGTGATCACGGACCAACCTATCAAGAAAGTTATCTCCAAACCCGACGCATCAGGAAGATTACAAAAATGAAGCGTGTTGCTAAGTGAACATAACATATCTTATAGACCACGCACTGCGATTAAGGGAAAGATACTGGCAGACTTCATCATTGAGAAACCAGATACTGATGCTCCACCTTCAAGCAGCAAGGTAGAACTACAAGAACCATGGATCTTATTCACGGACGGATCTTCGTGCGTGGACGGGTCAGGCGCAGGCCTTATCCTCACCAGTCCAGAAGGAATAGAATTCACTTACGCACTGCGTTTTGAATTCACAGCCACGAACAACGAGGCAGAGTATGAAGACCTAATTGCTGGATTACGCATTGCAACTCGAATGGGTGTACGCAACCTAAAAGCAAATGTCGACTCCCGATTAGTAGCCAATCATGTGTTGGGTGAATATGTGGCTAAAGAGGATAACATGGTCCAATACCTCGACAAGTCCAAGTCCCTAATCCAGAGTTTTGACAGGTTCACCATTAAACAAGTTCCTAGAGGGGAAAACAGGAAAGCAGATGCACTAAGCAAAATCACATCTACAAGCTTTGCACACCTGTCAAAACAAGTATTGGTGGAGACCCTGAAAAACAAATCCATCTCGGAGATGGAGATATCCACGGTGATAGAAGAGCAGGATCCTACATGGATAACCCCTATCATCGAATTCATAAGCAAGGGTATATTACCCCTGGAGCATAAGGACGTTCGACGGATACGGCGCACAGCGTAGATGATGAGGCAAAAAATGAACCACTTTTAGGGGGTCATTTAAGCCCGGAATTGAATTTATTTGATCAAGTATTACCCTAAATCATTCCTTTTGTGATTTCAGGTACTTTGGGAGAGAAATCTGGAAAAGGAAGCAATTCGGACGTTTTTGGAGCATAAAAGTGAAGAAAACGCCAAAGACTTAATTTTCCATGCTGAGAACAGTACCTGACGGCGTCAATAGGAAGATCCTGACGGCGTCAGGAGTAAAAGTGGTGACGACCCAGTGCAAACCTGACGGCATCACAACAAGGGCGTCAAGAGTTAAAATCATGACGGCCTGCACAAGATGTACACATGACGGCATCAGACCCAAATCTAGGCAGTCCGAGGAACTATTTGGCGGCGAGATGACGGCGTCAGCCCTTTGTTCTTGACGTCGGCACCTTCTAAACTCTATATATAGTTTTCTATTTTTCATTCATTAGAGAGGAACTTGTGTGGAGAAACCCTAGGGCCAAACTTTGTGAACCCAAGCTCGTATTTTACAGTATTTTCAAGGGTTTTCAACCCTTGAATCCTTTCATGTGCTATTAAGATAAGTCTTCTCTTTAATTCAATCAATATGTCTATGTGTTGGTTGTCTATATCTTTTACTTGTCTTGATTTCAACATGCTAAGCTAGATCTATCTTGTGTTTGCTTAGATCTAATGAAACCTAGATGTTAATTATGTGTTGATTACTTGTTTATGGTTGTATTGGATGAATGATTTCAATGTTAGGCTTAAGAAAACTGGCATATCTCCATTGTGTAACATGCTTGAACGTCTTAGGAAACATGAACCGATGTGTACTAGGTTTTATTGGTTGTATTTAATGCATGAGTAAATTCTAATGATCCCATGTTAGGAGCTTCTTAGCTGACTCGACATAGGAGTGAAGTAGGCACTCATAGGATTGGGGAAGTAAGTACGCCACCCCATGAATGGTATTAAGGAATACAATACGTCATCCACGCAACTATAACAAGTAATTAACGTGTAAGAGATATCTAGGGAGTAGTGAAATCTAAGCAAAACACATTTCTCCCACATATTGCTCACAACTTTAGTTTAAATTAGTTTATTTTCATTTTTAGTATTTTATTTTGATTGCATCTTAGTATTGGGTTAGTTGACTAGCAACTAATTCCGCCCAAATCCTTCAAACCCGAGATTTTAATTTGCTTTCCTAAAAATATAAAAATACAAAAAGAATCATCCCTCATCTCTAGACCTAGTCTTTAGGTTTTCTAATCCTAACGACACTATTCCTAGCTGAACGATCAATCCCCCGGTACTTGTCATTATACTATACTACATCGATCAGGTACACTGCCTGGTGGGGGTTGTAAGCTTCTCAAGATCCCTTGAGAGGTAAAGCCTGGTGCAATCCCCACACTCAAGTTTTTGGCGCCGCAGCCCGGGGAATAGTTATTGTATAGGTTAGAATCTCTTTTTATTAGGTCTACTTGCTAGATTCCTTTCTAGTAAGATTTTATTTTTTTTATTTATTTTAAGGTTCTCTTTAGTCTATCTTATTTCTTCATGTTTTTGTTCGTAACTCTTCACCACCCGACATCATGGACGATGGGAACATCTTTGAACCCGTCATCCCACCACAACACAACCCACCACTAGAACCTCTTAGGCCCCGAACCTTAGGAGAGTATTCCCGACCTAGCCACCAAGGCTACCGAAACACTATTGAGCTCACCGGAGCCAATGTGACCCCCTTGCGATCCGACACCATCCGGTTGGTGCAAAGCGGATGTGCATTCCATGGACTTCGTTCCGAAGATCCAAATCAACATCTCAAAGACTTCCTTAAAATCGTAGATTCCATAGACCTAGATGTTGCAACTAGAGAGACAACCCGATTACGCCTATTCCAATTCTCTCTACGTGATCAAGCTAGTCAATGGCTTGAACGTTTACCCGCGGGATCCATCACCACATGGGATGATCTCACCACTCGTTTCCTTGCTCAATTTTTCCCACCGGGGAGAACTACCAAGCCTAGAAATGACATCTTGATGTTCCAACAACGTCAAAATGAAACTCTTTATGAAGCATGGACTCGTTTCAAGGACTTACTCCAAAAAGTCCCTCATCATGGCATAGATCTTTGGCTCCAAGTCCAAATCTTCTATGACCATATCGATCTCTCCACAAGGCGAGCCATTGACCAATCGGCCGGTGGTAAGCTACGTGATCTAAGTGCGGAACAATCATGGGAACTCATAGAAGATCTTGCTCTCTATGACAACGAAAGTTGGAATGATCCCCGTGATTTGAACAAAACGGTCAAGGCAATATCTTTGCCTTCGAACAACTCTAGCACTCCCGACCGTAAGATCATGGAACTTGAGGACCAAGTCAAGTTTCTCATGAAAACTTACGAAGCTCCTAAGCCTTCAAGCCAAGTGAACAAAATCACTTATTCATGCGAATTATGTAGTGGTCCCCATGACACTCGTGATTGTGTGGAACTCCCCAGAACAGCTTTTGCGGACTACGCATCCTCGCGTACCGATGAAGCGGGAGATAAGTGGTACACTTTCAAACCGGAGCCAAACCCTTACGGTGATTCATACAACCCCTCTTGTAAAAATCACCCAAACCTTAGGTGGAAACAAAATCAAGCCAATTCTTCCAATCCGCCTAATCGTTATCAACCAAACGGTCCACCCTCCAACCGTACTTTCAACAACAATCCTTCTAACCACTATGGTAGTACCAACAATCTTGAAGGATTGATGTCTAAGTTCATGGCATCTCAAGAAGCTCGCATATCTAAGTTTGAAGCCGATTTCAAACAAAAGCAAAGCGAGATGACCAACAAAATTGACACATTGTTGAAAGTTCTCAACGAACGAGAAACGGGAGCACTCCCAAGCGACACGGTCAAGAATCCGAAACTAAACGTTAATTCCATATCATCAGTTTCATCACCCACCTCTTGTCCACAATAGTACTCGGTTAAATCTATGAGTACGTGTTTCAAACAAAACCAAATTCTTCAAAAGGACCAATCGAATAAAACACCTGATATAAAACCTGTCAAAAGCATAGTTGAAACACCTCCTACGCAAGACCTTGACGATGAATTCAAGGAACTTCACCTTGAACGCCCCGTCATTGATGTCTTAGCCCGTGCTCCCTACTATAGTGCCCTCCTAGAAAAGTATGAGAAGTTTAAACTAGGTAAAAATGGGACCGCCTTCGTTCAAAACAAGTTGCCTAAAAAGCTTGATGATCTGGGTATATTTGTTTTGCCTTGTAAGATAGGAAGATCCGAAGCTTTCGACATACTAGCTGATTTAGGGTCAAGCCTCAACTTGATTCCCTTATCTCTTTTCACCACTCTTAAGCTAGGAAAGTTAGAGGAGACGGAGGAATTGATTGGTCTAGCGGATGGGAGTATTGCTCACCCGGTTGGAATGATTAAGGATGTAGTTGTTCACGTAGGAAAGTTAACTATCTTAGCGGATTTTCATGTCCTAGACATGGTTAATGACACTACATGCCCATTGTTGGTAGGAAGAGGATTTTTAGCAACCGCTAGCGCCATGATAGATTGTAAGGAGTCTAAAATAAAGAAAAGCGCTTCTTGGGAGGCAACCCATGATTTTGTGTGATTTTATTTTGTTTGTTTGTTATTTGCTTCCGTATGCATGCTTTATTTTTATTGTTGGTAGATCATGTTTCTAAACTAAATAGTGGAAATACTTTATTTTGTTGTTTGGCCTAGTCTTAACTTCACCCAAATGTATTTTTGCAAAAGATAAGTGTAAGGGGAAACCCCAAATATGTTTTTAAGAAACAAAACCGATCATGATTCTCCATAATATTAAATAAACATGTATATTCGTATTTGTTAAAGTCAAATGCTCGTATCGAGTCATAATGATGTTTTGAAGGATTTTCCAGGAAGTAAGACCAAGTTTTTCCAAAAACTTAACATAAGAATTTCGGCAGGTCATTTCTGACGGCATCACGAGTTTACTCTTGACGGCGTCACGTGTAAAAATCTGGATATTTTACCAGTTTTGCTTTTCTAACGGAGTCTTAAAGTTTTTGTTGAATTATTAGTTTTATAATCTCCAGGAAATCTGCAAACATCATTCCACAAGCATTATATCTTATTTTGTTTTCTAGGATTTAGTAGCATATGTAGATTGCCGCCGATTTTATGCGAGGTTGCCTTGTCTGTTTTCTCAGGTTTTTACAGGTTATGTATGATAATATGAATTGAGTAGCTATAGTTGTTGTTTGTAGTTTATTTTCTGTTCATTAATGCTTATCTAAGCTTATTGTAAGTTAAATTAGTGAATTCATAGTTTAAATCCCTCATTCTCTTTGAAAAGTATAGACATATAATCTAAATAGGGGTGTTTGGTTTAGTCTGATTTGCTGTGTGGGTGGGAAGTTCATTGTCTTAAACCTGTTCCAACATCTTTCCTAGCATCAAATTAGTCCAAGGTAGTCAAGTTTTAGGTTGTTGTAAGTTGCAATAGTCAAAAATCACCAAAGATCCCCCATAACAGTTAACTGTTAGGATTTTTTTGATCCCAATCCAACCATTTCATTGCATAAGGTGTATTTGTAGCTTAATTTCATCAATTTGTAGCTAAATGGAACTTATATGATTAGTAGGATAGAGTAGAAGTTCATCAAATTCAAAATATAAAGTTTTTTACAAAAGTCAAAGTGCATGTTATCCAGTTTTTCCAAAAATGGTGGGATTTGTTTAGAATTTTGTATAAGGTTTCAACCCTTGAAACTTTTAGAAATTGTAACCCCCTAGCTCATCTTCAAGATCCCACTTGTGTTATATTTTTGTGAATTTTTTACTGGGCCCCACACCCTCCCAAAGTCAGCTGCAGGGAAGGGGATACCCCTTGCTGCAGCAGTTCACACAACCATCACCACCACTTTGGTGGTGGTTTCTGGCCACCTCAGTGGGTCCCATTATCCAAATTTTAGTTCATTGAACTCCCCTCCTGGTAGCCTTTAAATATTGACCAATAGTTTGACCTTAAGACACCTGGGACCCACCAGAATCAACCCCTCAATTCTGTCCCTTTTTCAGTTAGGTAACAAGATAGTTAAGTGCTTATTCAGACTTTTTGGCTTATTCAAGTTGCTTATTTGAGTGATTCTTGTTTAAACATGTCCCAACAACTTATTTAGGTCAGAATTCACCATTGTGGGTCCTACTTAAGCTCATTTGAGCTTATTTCCTCATTTGGTCAACTAAAGTCAACTGTGGTGCTAATAAGCACCCATAGTGCTTATTATTGAATTCCAAAAATGTTGTTTTTACAAAAGTTTCATGTTTTTAGTTGTAAAATAGATTTCTAAAAGAAAAATCAAGAAAAACCAATTTAATAATAAGTGATAGTTTCTATTTAATGTAATTTAAATTTTCATTTTCATTTTTAGATTTTTATTAAGTACTTGGCATTTTTATATTTTTTTTAATTACCTTTAATATTAAAGTAATTTTAGTAAATTTCTCAGATTTTTATTTTGTCATTTAGTATTTATTAGATTTAATATTAGTTTTATTAATTATTAATTAATATTAAGTATTAAATAGCAAAATTAGTTTTATAAAGTAAACCCTAGTTTTTATATTTTTCCTAGCTTTTATATACTATAATATAATTTTAGGAATTTTTCTAGAATTTTTATTGTTCATTTTCTATTTTTTTATAATTTAAATAGTTTAACTAGTAATTAATTAATATTAAATATAATAATTAGTAAAATAGTGTAAAAACTTATAAAACAAACTTTTTATAATTTTTTAGGATTCCTGTGATGGTTAATTAGATTTGTAAAATTTTTCTTAATTTTCTAAATTAGTTTGTTATTTTTAATAATTTAAATTAATTAAAATTAGTTAAGTAATTAATAATTAGTAATTAGTTAATATTAAATAATTAAATAGTGTAAAAATTAATTTTCTTTTTCTAAAAATTTTCTTTTATCCTTAGGTTTGTAAAAAAGTCATTTTCACCCCCTGTGGGTTTTCAGATTTCGCTTCTCGCGTTTTATTTTGTACGTTCGCGTTATTTTAAAACTGAACGTACACATTTTAGGTTTAAAACATTTCTGGTTTTTCTGATTTTACAGTCTTGTTCAAATAGCTTATTTAAGCTATTTCCTTGTAGATTCCTTAGTGTAATCATTCACAAACCCCTTTCCATCCAAATTCACACGATCACAAACCCGTTTGATTACAATCCACACCTCGTCGGGACATAACAACCCGGGGAAACACTATATTCCGCGGAGCATTGACCCTAAGGAGTTTGACCATGTTGACCACATCCGTGGTTGACTTTAGTTGACTGCTTTTGCCTCAATCAAAATTTGGCGCCGCTGCCGGGGAGGTTGTGCGCGTTATTCTAAAACGGTTTTCAGATTAGTGAATCGGGATATACATCCATTGTATATTTACCATCCTTGTTCATATTTTCTCATCATATAAAAACAAAACTGTTCCCGAAAACATTTTAAACTCAGTTTTCAATGAACACAAAAACATTTTCTTTCTTATTATGTACAAAATGTATTTCCAAAAACCCAAAAATATTCATCTTTACCCTCCTACCCTTTTGATTCTTCATTCCTTACCCTCCCTAACCTTTTGATTCTTTCTATGTCTCATCCACACCTTCTTATTTGCCATTGGTGTGGTAATCCTTATAATGGTGGCAATTGCCCCAGCTGTGGCATGGTAGAGTCAGGAAACGGGTCTGTCTATAACCAGAATCCCTATTCCTACCATGACACGACTGATTCATTCCATCAGTTACCACACCATGAGACTCAACAGTTTTACTGTTGTGAGTACTGTGGTGGTTCACACTACGGTTCTGATTGTCAATCGGGAAACACGCTTGTCTATGAGCAGTTTCCTAATAACGATTATGACTCTAGCACGTACAACCCACAGCCACATCAGTTTTACTATTGTGATTACTGTGGAGGTCCACACTTCAGCTCCGATTGTCAAACAAGGAATCCATTTCCATGTAACACTTTTGACACATTGTATTATGACGAACCTCCATCTCAGCTAATTCCTCAAAGTCTTCTCCTTGATCTTTTGGATTTAGTGAAAGACTTGAAAGGAATAACACACACCCCAGATAATCCAAACCAAAAATCGATGGAAGAATTGTTAGCTGAAGAGCAGGCTGCTAAAATAAATTCCCAAGATGCTTATGAAAGATCTATTAGGGAATCAATTGGAAAAGAAAAAGCAGCCAGATCTAGCTCTCGATTTCGTTTCATTCCTGATGATAGTGATGATGAAGATACCCTTGATATCCTTGGATTTTATAAAGATTCATCAGATGAGATTCCATCTCAACCCACTCTTATCACACCCGAGGTTCCTACTCACTATTTGAGCATGGGGGACGAGCATCTTGACACTGTTCCTGAAAGGGAATCGGACGAATTCATAAAGTCTAGTGTTGAGAACCTTGTCCCAATCTCAGGAGAGTCACAGGGAATTCTTGATCATTTGTGTGATATTCCTCCTCCTCTTGTCTTCCCAACTGATCATGTTGAGATGTTCTCCGATTCTACTGATGACGATTCGTTATCTTGTGGAGACATCATTTTTACGGAAGAATTACCTTCTAAACTAGTTAGCTTAGAAGAAGAGAATGTTGAGATTGATACTGAAATCAAGGATGAAGCACTTCGTGCAACATTATTGAATGTCGATCTCCTCATTTCTAAAATCAAGGCTTTCAAAGAAAAACCTATTTCCTCTCCTATCCCCATTAAGGATAGTGACATTTTCTCCAATGATCCTATTCCGGAGTTTGAAGCCTTTACCTTTGATCATATGGGAGAGAAGATTAGTGGCAGTACCACTTCTCATTCTCAAATTTCTCTCCCCGAGTATGATTCATTCACCTTTGAGGAGTTCTCCGGTGAACTCACTCATATCATATCTCCACCGGAGTATGATAACTTTCACTTTGATCTAGACAAAGTTGATCTTTGTGTTCCGGAGGGAAATATTCTCAACCTTGAGAATTTTATTGAGGCAAAGTGAAAACTTGCCTGAAAAATGATCAAAGCTCAGACTGAGATACACAAGGACTCACATCACCATCCAATAACTTCCCTTGAAGCTCTAAACAAAAAAAGGAACCCATTTTAACCCTGCTCCTTTCTTCTTTTCCTCTTCTAGCTTGATTTTTTATTTATTAACTATTTTTCTTCATTTTTTTAAGTAATTTTGATTTTCTGAGTTAAACTAAACTAAGTGTTTTTATGAGCTTATAGAACCTCTAAAATGAGCTTATAAAAGTTTTTGGAACATTAAACAACCACTGCTAACAACTTCAACATAATTTTGAGATTTTCATTAAAATAAAACATAAACTGAAATTCAACTTGGGACTGAAATTAAAGATCAAAAATTGTTTAGGATACACTGAAAGTAACTGAGATTACAACTTGGAAAGATGAGTTACACTAATTTTACATAACAATTAAACTACAAGCTACACTAAGACTATACTAAAACTACTCACACTGCTTCCACCTTTTTCTCTTCATTTATATAGGCCAGGGGTACACCTCTTTCTTTCCCACTTCATTTCCAGCCATTGGATGGCTTATCTTTCAACCTTCACCATTAAACTCATTTTCCCGCCTTTTCATATATAACCGTTTAAGAGCAATTGCAAGTGGGGTTGGTGTAGCAATTAATGAGGGGAAGGTAGGGAAGGTGAGGAGCATTTATGAAGGTTGGTGGTATTGGTGAAAAGGTGAGGAGGAGGGGGAGACATGGAAGCAGGGTTTAGGGGGGTTGGGGATGGATGTACAGTAACCGGGGGTGTTTTTATTTAAAATGGGAGGGATTGGGCTGTTTGTGTGTTGGGCTAGGGATTTGGCTAGGCTGGTGAGTGGGCTAAGGGTTAAGAGGGTTTTGTTTTGGTTTATTAATAATAAGAAGGGTCTGTTTGGTTATAGCAAATTACAAGGACCAATCATGTAAATTCAGAAAATCAAGGGTCTAATTTTGTAATATTCCCAAAGTATAAGTAAGGATAAAACATGCCAAGTCATCATAGTCCAAGGATATAATTTGCAATTTTCCATTTTTAGTCCTTCAGGGACTAAAACTATAAATATGTGAAACTTTAGGGACTAAATTGCAAACTTATTCAAACTTTCATTTTAAGGACTAATTTTGACACTTATGACTTTCCATGGACCAATAATGATTTTTCTTTCAAAAATATCCCACCAGGAACCAATCCTGTCAAAGTTTGAAACTCCAGGGACTGAAACTGTAAATTTCCAAAACTTTTAAACTTTTTCACCAAAGGACTAAATATGACAATTTATGATTTCAAAAGGACCTTTGGTGACTTTTCTTTTAAAATATGTGCTCAGGGACTATTTTTGACATTTTATGAAAGTTGAGGGACTGAAACTGCCAATTTTACAAACTTTGTATGTTTTTCATCTGTTTTTACTCATTTTGCATCTAAAACATATAAAACACAATTTTGAAATATTTTCAGTATTTTGATGCATTTCTGAGTGTTTTTGTATGTTTTGCAGTTCAGATTTGACCAAAAATGATGAGTGTTTGAGCACTCATCATATGACAAGAAGATGATTTATATTCTGGAAGGGAAGCTTTGATTGTTCATTTTCTTGGAGGAAGATCTAACATGGCCACCTTATTAACCATACCGAGCGAATCAGGGGAGTATTTGATTTCATTCGTTTTACTTATTTCACTTTTACATTCTTTACTTGAACATTGGGGACAATGTTCATCCTAATTGTAAGGGGAGGGTAAAATGATGATACCTTACAGATACACTTTCGCTTGAGTTTGTTTGTTTGATAGTAGATGTGTAATAAAACTATGAGAAATACTGGTTAGTGCAATTTTAGCGCCAAATTTAAAATTTTTTACAACATTTAGGAGTGAAACTTTAGCCATAGCAAGCGTCTCATGGATAGGAGATTGTGTGACTAGCACATAACCGTACCATTCAGAAAAATTTTCCACCCAAATATGTGAGGTTCGCCTTTAGATTTGATAGGAAAAGCATTTACTATTAGTGCTTATGAGTGTACCGGTAGCATTTAGATTCTAGAACTTGCGTTAGTGATGCATCCCGAGACCACTAGTGAGACTACATTCGTGTAGTAGGATTTACTACATGATAAGAGGCATTAGGATCACCCTTGTGTTAAACCCGTATCATAATTACTTGACCATTTAAGTCATATTACTTGGCTAGTTAAGTCAATTAATTTTCCCACACCATTAGCGTTGTACTCATTTTTAGTACACGAAACCCCTAGTACACCCCTCCGAGCCTATCTTTTCGTTTCTAACTTTAAGCATTTTACTTAAAGGAAGAATTTGTTACACCCCACTTAAATGTACACCCAAATCGCCTTAGCCTTCCGTGTATGCACTCATCTTTAGTGCATTATTGTTATTTGTTAAACCCTTAGTTAATTATCTAATTGATTACATAGTTGCTAAGTTGAGTCATATCCTTGTACATATTGTTTTGGAAAGATTGGGACTCATGGGTAAAGTACTTATGTTATAGAGTAATGGGGAAGAACATCATTTAGTACTCCAAGTGTTTTGATTATCTTAATTCGAGTCATTAGATTAGTTTATTGTAAAGTATGTAAAAACTCAAGTGTAAAGGGAATTTTCATTCCATATGATGTATTATTTTGGATGGTAGCGTAAGAGTGTATGCAAAAAAAAAAAAAAAAAAAAAAAAAAAAAAAAAAAAAAAAAAAAACCGAAAAATTAAGAAAAAAAAATAGAAAAAGAAAAGAGAAAAAACATACGGATTACCATCCCGTTTCATTCTATGTTCATTTTATGTTTTTGTTATTTTTCATTTATTAGCTTAAGTCGAGTCTAGTCTTGGCTTAGCAACGCCACGCCATATTGTACATGTAATTAACCAAGATTGTTAACTCGCCACCAGTAAAGACTACCTATATCCAACAAAACCGTGTATTCCATATCCGTACACCTAACGTTACAACCCTTTAAAAAGACCTCTTTGATAGTTTATCCTAGGTGCCTACGCCATGTAGTGGAGGTTTGATCCTTTCCCAAGCCTATGGTAATCTATTTTGCTATGACAAGTAGTGAGAGATGTTTTCCATTTCCATAATGTGATATATACTTTATTACACCCGAGAGATGTGAGTATCTAAACATTATTTGTGAGGTGCTAGTGTATGACCTCCGTGTTTGTCTTTGGTCTTTAGTGGAACGATTATTTGTTGTAATTACTTTTATATTAGTGTTAAATGACCCCTAACTTGTCTTTTGATTAGAATAAAAGCGCATTTGCTTGAGGACAAGCAAATCTCAAGTGTAAGAGTATATGATGAGGCAAAAAATGAACCACTTTTAGGGGGTCATTTAAGCCCGGAATTGAATTTATTTGATCAAGTATTACCCTAAATCATTCCTTTTGTGATTTCAGGTACTTTGGGAGAGAAATCTGGAAAAGGAAGCAATTCGGACGTTTTTGGAGCATAAAAGTGAAGAAAACGCCAAAGACTTAATTTTCCATGCTGAGAACAGTACCTGACGGCGTCAATAGGAAGATCCTGACGGCGTCAGGAGTAAAAGTGGTTACGACCCAGTGCAAACCTGACGGCATCACAACAAGGGCGTCAAGAGTTAAAATCATGACGGCCTGCACAAGATGTACACATGACGGCATCAGACCCAGATCTAGGCAGTCCGAGGAACTATTTGGCGGCGAGATGACGGCGTCAGCCCTTTGTTCTTGACGTCGGCACCTTCTAAACTCTATATATAGTTTTCTATTTTTCATTCATTAGAGAGGAACTTGTGTGGAGAAACCCTAGGGCCAAACTTTGTGAACCCTAGCTCGTATTTTATAGTATTTTCAAGGGTTTTCAACCCTTGAATCCTTTCATGTGCTATTAAGATAAGTCTTCTCTTTAATTCAATCAATATGTCTATGTGTTGGTTGTCTATATCTTTTACTTGTCTTGATTTCAACATGTCAGGCTAGATCTATCTTGTGTTTGCTTAGATATAATGAAACCTAGATGTTAATTATGTGTTGATTACTTGTTTATGGTTGTATTGGATGAATGATTTCAATGTTAGGCTTAAGAAAACTGGCAGATCTCCATTGTGTAACATGTTGAACGTCTTAGGAAACATGAACCGATGTGTACTAGGTTTTATTGGTTGTATTTAATGCATCAGTAAATTCTAATGATCCCATGTTTTGAGCTTCTTAGCCGGCTCGACATAGGAGTGAAGTAGGCACTCATAGGATTGGGGAAGTAAGTACGCCACCCCATGAATGGTATGAAAGAATACAATCCGTCATCCACGCAACTATAACAAGTAATTAACGTGTAAGAGATATCTAGGGAGTAGTGAAATCTAAGTAAACACATTTCTCCCACATATTGCTCACAACTTTAGTTTAAATTAGTTTATTTTCATTTTTAGTATTTTATTTTGATTGCATCTTAGTATTGAGTTAGTTGACTAGCAACTAATTCCGCCCAAATCCTTCAAACCCGAGATTTTAATTTGCTTTCCTAAAAATATAAAAATACAAAAAGAATCATCCCTCATCTCTAGACCTAGTCTTTAGGTTTTCTAATCCTAGCGACACTATTCCTAGCTGAACGATCAATCCCCTGGTACTTGTCATTATACTATACTACATCGATCAGGTACACTGCCTGGTGGGGGTTGTAAGCTTCTCAAGATCCCTTGAGAGGTAAAGCCTGGTGCAATCCCCAAGCATCAGTAGAGGTTTGAACTTCGAGATGGTATCCTATATCGACATTCATTTCTACAACCATGGCTTTGGTGCGTTGGACCTCTTCAGGCAGATTACGTACTCCGAGAGATCCACGCCGGTTCCTGCAGTATGCACTCAGGACCACGGTCCTTTGTAGCACAAGCCTTGCGGTCAGGATACTATTGGCCTACTATGCATCGCGATGCGCAGGACATGATAAAGAAATGTAGCGACTGCCAAGTCCATAGACCCATCCCGTGCCAACCACAACAAGAGCTAACGCCTATCACTTCACCATGGCCATTCTATAAGTGGGGTATCGATATTGCAGGCCCCTTCCCTATTGCAGCAAGGGGACTGGATTTTCTTATTGTGGCTATAGACTACTTCACTAACTAGATTGAGGCAAAAGCAGTGGCAACAATCACAGGCAACCAGGTAAAGCGATTTGTTTGGGAAAACATTGTATGCCGTTTTGGACTACCTGGAGAAACCATTTCGGACAACGGAAAACAATTCTGCGATAACCCGTTCAAAGACTAATGCGCGCAACTAAACATTACACAACACTTCGCGTCAGTTAAGCAACCACAAACCAATGGTTTTCTTGAGAGCGCGAATCGTAGTCTGGGCGTAGGAATTAAAGTGCGTCTTGACAAACACAAAGGAAGATGGGTGGATGAATTGTCGCACGTCTTATGGGCGCACCGCACGACAATCAAATTTAGCACTGGAGACACACCCTTCTCTCTTGTCTATGGGACAGAAGCTGTCATACCAGCTGAAATTGGGATGCCAACTATTCGTACAGCAGAAGTTAATGTCACAACCAATGACGACGAGTGACGGATAGACTTGGATCTATTGGAAGAAAGGCGCGAACGTGCAGCTATATATGAGGCAAGAGCTAAGTCAAAGATGAAGGGATACTATGATGCTAAAGTCAGAAGCACCTCATTCAAACCAGGCGACTTTGTATATCGTGCTAATGATGCAAGCCACGCAGAAGATACACGAAAACTTGGACCAAAGTGGAAGGACCCTATGAGGTCACAGAAGCACTAGGGAAAGGCGTATACAAACTGCGTGATATGGATGGCCGTGAGCTACAACGCACATGGAATATTTGCAATCTCAAGAGATGCTATCTTTAGGAAAGGCTACGACCCATGCACAGACACCTCCGCACTTTAGTAAGTGCTCAATAAATGTCCGTGTATTTACATTTTGTTTTGTTTAGGAAAATGTCTTTTCTTTTTCCAAAAACTTGCAAGAATTAATCAAATATCGCGGTTTCTAGCTAACTCCGTGACACATTTAACTTTATTGTTTACATCTTATTTATGCCTCAATATTGTTGATTTATCTTTTTGCCTACATGGCATGCATGCATTTATTAAAACCCACAATGGTAAAAGGATGAGTAAACCTACTAAATAACTCGTTGAGTAAGAGGATTGCAAACCCATCGACATTGGATCACGCATCCTTGTTAAACACTTTACTCTCAACATGTTGGAGTAAGTTCAATGCGCATCCCACGATGGATACGCAACAATGCACACTGTGCGCGTTTAACAAATTTGAGCCAAGACTCTTGACTCCTTGATATGGTATTTGCAGTACGCTGCACCTTAACCCATACACTTGTGAATTTTTTATTCGCATATACATTAAGTTATGGACTTTGTAACACAATTATAAGTGATTATAGATAATGTAATCTCTTTTAAGTATGTTTGGATAACAGTTTGATTCTTGGATGTCTTTTATGCAAAGACAAGAAACTAAGTACAAACATTATAATACAAATATGCATACAAATCAACTTCAATTTTATTATAAACTACAAGTTTATACAAAACATAGATTTAACATGCACATGTGCAACAAAATTGTTAATCTATTACAAAATAACCTACATACTATGGGAACGCTCAAGCTTTGAGCTGCCAACCCGGTGCACATCACTCCCAGCTTCCTCAAGCTTCTTCAGCAGGTCAATATCCCTGGGTGACACAGTCACCACACTAACAGGTACTCCATCAGACCTCGGGATATGCGCTACACCTAGACCACAAAGGGTGGCTTTCCCCTTCACACCCTTCTTCCTAGCAAGTCTCATGGCATGGGCTTCTAGAGATTCCTTCAAAGGGATCTCCTTCTCAAGGGCAAAAGGGTTGAGAATGTCACGCAGACGTGCAAAAACAGGAACCTGCAGCTGCGACACATCAGGCTTCAGGAAGTAATCAAGTTGTGCCTCTGCGTCCTCTGTTGTGTGCCTTGCCAAGGTTAACCCCTCCATTATAACACCTATGGGGTAGTCTTAGTCGCGCTCCAGTTGAGCAATCTGAGGAAGCTCTAACAACTTCATTTTCTCCATAGCAGCGACAAGCTCAGCATAGGCATCGCCATTGTAACCTGGCACTTCCGCGATGGGCACCGTCAACATTTGGCTCCCGTGCAGCTCCTCTACAGCTTCTGCCTTGCCACGCGCCAAGGCGCATTGAACAACATTCCCAAATGCATCTACAACTTGTTGGGACTCTAAAGTGCTCAAAGCAGCCAGACGAAGACCATGGCTGATTAGCCACCTGCGAATAAAACACCATTCCTATCGTGTTATAGACAATAATTTCAAAGGAAACAAAGGAATCAAAGAAATCAAATGCTACCTGCGCTCAGCAATGGAGGATACCAAGTGAGGGTACAGCTCCTCATCGTACTCTATACTAAGCTTGCGCAGCTTACCCTCTTGCTTCTCCAGCGCATCCTCCACAGTCTTGCGAAACTCGTCCAATTGAGAGAAGTGTTTGCTCTTGTTGTGCTCCATGTACTTCAACCCCTATAGGCAGGTGGACTTGTACTGATCAAAAGCAGAACGCTCCTGGCTCACTTGGGCCAATAATGATATCTTCTCATCAGCGAGCTTCTTGAAGAACGCATTTGTTGACTCCACTGCATCATGACCACTAGCCAACTGCGCCTTTAGTAGCGCAATCTCTTCATCCTTCTGCGCATTGCTGCTCCCTTCACCAGCATACTTAGCCTTGAGCTGAGCAGCCAATGTGGCCTGGTGCGCAGCAGCCAAGCTAAGCTCCTCTATCAACTGCTCTGTAAGCACATCCTCACATGCCTCCGAAGGCTCATCCATTTGAGGGACATTCACCTTAGATGGAGACTTCCCAGTCTGCGCAGCATCACTCCCTGCAGCTTCATCACTGCACGCAAATGAAAAGGAATAAAGGTTATTCTATCAAGATATAAAATAAAAAATAAACGAGGCATAGGTCTCATTACTTAATTGGGGGAAGGAGTTTCCTCTGTATCCTGCTCAGTGTTTGATGGTGACACATCCTCATCTGATGACACATCCACAGTAATAATGTGGCTTCTTCACTTGGATGTGCCCGTGCCACCATCGCCAGAAGCCTTTTTGCGCTTCACCCCTGGCTCGCCTCTTCTGGCTCGCTGTCAGCCTTCAGGATCCCCATACCCTCTGAAGAATCCGTGCGCGAAGGCTCTGGGGATTGCACCTCCTGAGAATGAACACTGCGTACTAGGGTCGCCTCCAATAGTGGTTGGGAGACGTTTTCCGGTTCCTCCTGTACATACTCCATAGTGCGCCCTGCTGTGGCCTCCAAAATTGGTGTCTCACCATCCCTCAAAGGGCGCACCCCCACGGTTACCTGTGTGGGCTTCGCTGGCTTCACTACGCTAAACAGATCCATCTCTGCGCAACAAACAACAAACACAATAGAGTTACATAAAGTTACATTACAAGAGAATGCTTACACTACAGATGCGAAGGAAAGGAAGGACAAGCACCCACCCCGGCTATCCTCATCCAGAAAAGTTGGAACCTCGTCAGCCCCTTGGAAGAAGTTGCGGCTGATCCCCATATGCACCAAAAACTCTTCTTGGTAGGAGTTTATGGGGATGCGGTTGGCATTTATTGTCTCCGTGTCATCTGCGCTGTATGTCCCGGGGTTTAGGCACTCATCCTTTGGTAACGTCCCCTGGGTATAGAACTCAAAAGTCCAAGGGAACACTATATCATCAACCCAAAAGAACCTCTCCCTCCAATTCCTAAGGGCGTCTAACTTTTCTGTATTACATTGAAGGCGCCCTGCACGCTTGGAAAAGGATACCCACCTGTTTGACCACGTTGTGTGATAAAATGCGCGGAAGAGATTGATAGTAGGGTTGATGGCCAGGAAACGACAGTTTACTTCAAAATTGGTTATCTTCGCTGCGCCTATACAGTGCAGCTGGGATATGTGAAGGCGATAATAATTGAGTACATCGCACAAGAATAGTGAAATGGGCACGCACTGATTCGCAAATTTGAAAAAGCGCGTGTATACCCCTATTTTTCCCTCAGGGAAATCAGCTATAGATGCAGTCACCACCGGTACTACCGGGTGCAACGCGAGGGGGATATAATAATCCGAGGTGAACTCACGAAGATCATCCTCGGTTATATTGGAGGTAAAATCGGATAACTGGAGAACAATTCTTAAAATGTGATGGTTTCAGATGCACACACGCTATTACCTTAGTATAAAGCTGATTTCTTGATTGGAGTATTGAAGGATTTTACAATGGTGGAAATGGAGTTTTACTGTGATAATCACAGTGAAAAGGGTGATACCTTTTATATAGGGTACTTGACATGTGGATCCCACTAACTCTAATCATGTGGCTGGGAGATCAACAGGTACAACACTTTTTCACCCACCTCCTCACGATTTCCGAGGAATACTTGGGACTAATTTGGCCTAGATACATCGTATATTTCTTTTTGGCCAGAAATACTTAAAGCTTCCCCGCTACGCATTCTGGATAGCTTTCAGCTACAGTTGTTAGTCTAGCATACGCGGTTACACCTTGCGCATACTAGACTAGGGCGACATGCTGACATATAGTCCGCACTCGGGTCACGAACCCGACCAATTGACACTACTAACACTCAAGCCCATCACGCGTGGGCTATCATAATAACGATTTGGGCTCACAAAAGCACAAACTCAAATATTATTTATGGTCTTGATAATGATCTCTGATTTATGGATAAAGATCAATAGACCGTATAAGGCGAGATACGCCGAAGAGTAAGGAACACGAAACCAACAAGGATTTCGTGTCTATATAAAGAATATCACGGCTCTCACTGAGGTATCATCTAATAACCCTAACTCTTCACTATAACCCTAAAACCGATTACTTACTCTCATGCCGGAGGATAATCGTGGGAGACAATCCCACGATAAGCCTAACGGTGTTGTTTGCTTTCTTAGTGCGCAGGTGTCAAGCATTAAGATCTAATTGGTACGAGAACAGGAGTCCAAACAAGGAGCGCCCAACTTTTGTATCAACAATTTTTTTTTATCATTTTTTCACCACATTTGGCCTCGTAGTTGTTTTCACATTACTTATCATTTACACATACTATAAATACAACATACACTACAATACGTATATAAGACAATACACTCACGTAGATAAGTTGAAACAAGATTCTAATACACATGTGAGCATCAAGTAGGTAAGGCTCGGTGTGATAGTGGTTTGTGCACCACCGGTGGTGATCACCACCACACGTGATCCCCTTTGCAACCCCCAACACCCCCCCCCCCCCTCCCAAAATAATAATAATAATAATAATAATAATAATAATAATAATAATAATAATAATAATAATAATAATAATAATAATAATTGCACAGGGGGTATGTGTGTATAACGTGGGGATTTTCATGTGTTTGATTTGGTGATGACCACTATACATAATTCGTGATGAGTTTTGATGACGTACTGAATGATAATGCATACCGCTGACATAAATGTAGTGGGGTTTGATTATCGATACACCCAATCTTATTAACTAAAAGGTTTGTGGCCATTTAAAGCCAAAAACAAGATCTTAAAACACATATGATTTCGTAAATGGATGTTCCGTCCTCCTTTATTTACGTTATCCCAAAAAAAAGGTACTCGTATTATTATAAAGACTTGGCCTTAGGAGCACCTGTTAAAGGGGGTCTCAAAATTTAGGTGTCATCATTTGAATAGTCAGTAAATGGTTGTGCAGCCTAATGTTGAAGGATAATTGGGACTGGCAAATCAGTGATTGCTAACCATTTAGAGGGTAAAACTAAAGTTATGAAACCCTCTTTAGCATGTGCTCTTATGACACAAGCTAGAAAAAACCCTATTACAATGTTCAACTTCAATATTTTTTTGATGAGTTACTTTCTCGCAACCCAATTAATGGAATCATATTTCGTTTTCCGCCTCTTCACACATCTGTGTGTAAATTTATATACACAAACAATTTAACAACACAAGCTATTAGCAAATATAAATCTTAATATTCAAATGATTATAGCTAGCTAGTGAATGTACTAATCAAAACAAAAACAAATCGACACTACATGGAGTGTGGCTAACAAAATGAACACAACTCATTCTTTAACATTGAAACCCATAAATGTTTTGTTTTATTGATAAACTATGTATCATACAAATAAATGGTAGCCTAGAACCCTAATGGATCATAAACCTACAAATGTGCTCGGAACAAGTGGCCAACTGCTCTATTCTCTAATATTCTCTCGCAATCCGAGCAGTGAAAGCTCGGATTGAAATTAAAGGAAAAAAAACATTAAATCAATAGCAAATTTGTTGATGAAGATATCTAACAGCAAGTGAAACCAAATCTTCAAACAACATCAACAAAATAAAATAAAGTAGCAAAAACAAAACAAGCAGTAGATTTAAGTATTGCCAAAGTAATAAGCAGTAGTAAAGCAACGGTTTAATAAAAGAAAAATAATTGCAAGGAGCAAATTATGATATGAGAGAGAAAAAACACTATAAGAATTGTCATTTAATGCAACGGAAGCTTGCATTACAGATTCAGGGCATACAAAGCAACTAAATAGCAATGTTTTAAAAACCGGTTTTTTATTGATTCGGTTTAGTCGTTGGTTTACTGGATCACCGGTTGAACCGCCGGGTTGAACCGGTTCTACAAATATATATACTTTTTTCTATATTTAATAATTAGTATTGCACGATCTCATAATTTATCCACTTTTAATCATATATTCGATTAAATCGATAAAGAAGATTAAGATTATACAGATAAGTTTTGCTTTTTAAGTCTATATCTATAATAATATAGCAAAACTTTCAACAAGTGATTCTAAATTATAATGGTCTATAGTAAAACTATATTAATTGGTGATTCTAAGATAGTGTATAACTATAATTTACTATTATACAAAATTTTATCAAACATTAGTCATCACCACTTCAACTTTTCAATTAAACTTACAAAAGTTAATGGAAAAAAAATCATTTTGTTAAATTTTTTGATAAAAAGTCATAACCCGACTGGGTTTATCAAACCGGGATAACCCGCGTTAACAAAAAATCGGCGTTTCAATCTGATTCTCAAACAAGCAAAAACCCGGTCCCATTCGGCCCGGTCTTCGAGCCGGTTCTCAGTTCAACCGGTTGAACAGGCAGGGTCAACCGGGTTTTAAAACATTGCTAAATAGTAAGAGGATCCGGTACCTTTTGCTGAAAAGGGTTGTGCCGACCGGTAAAGCCAACCTATGGTGTGAATATGACACCAGAGCTAGCACCATCCGTTGTTGCGCCATTCTAGCCGGCCATGGGATCCATTATCTTTTTATTATTATTATTTTCAAATGTTACTGTTATTAAATAGATAAGAAAATGGATGTTGGGTGGTCTCAAATAGCTATTTTTTCGGTTTTTTGCTTTTATTTTAAAATACTCACTTTTCATTAATTTTTTACCTTTTAAAAATCATATAAATACCTCATTAACTTTCAAACTTTTATACACACTTCTACATTCATTCTACCTCTAAACTCAACAATACTTCTCTTATTTCTACCTCTAAACTAGCAAAAATGAATCCTGGTCAACAATGGATCAACTCCATGCTCGTCAACCAGCAAAACCAAATATCAAATTCCTTATCTAATCATCTTCCTCTAATTCAAACACACCAACATCCGCAAATTTCATCACCTCAAATGCCAACCAACTTCCACCATTCAGCTCGGCATACCAAATCCCAAACTAATTTCCCAACTTTAATCCATTTTCCAACCAATTTACACCCGAGCAACTTGAACTATGGTAGGGATGGCAAAAAACCCGAACCCGATGGGGAAACCCAAAACCCGAATTAATTGGGGCGGGGCGGGGCATGTTAATCGGGTTACGGGGCGAGTTTGGGGATTAAACGGAGATTTTAATCGGGTTTGGGGCGGGGAGTGGGGAATCCTCGCCCCGCCCTGCCACGCCCCACCTGATTAATATATACACATATGCAAATATATCTATACCTATATACGTAGTAGTATTTTGTTAGTATTTACGCAATAAAAAATATTACTTTAATATTGTTAGTTTTTTAATATTTGTAAGAATGCAAAATTATGATTATAGAAACTTGTTTAGTGTCATATTTTTAAGTTTTAATTTTCGGCGGTATAATTTATCATTATTTATGTATAATACTATCGTTGAAAACTTAATAAGGATCGTTTGTAATTGATTATTAATAGGTTCGTTATTGCTAACAGTCAAAAAATAACAATAAATGTGAAATGGTGCGGCTTTGGTCATTAATTGCACCCAAAGAGGACACCCCGATAAGATGCCCAATTAATACGGGGCGGGTTTGGAGGAATAACACACCCCAACGGGGCCCCCGCTTAGATACCCGATGAGGATCGGGGCGGGTTTGAGAAGAACTTTGGTAATCGGGTTTGGGGATGGGGATGGCCGCCCCGCCCCGCCCTGTTGCCATCCCTAAACTATGGCAACAATTCCAACAAACTGAAATTTCCCAACAACAATTCCAAAAAAAGCTAACCATAATACCAACCTCAATTTTCCCAACAATAATCCCCACAACCTCAACAATCCGAAGCCGCGGGCTCGTCGTCTCCTAAAAAACATTGCAAGATCAAAGCCAAGAAACCTCGGGAAAAGAAAACGATATATGTCATAATTTTGGAGCCAAACCAAATAGTTAATTTTGGCGGAATGTTACATACTTGTATTCGAGGATCCGAGTGTGGCTTTGACCCAAACAATGATACCTTTGTTTCAAAGTTCTCGACCAATAAAATGAGCAAGACAAGAATAATGGTTACAAAGAGCGTTCCAAGAACATATTGACCAGAAAGTAGACTCCTCGAACCAAGAAGTCAGAAAGTTTAACTCGCTTGTTGATCAAACCGCGAGGCTTAGCGGCGAAAATGATAACGATATAATGAAGTGGGTTGAAATTTTGTATAATGGGCTTATTTTGAGAAACGAACGCAATTGGAAAAATCATGTTCCGACATAAACAAGAAGAAACCGAGGACGACCAACTGAAGAAGAACCCGAGCTTTTTGGAGATGATGCTTTGCCACATCCACCGTGGCAAAGAAAAAATGTTTAAAAGACAACGATCTTCAAACTCATCCGCCACTTTTTGATTCACAAGAAATGTTTCTAGAAGTGATGCAACAATAATTTGCTTTAGACCGTGAGGTGAAGATGCAAAAAATGAACCGCGAGAATATGGCGAGAGTTGAATTTCTCAAATCTCAAACACAGAAAGAGGACTTGAGGACGCTTGCAATGAACACCGACGGGATGGATCCGGTGGACGCGGCTAACATCGAGGCGGCTAGAAAAGAAATCTGGGCCAAATATTATCTCCAAAACTAGTTCGGTTTATTTACTTTTATTTTTATGTCATGTTTTTATTTTTATGCCTTTTTCTATTTTATTTTATGTACTTTTTATGTCTATTTTATTAAGGAATTTTAATTTTAGTTTAATGTGTTGTTTTATTTGGATTAATGAAAAAATTAAAACTGTGAGGTCAATGGGCGTCCTATAACACCAATTTTAGAAGGAGGATATTTTTGTGTTAAGTTATATATAGGGATGGGCATTTCGACCCGAATCTCGAAACCGAATCCGAACCGTACCGACTCCCGATATACGGTACGATACCGGGACTACGAAATAAGGTGAAAAAAAACCGAGGCCACTAATTCGGTACGGGACTGGTACCAAATCGGGAAATTCCCGGAAAAAATGGGTAAACCTGATTTTCCGGTACCGGTATCCGAATCCCGTTCAGTACGGTACCGATACCACTAATTTATGCTCGGAAAAAATCGGTACCACTAATTCGGTACGGGATCGGTACGAGACCGGTACCATGCTCATCCCTAGTTATATGTTCTGAGTTATAATGAAAAAGTACTAAAGTGGCAGAAATCTTTTTCATATAACACCAGCCCTATACAACGAGTTGGTGCTCGATGAAGGATTGATGTTGTTGTGCAAACTGGTCGAATGCCATAGCAATAAGCACTGATATTTTGATATAATTTAGGGTTTGAGAATTAAGATAGGTATTCGTGACATTGCTTATAGACGCACAATAAGTTTATGTGTTATTGTTTCATAGTTTTACCTTTCATTTATGGATGATTATTTCGACCCGAATCCTGAAATCGAACTGAAACTATACCGATTCTTGATATACGGTACGGTACCGGGACTACAAAATAAGGTGAAAAAAAATCGGGACTATTAATTCGGTACGGGACCGGTACCAAATTGGGAAAATGCCTGAAAAGAAACGAGGAAAACTCAATTTCCCGGAACAAGTACTGGTATCCGAATCAAGTTCGGTACGGTACCGGTACCACTAATTTATGCTCGAGAAAAAATCGATACCACTAATTCGATGCGTAATCAGTACAAGACGAGTCCCGTGCTCATCCTTACTTTCATTTAGAAAGTTAATAGATTTGTAGATTGAGTAATTAACAATAACCTATAATAGTAAAGAAAATAGAAGTTAATATTCAAACCGGGCCTTAGGACTACTTGGCCCACAAGAAATTAATTCATTCAACCCACTTTTCAGATTCAATGACTTAGCATTTCTAGACAAGACCGACAAGTTATCTTAGAAACGGGATTTTACGGCCCGGATAATGTGCATGTGAGCATGTCGAACCCCACTTATTAAATAAGACCTGCAAAATACTGAATGAACCAGACTGCCCCTTTTTGAAAGAACATAAAAATGGTCTTTTCAATCGATAAATGTTTCATTTCTTTAAAATGCTTTGACCACATTTATTGTATTTTCTAACGTAATCAGAATGAAATTTATCCTTTGGGTGGTTTTAAGAAAGTAATACAACTGGATTGAGGGTTTTGATGTTTTTAGTTGATTAATTACTCCCATACGAGTCATTTGAGAAACAAATGGTATGCATATATTTTTAGTGAATCAGTTATCTATCGTCTTGTCAAATGTTGACAAATAGCATGTGTCCATATATTTATATTGAATTTGTTGTATAAAGTTGTACTATTTCTTATCAAACTTCAATCAACGTGACCATTTAAAAAAAAAATGTGGTGGTAAGTTCCCCAAAAGGGAAGCCGAAAAATATGTGAGTGGATGAAGTTGGTTTAATCTGAAATAATGTTTGACTTATACCTACAACAAAATTTTTCAGGACGATGTTTTCCATGCGAAGTATGTAGGAATGTGATAATCGTTATATTGAATTCTGAATTCGGTTGAATTCTGAATTCGGTACATAATAGAGTATATATAATGTTACAATATGGGTCAATACCACGGGCCTAATTATAACCTAAACCCATCGTTTAACACTCCCCCGCAGTTTGAGCGGGAGGAAACCGAACACTCAAGTTGTCACGAAACTCAGCGAACAAGGCAGGCGGTAATCCTTTGGTAAAAATATCAACATACTGAAACCGAGAAGGAACATGTAGAACTCGAACCTGACCAGTAGCAACCAAATCACGAACTAAATGAATATCAATCTCAATGTGCTTCGTCCACTGATGCTGAACAGGATTAGAGGACAAGTACACAGCACTTACATTATCAAAATAAACAAAAGTAGCAGAGGACAAAGGTGTATGAAGCTCACGAAGTAAATTCCGAAGCCAACATGTCTCACCAACAGCATTGGCAACTCCACGATACTCAGCCTCAGCACTGGAACGAGAAAGCGTAGGCTGACGCTTAGAGGACCAGGAGAGCAAGTTGTTGCCAAGAAAAACACAATAACCTGATGTAGACCGTCGTGTAGTAGGGCAACCCGCCCAATCAGCATCCGAATAAGCAACCAAAGACTCAGTAGTAGAAGAAAATAACTGTAAACCATAAGCCAGAGTCCCCTGAACATACCGTAAAATCCGCTTGAGAGCAGTGAAATGAGGCTCTCGTGGATCATGCATATACAGACAAACCTGCTGCACATCATATGTAATATCAGGTCTAGTGAAGGTGAGATACTAAAGAGAACCTGCAAGACTGCGACATAACTTAGGATCAGAAACCGGAGCACCATCATCACCCAATTTAGACTCAGTGTCAACAGGAGTCCGAGAAGGGTTACAACCAACCATATGTGCACGCTCCAAAATCTCCATAGCATACTTACGCTGTGACAAAAACATCCCAGAAGAGTCACGCGTAACCGACACACCCAAAAAATAGTTAAGAGCACCCAAATCAGTCATAAAAAACTCCTTATGCAAAGAAGCAATAAACTGTTGTAATAAACTATCAGAGGAAGCAGTGAGCACAATATCATCCACATATAGTAACAGAAAAGCAGTATCATCACCCTGTCTGTAAATAAATAATGAAGAATCACACCGACTCGGAGTAAACCCAACAGTAGTAATGTAAGTAGCAAACCGCTTAAACCATGCCCGAGGTGCCTGTTTAAGACCATAAAGAGACCGCTGTAATAAACAAACATAATCTGGATGCTCTGGATCCCGAAAACCGGGAGGTTGATGCATATAAACAGTTTCGGTTAAATTTCCATGTAAAAACGCATTCTTGACATCAAGCTGGTGAACAGGCCATTGTCGAGAAATAGTTAAGCTAAGAACAGTCCGAATGGTACCCGGTTTAACAACCGGACTAAAAGTCTCATCAACATTAACTCCTTCAATCTGTGTGCTACCATTGGCAATAAGACGTGCATTGTACCGACTAAGAGTGCCATCAGCCAAATACTTATGACGAAACAACCACATACAATTAACAACATTGACACCCTTAGGTCGAGGTACACGTTTCCAAGTTTTATTCTTAACAAGTGCATTATACTCATCATACATAGCATTACGCCAATTTGGATCATTAAAAGCATCCTTATAGGACCTAGGGGAAGGAGAAATAGTAGACACATGACCAGCATTACTTAGGATTAGGACGAGTAGTCCCGACACGAGAACGTGTGACCATGGGATGAGTAGATATAACAGGTGGAGGTGTAGGAACAGGAACATGTGGTGGAGAGGGTGGAGGCGTTGGTACAGGAATAGGATCATTTGGTGGAGTGGGTGAAGGCGTTGATACAGGAATAGGATCAGTTGCTGGAGACGATGGAGGTGTAGGTGATGTAGGTGATGCAGGTATATTAACAGGTATATTGGAAGGTAAACCAATTGGTGTAGTGTTAATAATAGTGGAAATGAGATTGGAAGAATCGTCCAAAAAATCATATGAGGGTATGGGCTTGGAAGGATGGGATTGAAACGGAAAAACCGTTTCATCAAAAGTAACATGTCGAGAGACGATAATTTTGTTGCTGTTGAGATCAAGACAACGATAGCCAAAATGATTAGCGGCGTGTCCCAGAAATATTGAAGGTGCTGGACGGGGTCCCAGTTTATGGTTGGTATCGATTTGTGGGTAACAAAGGCATCCAAAGACACGTAGAACACTATAATCAGGTATAGCACCAAAA